>WBMW01005650.1:1056751-1210525 GCA_013396635.1 Penelope pileata | reverse complement strand
AAAAAGAGACAAACTACATTTAACTACATATGAGTTTGAAAAAACAGTAATTTGTGAAACACTTTCAGATTTTCAGAAAGAAATACTGTTTCCAAAGGAGGAAGAATAAAGAACAAAGGAAATTGAGTGGTAGGAATAAAAAATATATATACACAACATCACTGTACAGTTATTTTCTATGAATGGTGTGGTACAATATTCAAAACACGGTGTGTGAAAATCAGAATGCTTTCTTCAGCTCAGGTCATTTCCCCATGCTCCACATCACCCAACATTTTTGCAGCCACAACCAAATAGGCTTTTTAGTTTATGATGCACAGAGCAGATCAAGACAAGCAGACTGAATGTAACAGAAACATTTTGTCAATAAAGGAAGAAACTATGAACTGCAAGAATTCCACTAGGACAAACAAATCCCTACCTACCAACACTGACCTAACCTTGCCAATGAACCTCATAGTCAAAGAATATTTACTCCTCACTGTACTTGCAGACAGCTGCACACAGAAGAAAGCAGTTTGGGAGAACTCTCTCCAGTAAGACCTGGGAAAGCAAAAGAAATCAAGAAGGAGACAGAGTAAACTTTGTATGCTCCATCTTAACTGGTAGGCAAAGCTGTAGCTATAAAGGAAGACTTGACATAAAAGGACAGTGACAGATGAGGAAATGAAGCATATGATGAAGAAATCACGTTGGTATAGTCACTCAGATAAGATACAAGTGTCTACCTCTACCAGAGTACTAAAGCAAGATGCAAAGCCACCTACCAGCCCTAAACCAACAACTTCCTGTCGTACCCTCACAAAGCCTAGGACAAAATTTCACCTCTGTAGTGAGATTCTGAAGTGCAGATGCCTCTCTGCAGACAGGTAAGGGAGCTGCACTGAACTGTAGTCAGATCTCAGAGTTCCTCCTTGGTATGCATATGCCAAACAATCTTTGTTTTTTTTTTTTCCTGTAAAGCTGCATGTCTTTAAAACATCCTTATCTTTAAGTAGAAGGCTCTTAAAGTTTCAGTTCTCTCATATAATGAAGTCAATTTTTCCTAGAAATATGTCCCTAATAAATAGAAAAAATAAATGTTACAGAAGCTGACATATGAAAAAACATTTTTATTCCTATTATTATGTAATCTTACTTATGTTTCAAAAATGACTTTTCTCCTGCCTTATACAATGCACAACTCTACAGTTTTATCTTTTTATATCTGAATTAGCAGCATCCTCAAGCAGGTGTTACATTTGGAAGACAACATACTGTAAGCAATTAGAGAATTGTATGTAAATACATAATTTGTCTGAGGAAAAGAAAGCTCTTTGGTGTGATTAAGCATCATTTAAAAACTTCATGTTAAGAAAGGTAAACAACCACCAAACTGCATGATGCAGGATTTGAAGATGTGCTCCCTTGAAGGATCAGCCCAAGGAACACAGTGTGTGTGCCTGTATGGCCTGGGAAAGTTCAGGTCTGAGTATGCAGTAGAATTTTGCAATCTTAATTCCCAAGAGACTCTCCTTTTTGAGGAGCTGATGAACACATCTGTGGCACTCATTCTCTTGGGATACTCCTGCTAGCTCAGGATGAAGGAGCTTGTGATAGGAAACGGGAGCAAACGGAGAGCACAAGCAGACAGACAGCTTTAGCTGAAAGTCCACAGATGATAAAACTGAGCTTAAGTACAGAGATGTTTTTCCAGGTAGATTTTACCTAGTTTTGCCCTTTCAAATGATTTAAAAGCTCTAAACTTCATATTATTTTGGGGGGGCAGAGAACCATAGCTTTTCAAGCAGCTGCAAACACATAATACCCACTCATGGATCTATATCTTAATTTATATACTCAGTGAAAAGTCAGCAGGAAACTTGTGATGGACTTTGGAAAAACACTGCATTTGACAGCACACCTATGAGAGTGCATATGGAATTATCCACATTTTACTACTGGACAAATGACTGAGAAAGACAAAAAAGGGTCATTCTCTCTGCCTAACTGTGGGCATCCACTGTTTTCCAGATGAGGGAAAACATCTACCCTGATGCATCTCTCCTGTCAAATAAACACATTTTAGCACAAAGCACAATGAAAAAGGAATGATTTCTATTTATATTTTGACCACTATGTATACTAACTTCACAGGCTCCATGGAGACTTGCCATTTAAATTAGACCCTTGAGGCCCCAAATACATGAAATCACTTACCAAGAACCCAACACCAAATGAGTAGTAAAAGACTATTATTTTTTTCCGTCCCAGTGTTTATTGGCATTACCTATTACAACACCATTCATCAGGGCTGAAGTTTCCTTCTCCCTCAAGTCAGAAATTTGTTATACTCATGATTGCTACAGCTGGCAATAGTGAATACAGCATAACCACAGTAAAGTGTGACCATAATCATAGCAGCAGATCTGCATTAAAAGACTCCCTCCAACCAATACAAGCTGCTCAATTAAGGAGAAAAATCTCCAAATCAGCTTTATTTTCAGGGCATGTGAAATACCAAATTTTTCCCCTCTCTTAGGTATGCCTGCCTCTCTGAAAGGACTGAGAAATAGTGAAGTCCAAGAAATGAAGTTTTCCAAGATGAAAAGCATGAGATACGGTGTTAGATTAATTTTAAATACAATATTTCACGATTCAAAGTTAAATATTTTCTTTTTTTCTTCCTTTTTTTTTTTTTTCTTTTTTTTAAAAAGTTTGTCAGGCAGACCGAATTGTTGAGGCTGTAGCTGAAGTGCCTTTGGTATCTGACCTCATTCATTTGACCTTAGCTTGGGTGTCTTTACTACATGGCACTTTGCAATGCAAATATACCCTGACTTGATTACATAGAAGCTGTTCTGCAAAGGTATTCACTGACCCCACTAACAACAGGAACTGCACTTCTTTGGACACCTCACAAGGAAATAAAATTCTTCAGTAATTTAGGAGCAGAACAGTATACTTTTAGGAGTCTCAGATATTCACACCTTCTTTCTACAGCCATCACATCAAACTGATTTCAGCTCCTAAACCATAGCTGTGCTTTGAAGAGTATGTAGTGATGCCACGTAATCTGACATGGCTAACCCAATAACTCCTGCCATGCAAACAGGACAGGAAAGTATGTCATATGCATGCTTATCAAGAAACGTTGGAGATGTCAGTCTGAAGAAGTGGCAACTCTGAGCCTTGGCTGAAAAAGCCACCCTCTCCTTTTACTTCAGAGCCGTGATTTTGCCTCGCCTTCAGAGATTACAGCGTTTCACATGATGAACAGCATACAGCAAATTAATATTTAAGAATTCAGCACCGAGAGGTAATTACTCAGCCAGCAGAGGCTCATGTTATTGATGCTTGGCTCCTTAAGAGATTTTTTTTTGGAGTGCCTATAAACTAAATTAAGACATTTAAAACATTATACTATTACACATCATTACTTTTCCTGATATGCATATTTTAGCAATTGTTTATGTTATGTAGCATGAAGAGCTGTTTCTTGCAAGTTATTTCTAAGAAAAGCTTGGACTCGATTACATACCTGTAGTTTCTGATAAGAAAGAAAGTATCCTCCATGGTGTGGCAAAGGGTTGCAGGCAAATGTAAAAAAAGTACCTCCTTCATGGCCTCTAAAAAAGTCCACTGAAGCATAACTCTCCAATGTTCTAGTTTTCCTGTGACCATCATGCCCACATCACCTCTCTTTGACTCTTTAAAAAACATCAGAGAAAATCTCTGGGATTTTATACACCAAACTACAAGGACACATTCCGGAATCAGGGCACTGCTAGCCTTGGTTTCAGTCAGACTGATTTGTCAAATTGCACTGAGAGGAACCAGAGTTAATCTTTCTAGGGCACAAATGCAAGCCTCTGGTACCTGCCAGGAAGCTCCAGCTGATACAGAAAGCTGTACTCCTCACCTCAGTAGAACAGCCCAGCATAAGAGACCAGACTTGTTTTCTACTCCACTTTTAGAGACATCAAAGCATAGACAAGGGTTTGAGGACTCCAGTAAACAGACTTGGTTTTCTAGCTACAACACATTCAATAGCCTGTGTCCAACACAAAGAATGAGTGCAATGAGTGAGAGTTTAAGTATCACTGCTTCTCTGGCAGAAAGAATAATTTAGTAACAATGAAACACATCTTTGTAGAAAAGTGAACTTTCCTAAGAGCCATACCTAGATTTTGTGTCCCCTCCTCCTCCCTCCCAAAGATCTAAAGAGCATCACAAACACCAAGACACAAGAGACATGGAGAAATTCTATGGAAAGAATCTTGAGAGGTCATCTAATCCAAGCTTGTGCTCCAAGCAGGTTGGGTCTGGAGCTATGGAAGGATGCAAAGGGCCTTGCCCAGACACATTTTTAAAATGTCCAAGATAGACATTACACACACTTTTGGCCCGTGTCAGTGCTTACACATGTCCTTCACACATGAAGTTTTTGCCACATATTCAGTTGAAAATTTTAGTGTTAAAATGTATAGTTGTTGCATCTAGCCTTTTTGCTATGCTCTTCTGAGAAGAATCTGGCTCTGAGTTGTTAATAATCCTCCTTTATGTATTGTAAGGCTATAATAAGATCTCAGTCTTATCTTCTCAAGGCTAAGCAAACCCAGTTTTCCCACCCTCTGCTTACTTATAATTCAGAAGGGAGTTGGAACATATGTTACTCAGAATGGATTTGGTGCCCCAGGTAAAGATTTTTGGGGAGCATACTTCACTTGCATGCATGGCTGCTTGTATGTAATGCAGAAGATGCATCGGGAGTTTAAAAATAGAATGATATGAGGGCTCTGAAAATACCAAAAGCCAAAGTGAAGAAATGGGAAAATTGTATCAAATACATAGGGGAGTTCTACAAAGAACTGGTGATATAAAACAGATCAATATAAATTTTTGCAGAAGGCCACTGACAATTAGAACGTTTCGGTTTCCCTGCACAGATCATTGTACGCTGAATCAAAAACAGGCAGACACTGGTCATAGTTGAATGAGAGCATTAGGATTCTGAGGGCCTTATGTGAAGTGGTCTTGGGTTACAGCCATGTAGAGTGGGAATCACATTTGGATTGATGCCACAGGGCAAGAGAACTGCGCAAAAATAATTACACCAGCAATATTTTGCACTGGTAAGCAACAAAGGCATGATTTTGAGTGTATGATATCTATCCATTTGTAACCAAACCAAATGGGATCCCATTCTTTGTGAGAAGGGCTTGGAGAAGGGCCTGACAAATTGTCATCTTTGTGCTGTACCTACATATGTTCCACAGCATACAGGGGTATAATCTTAAATTAATGCATTTTATAACTCGAGCAAAACTCATCTAGTTCTGTGGTGTAGAACTGAATGGCTGCACTTGGCAGGCATTTCTGAGCATTTAAGACCTCTCTTTATAGGCAAAATAACAAGACTCATCAACCCCATATTGTGCTCTTTGCAAAACACAAAGCAACAAAAATTCTGAAATTGGAAATAACATTTGTGAAGTAGCCTCGCACTAAACAAAAAGCTTTAATTGATCTTGTTAAATTTTATCTGAATAGATGTGCAACCAATAATTCAGTAGAATTCTCTTCACCAGCTATGAGTCCTCACTCAGCCTATCAGCTTGACAAGTTTTATTCTATTGGTTTATTCTGCGTTCTGGGGTTTAACTGTGAAAGTCTCTCTGTTGTAGTGATAGTTTCACAATTATGTGTTATGACCAGGGGAAAAACTGGTAATATTAAAAAAAGATACCTACACTTGACACCGCTGTCCAGACAAAAAGGCAAAGACGTGTGCATCTGTTTCGTGTTATGCAGTTTGTTGAGACAAAATGCAGGTTTGCTGGGGAAAGGTGGAAGAGCTGCAGGACAGTCTGGTGTATAATAGAGCCATCTACTGGAAAGCTGCTGCTGTCAGCTTCTCTACCTCACTCACCTGCTCTCAGCCTCAAAATTTATCCAACATTTACATCTGGCTCTTACTTGCTGTCCTTCTTTGTACTGCGATGCACAGACAAATACCAGATCTCACTTGTTACTTGTCATCTATCTAGAACAGCAACCAGGAATAAAGTTGCATATCTTACATAAACTGGTAGCTTACGTATGTATACGTCCTGCTGCTGGCCACTCCAATTTTGTTTGAGAAAAGGAAGTCAAAGCAGCAGAAATCTTTTGTGTTGCAAGACTGTTGCTTGTTTCTACAGGGGAATGGGAAAGTTTATTTTGCTTTTACAATGCACTAAAACTTCTTTTATGATGTTTTGATTCAACAGTGCTGAGAATCGTTCTTTCTGCTTTGTTATAAGAAATATTGAGTAATCTCAGCCCCCACTGTGGTGGTTTTTTTTCTTTATTATTTTTTTTTCCCTGTTTTGTTCTTTGTTTTCTGTTTTTTTCTTTTCTTTTTTTTCCCTGACTTTCTCCTTTATTTTTGAAAGCTATCAGTTTGTCTGCCTAGACAAAGCACTTGCCTGGGCAGACACGCTACTTTTTTCCCCAGCAACCACTACATTTCTTGAAGTAATTTTAAATTAAGTCTTAAGACTTGAGATCAGCCAACATTATAAAGACAGCCAGACCTGCATTTACATCTATCACACTCAAGGTGCTTGCGAAGTGAAATATCACTCCTAAAATGAAGTTGCTTGCCTTTCATGTCCTGCCAGATAACTTGTATGGACAGTAACTGAACAAATACTCCCTAATCTGCTTTGATAGTACTTTTAAATTATTTTTAAATTCATATTTAAGCTCACCACTGACATTGGTATTTCCATGCAAGAAGGTTTCATCCTGTGGAGAGGAATAGCTGGAAAGGCCAAGGGATGCTGCAGTGAGCCAGTGTGGACAGGACACTCTTCTTGTTGCAGAAGGACTCTTCTTCAGATAACTGAAGAAACAGCAAAAGCATAATTTAAACAGAAAGTCAGTTCCATACAAACCGTCACATATTAATTAATTTTAATTTTAGTAAATATTATGTGATAAATAAATAGAATAACGTTAACTACCATATTTAATATTAAATGCTAATATTTTACACCAATTGTATGGTACTCAGTGGGCCAAACTCCTTTCTTCTGCTTGACCTAAACTCATATAGTCTATAAGGGCAGCTAAGCCAGACTATAGGCAACAAACTGCAGGATTTGGATGATATAAACAGAAAAAACGTGAAGGTTTCTGTAGCTGCAATATGACTATGTTCACTAGGAGGCTGCTGTTTGGACCCCATACCAATCGTAACTCCACTTTACCAGTCATGGACTCCCACTTTCTGAGACTGCACAAACCCAAAAGCTAAACTGCAAACTGGCAAATAATATTTACTGTATTAATATTAATTTATTAATTTATTTATTATATTAATATTTATTAAGAAAATTGATTAGAGTTGTTCTTTTTCTGAAGGCGCATTCTCTGAAACGTGCCAACAGTGCATGACAATTGCACACACAAATGCCTGGCAGCTGCTGCCAGCCTACTGCAGGCAATTGCCAATTGGTTCTGTTTAATATGCTTGTTCACTCCTGAATTTGACTCTTTAGCATTGGCAGACGAGCAATCTCTGTCCTACAAAACCCATAGCTGTGATCTTCTGCCTGAAGAGCATCTACATTCTTAGGCTGTCCAGCCCTTATGTCTTTGCCGCTGAGCATCCATGAGAACATAGCATAGAAACCAAGGACAACTAGGATGAAAACTAGATTGCAGGAGTGAAAAAAGGTTTTTTGCTTTGACAGGAGCTTGTAATTTGAGAAATGGTAGGTATGTTCCCATGGCTTTTCAAAAGGGGGTTTTGCACTGTTGTGCAGAGCTGACTATCACATTTAAATAAATAGCAACTACAGGTCACTGTCTTTCCACCCCTCCAATGAAGCTAGTATCCCTACTGTCTTTTTTTCCTTCTTCAGCTTGCTCAACCCCACAGATACAAAAAGAGAGTGCCTTCTTCAGAGTTTTACAGCTAAAGGGTCTTGGCCTTCTTTGTGTTTCATAAATACATACATAAGGTGATGCAGTTAGAGGAAAATTGTCAAACTGACCTTGTAAAAGAAAAAATGTTTCTTTTCACCACATCATTTCAACTTCAAAAAAGCATCCTCACTTCCGCTTCATGAAAGATTTTTCTTATAACCATTTAACAACCATCACAAAACAAAAAAAGTGTTTTATCTTCTTCCCCTCCCCCCCCCCTTAGATCCTGAAATCATGACGAGCTTGTAATTAACCACAGTTTGTAGGGGATTTGTGAAACTATTATGCTATACTACAAGGACACACACTTTATCAGGGCTTGAGCATGGTCTAATTAATAGAGATCACATGCAGCCCGTTAATTAACTCAACATGGTAATCAAACATCCAGAAATACTGCTTAGCTAACCCTGGCGTACCCAAGGGCAATGCATTCACTGAAGATGTGACATGTCATATTGCTGTATGGAATATAACAGTGTTACCTTTGAGGGCGCGGCACTCAGGGGTTAACATGATGGAAACTGAACAACAGCAAAGAATACATCTTTCATGTGAATTTAAGTACCCAAGAAAAACGCTGAATTAGAATCAATGGAAAGTTAAGCATCACCACCTTCATTAAATCACAGCCGCAGACCTTAGTCCCTGTCCTGTGCTTCCCATGCCTTTCATACCGATGCAGACAGAGTACACCGAATGCTGACAAGTTCTCCAAATACAAATCCCATTATTTATTTGGCTTATTTGCAGATCTTGTGAGCAGTGTGAGCCCTTAGGTACGGCTCTCCTCCCACTTTTGCTGCTCAAGGCTACAAATGCACAAAGACCTCCTGTGCAGCAGCTCTCACATCCTCATCTTCTTGCTCTGCTTATCGCCCACCATCTCTCCATGCTCTCTGTCATGCCCTGGCAGCAGGAAGGAGGGCAGCTCCCCAGACTGCTCCACAAACTGTTGTGCGGGCTCTACTAGAAGGACAGATGGAAACTGAAACTGTAGGTAGAGGCAGGGCTGTTGAATCCAGCAGTGAGCATTTTCTCTGTTGGAGTCTGGAAGTCAGGCACCTGTTTAGGACACTTCTGATGCTATATGGCAACGCAGATTTCTCCAGAAGTTATGTTAGCTCACCTATCTCACAAACTTATTTTATGGTCATCTATGGAGAGGCTTAATTATTTCCACTGGAAAGTAAGGAGAACCTATATTCCTAAAATGGGTCAAATTGACCTTATTGAAGGGCTGCCCCAGAAATAATGCCTCCTGTTTTATTACGCTGGCTGACAACATCTGAGGTGGATGTGGCTGAGATGGCAGCAGAGGTGGAACCTTCCCACCACTATTCTATTCCATTTTGTTGCTGTGTGCCAGATGGCAGCAGAGGGGCACTCTGACAAAATGGCATCTGCCATGGAAGTGCAGATGAAGCAAAGGGGTGGAACTGAATTCCTCCACACAGAAAAAATGTCACCCATTGGCATTCACTGATGTTTTCTGAATGTTTATGGAGATCAAACAGTGGATGTTGGCACAGTGAGGGGTGGTGATGTGTTTCAGCAATGGCAACAGTGACAGTGGTCACCTCTGCTGGTGCAGACTTTTTATGAGCGTGGTACGTAGGCTCTTGTTCTTTGCTGGTGAAAATGCAGAGCAAATGGTGGTGACTATGTTGAAAAATAATGTTTTGTAGCTGAGAACTTGCTCTATCAAATAATGTTATTGTGCTCTTTGTATTTGTTGTAGTTTCCATGGAAACAAATAGGAGGCATTACTTTTAGAGCAATCTCCACACACGGTAAAATTAATGGTATAAATTCCCTCTTGCTGAGTACAGAAATCTGCCTCAGTAGTTGCTACCTAATAATCAAGTGTAGCTGATAGCATCTTTATGGAAATTACGGAAAAAATTCATTCCGTATTAATACTTCAGTAAACAGTTTGTCGTAGAGCCCCTTGAATCTCCTCTGTCCCCCTGGTGGATTGCTGTTTCAGTAGGGCTATATTTGGTGAAACAAAGAAAAATGTCACATCTCTGTTTTACAGAATCTTTTACACTCAAATGGAGGTCACTAGGAAGAACAAAACAAAAATAAGTTGGCTAACTAAAAAACTAATTCTAAAGCAAGTTCCTCTGCTCTGATTCAATGTACTTATATTACTAAGTAAATCAAACAGTAATAAAGCATTGTCCTCTGACATGAAATCACCAGGCTGTAATTCTCCCTCTAATCATTTGTGCTAGGAGAGAGACAGCAAATGCCACCGCTGCAGGCTGTGATCTCATTCAGCCTCATGGAATTTTATACCAGAGGGGAATACTGTGCTTATCCATTTGACACACAGTGTAATCCAGGTCAAAATATGTCACTTAGTACCTCCTGCATCCTGATCTTAATTTGTGGCAGGAATTAGAACAGGTTTTTAGAAAAATAATAAAATGAGATAATGAAAACTCTTCTCCAGCTCTCAGCAAATCATCCCAGCATTTAGTCACTTCTGTGAGATTTCAGCACCCCAAGTCTGACCTGAATTCCTGCTGGCTCCAGTTGTCTGCCACCAGGTCTCATTCTGCTTTCAATTGCTGTGTTACTGCATTTTGGCCCAAAGTCAACACAAGTCAGGTATTTTTCCACTGACCTGGAGGGCCACATCTCCAATTAGAGTAAGTGACTATAGTTAAAGCAAAGTTAGCTGGATCTTATCCTGACCTTGCTTGTTACATTAAAGTAACATCCACTGTGCCTCACACAGTCTGCAACCAAAGGACATCCAAACCTTCTCTTCAGCCAGATCACTTGGTGGATTACTTTGAGTTTACCAAACCAGACTGGTGCACGTGCATCATGAGCCCTTTCAGGAGGGCCACGGCAGCAGGCTGGCCTGCCTGCACCCAGCTGCTCTCACTGCCCACCCCAAGGGGACAGGAGAAAGCAGGATGGAGAAGCTCCAGGCCAGGATAAAGAAAGGGAGATCACTTTCCAATCAGCCACAGGCAAAACAGACTCAACTTGGGGAAGACTAACTTATGTCCAATTAAAATAGATTTGGGTGGTGAGAGGCACAGATGAAATTAATTCCTGACCCCCATTTTCTAAGGCTCAGTTTCATTGCTTCATTCCCAGCCCCTCTTCCCTGAGGAGTGCAGAGGGATGGGGCCACACAGTACCTGATGGCTTCTCTCTGCTGCTCCTTCCTCCTCACACTTTGTTGCTCAGTGCAGGCTCTCCACAGGCTGCAGTTTGCTCAGGGAACACGCACCTGCTTTGCTTCACTGTGGGGTCCTCCATGGGTTGCAGGGGAAAATCTGCTCCAAGCACCTCCTCCGCCCTTGGGGCTCACATTGCTGATCCTCACATGCTTTTCCCTCATTCCTCACTGCCAAACAGCATTTTTTGCTCTCTTAAACTCTCTCTCCCAGAGGCACCACCAGCGTGGCTGAGGGGATGAGCTGCACCCTGAGGTGGGGCCGTTGCAGAACCGGCGGGAACCAGTCAGATCCCGCCAGAACCGTTTGGAGCTGACTGGAACCAGCTGTAACCGTTTTGAACTGACTGGAAGCAGCTGGAACCATTTGGAACGAGCTGGAACAGTTTGAGACTGATTGGAACCAGCTGGAACCATTTGGAACCTTCTGGAGCCAGCCAGAACCATTGGAACTGACCAGAACTGGACAGAAGCAGCTGGAAATGGCTGGAAGCAGCGGTGTGGGGCATGGGGCGGCCCCGCCCTCTCCTCACAGAGGCCTCTGCTGCCCGCACCTGGGCTCAGGTGCTGCACAGGAACAGCAAAAAAGGTGCAGATTGCAAAAGCTGACGTGGTGTTCCTCTGCCAAACAGAGGCTGCTGTTAGGAAAGGTTCCACCTGCCTCACACTGCTTGCTCGTGTGGTCACCCGTTGTTCTCCTCAGTTTGCAGGTCACGTTCAGCTGAATTCACCTGGTGTCCTCCAACCGTTTTCAGATTGATTCAATTCTATTACACAGCACTGATCTGAGAAGTGTAAGCTAAGTTGTGAGCATGGGCTTTGTTACATTGAAAGGAGATGCTGGATGACTTCCATCCACCTCATCACCCCAATTTGCTATTGACACCTGATCGTTGTGTCATTACATCCACCGTTCTGTGCTGGATTTTCTGTACTGAACCAACAGTGAGACTCCAGAGGAACTGGAAACTTCCCCTGAGCGATGATTCCTGATTTGGAGCTCCTTCCACAAGCTAAGACAGTTTGGGAGCCGTTTAATATGTACAACGCCGATTTTGTATAGCGATAATTGTTTTTAATCAGAATGTTGTGCAGTACTAAGTCAAACACATTACAGAAGTCTAAATATATTATGTCAACATAGCTACTTTAATTTAAGCAGAGCTAGGCCCAACTCAAGAGCTGTTCATTAGGAAATAGTGTTGATTTACTAGGTAACTATCTTGCCCCAGAAGAACCATTACCCTGATAATGTTTCTTGGGATGGACCTGCTGGGAGGGAAAGAAGAGAGGCTAAGGTACTGTGGCCTTTCTATTCACTCTACAACGTGCAGTACACACAGCAGAGTACAGCAGCATTTCATGCACATCACAGATACATTCAGTCCTGGTGATGCTATCACCATTACCTTTTCAATAGCGTAGGTACTGCAGACCTCCCCGTTGTCTGCAGTCATTAAATACCAAGATGCCTTTTCTAAGTGTGACCATGTTATTGTGGGAGGGTGAAAGCCTTGAAAGCTGTCCAGGGGTTAATTTTGTAGATATATTGCTTTTTTAAAAATGGTTCATAGAACCATTTCATATAGACAGTAATTGACTCATTTTTCAAAGGTGCTGATCAATGGAGGTAGCATGTGAGCAGCAGACTATGCAAGCTTAAAAGAAAGAATGACCAAGATATGCTCTGTGCTGTTCCCCTGACATGAAACAGAGATCTCTTCTTATGCATTCCTGTGCCACTTATTTGCAACCAATTTAAATTGAGTATTAAAAGTTGTAGATAGCGTTCAGCACTCAGAAAACAGACAAGAGATAATGAAAAAGGGACGTGGCATGAGTAAACAGGCTCCTGCGTCCTGCCATTCCCTCTTCACAATGGCTTTTGTGAAAAGGGAGGAAAGGAAAAGAAAACCTTTTGCTTCAACTGGCTGAGGGGTATCAGATATAAATTGTCTTTAAGCAGTACTCTGAGTTAAAGTAACTAACTTAATGATCATTCTGGAAGAAGGACAATCCTTCAGTATTTAATTTTATTTGCTTCTAAAGGGAAAAGCAGGCAACATCTGCTTTTCCTCAGTTTTGGCCTCTTTGCTCTTTAGACCACAACCCTCACTAGGCTGTGTTTTAGCTCCTATCCCCATGCCTGCTTGAGTGTGAAACGTGCATAGACCATCACAATCTGTTCATACTAAAGGTATTATTTTGATTTCTGAATGTTTAAGCACTTTACATTTTCCAATAATTGTACTCTTCTCAGGAAAAAAAGAGGCTCAAAACAGTATGGAATTCTCAGAGAGGATTTACATGAATGGGAGATGAGAGAGTGTCTATCCAACAGAACTGATGTCCCAAACCACTCCTGCATAGTTTCTATGTAGGAGATCATTTCTGTTTTAGCCCCTAGCTGCTGTACCACAAGGTCCTATGACAACAGAGAGGACTATGGTTCAGCAGCTAAAAAGTGCACTGCAAGCCGAGAATTTTCTGTGGTCTTGTACAGAACCGTGAAATCCTGCACACGAACCATGTTCTCTTCCAGCCAGGCCTTCCAGAGCAGTAAGCAGGAAGGGCCACTAGGTTCACCTGTTAATGCGACCCCTGTTCACTGAACATGCAAAATACATGCTTTACCTAGAGCCATTAAAGCCAACTCACTGGCACATCCTCCCCATCCTCTGTGATCTTTTACAGTCCCTCAGATGCCCATGTTTTTGAATGCAACCCAAGGTGCATGGTGTGTGTTGTGGCTGTTTTGGACAATGAAGTAGAACCACTCAGCACCCTGGCTAAAATTCAGATTAATTAGGACCCCTCCAGTCTCTGCTTTCTGATGAGTAAAGGCTAGAGGTAGCCTGTAGAGATGACACCTGTCAACGTGAGTTACCAAAATACATTAACCAGTCATTTAATGGTGTGATGGGTTGTTTTTTAACTAAAGGAACCATTCTTTTTAATTCAAGTAGTTTTAACAACCATCAGATCTTCAGCATAAGAAGTTATTGCAAAGCCATAACCCATTCTGAAAAGGGAAGACAGCAAGGCCAAATTAAACTGGCAGGTTTGGAAATTTAAATTCAGTGGCAGTTCAAGGTATACACTACACTTAGGTAAAAAAACCCTAATTCTATTTTAAAGACTCATTTTCCACAAATGGCTGAGCTGTTTAAGTTAAAGTGAATAAATACCTAATGAGCCATTAAAGTCTATAAGACTGTATGGCCTCCAGGCACTGGTACCTGGATTCAGCCAATTATAGTTCCATAAGATAAGATGAAGACATCAGGTTGTTATTGGAATATATAAAGGTTGAAGACACTGTTAATAAGTCACTACAGGATGTGATAAAATTCTTTAAACTGTTTAAAAACTCTCAATGTGTTTTGCTAGACACATTTTTACTGCTAGGTTTTTCCCCCATAAAGTCTAATCCTTTCTTTGCACAGCCTTGAGAACTACACTCTGCAATATTGCATTAATACCAAAATGTGATTTGTTTCTACATTTCCACGTTTTTAACACGTACTCTGGAGGTTATGAAATATTAATAGTGGCAATTCTTCAACCATGGCATAGAAAGAACAGGAAGGAAAAGAAAGAAATTAAGGAAATGCCAAAAACTGTTTTTAAAAACTAAAGGAACTGTCCAAGAAAAGAGCCATAAATCGTGAAAGCTCTATTTGCCTTTAAGCAATACCAACCTTATGGAAATTGTTCACACATAGCTCCTATATATCTATCCCTGCATCTTTTCAAGCTGAAGAACTCTTCCTATTCATAATTAGAATTTTCTTCTGCTGAATCTGTTTATTAATCTTTAATTATTTTACCCCATGGAGCCAAGCACGTAAGATTTGACTATACAACCCAAATACATAATGAGAAACATGAAAAATCGCCCTGAACGCATAGGCACCAGTCTCGCAAAGATTTGTGTATGTGCATAATTTTCATCCCGCTGGTTTAAGTTTTCCAAGGGAAAATTTCATTTGTCCTCTCCACGACTCACCCCTGAGGCACGTATTCATGAAGAACCTCTGCAACAACTTCATCTTCTTTCAACCCTTCACTGTCATCAAGCCCACCAAAAGTCAGGCCTGGCTACACTAGACAGACAGCAACATTTTGGTGCTTTCTCTTCCTTTCTCATTTCCATCTGTTTTCTTTTGACTTCACCTAGAAGGCTTTTGGGGCAGTCTTTTTTATTGCATGTCTGTACAGCATTTAGCGCAATAGCATCCTGATCTCTCTCCAGGGTTACTTGCTGTTGCTGTTTCACAGCTTAACTAACTAATATAAAGGCAGGGCATCAGGGGGCAGTTAATGGGACAATTCACAGAGCCCAAGGTTAAGCATATGAATAAATATGTACAGAGTAAGAGGCTGCCTGATAGAGGCTGAAACATTCCATTTATTAAAGTCACCAAGCCTTTTAACATGAGAAAATTCTCAGCACAATTTTCTTTATGACTTGCTCTCCTATGACTTAAGTAGCAGTTATTTAAAGAATTGTGATTCTGTCTTAAGAACTACCATATAAAAGCCATAGACCATACTATATTTTTACAAGCATATTACAAACCTCCCAGACTGATCAAGGTTTCTGACAGGCACATTTACACATTTTCATTCCCAATGCTTTCTCACATAAATGTACCGAAGGTTAAAAGCACACAGCATTGCTAGCATAGCTTTATTTCCCAGCAGCATAACTTGCAGACTTATGTTCATGCCTTGAACTAGGGAGCATCTCGCCTTACCCTCTCCTGTGCCCAGAGCAGAGATTTGGGCCAGAGTGCTGCCAAATTACTTACTGATGACTAATTCAGTTTCCCACCATCACAGTTCTATTCTTTTTTGGCACAAAGTCACCAAAGAGGAATAATCAGTCTACTAACTTATAGGACTAGAACCTCAGCTTTAGTAAGTCATCATAATTCAAATGACATCAACAGAAATAAGATGTTATTATGTCAGTTCATTTTTTATGCACAGTTGTTGCACCAAAACATGTGTTCTTGCCTTGGTATTGCAGCATGAAATTTCACTCTGTATTTCCTGTGTATGCAATCCTTCTCAGTTGTGCAAAGGTGCCTAAATTCAAACTTACTCAAGACTGGAAAATCTGGAGTATCATAGTACAATAGAAACTCCAGGTCTTCATGAGAATGTGTTAGTGTTCAGAGCTGCACCTTCCCAACGAGTGTAACAACATCGGTGCTGCAGACGGGAATTTAATGAAGCGCTTCCACAAGCATGCGGCTCTCCGTGGCTGTGCAAATGAAGGGCTTGATAACACATGCTTGGAAAATACAGTACCAATTTCATCCTTGAAGATGGCTTCATTGATTTGATTCTCCTGATTTTACACCTACCTCTCTCACTAATGTCTTGTGACTGCATCCCTGGCTTCACAGTGGTTTATTTATGACACTGCACTCTTTCCCTTAGTGGCAACTCACCGATCTTAATTTGTTATAGACCCAAAGAAAGGAGAGAAGATGAGAGAAGATGTAGTTAAAGTCACACAGCAAAGCAAATAAGGAATCTGACACTGTGAAAAATGCATTCTAAAGTCGACCGATCAAATCTCAGACAATAAGGAGAGGCTGAAAGTTGGGGCATTTGACTACTTCCAAATTACTTTTGTGTGAGCCTTGCCTTTTTGTGTGTTAAAGATTGCTCACAGCTACAAATCAAATATTTCAGGTGTTATAGATAATGAAGAGCCAACTTCCTAATGGCATTTGGAGTCATCACTATGTACTGCAATCTCCGTTTATTAGGGGAGATTATTTTCCTGTTCCTTGATTATATTTCCCCGTTATCTTTTCACATTTATTTATTATTACTATTATATATTATTAGAATACTGTTAGCTATAGGCCAGGAACCTAATTTAAAACTTGCTTTGAGCAGCTGTGTGCTTGTTAGCCTACAACAAATTGTTTTGTAAGTCCCAAGGTAGATTGAATATGTATAGGTGACGAGAAAAAAAAGTAGCTTGGGTTCACAAGTGAATAATTCTGAGATGCATAAATTTTTTAAAGATTGTTACAAATATTTTTTGTAATTTAAAGGATGGATTACTCATGGGTTGGATGCAAGGGAAAGAAAGATTTTGTTATTATTATCATTATTTAAAAGGTCCATTCTTTGCTTTGAACAAGTGGAATAAAATAAGTGTTATTAAATAACAAAATAGTAATCATACACGTTTAATTTTCTCCAAGAAAAGACAGTCTTTATTTTTGTTTGCAATCATGAGAATAAATTTAGAAATGAAAAAATTACAAAGTATTGTAGTAATTTCTTATAGTGTAAACCATAATTGCAGTAGAATTTTCAGCCATCAAAGGCACATAATGTGAGAACTACCTGAAAGGACAAACTGAGCTGGCTAGGTATGCCATCTGGAATGGAAGCTGAAGAAAAAGAAATAAATGAGTATTCTTAGTAAACACTGGGCTGCAGATGAACACCTCAGAATCCCCTGCTTACACTGTCACCCTGCTTTGTTGGGCATCTGCTTGGATGAGGCACTAGAATATTGTCAGTTTAGGAACAATCTACTAGAGTCCTGACAAGTCATCTAGTTTTCGAATCTCAGAGCAAAAGTTCTTTACATTTTATAAGTCTTCAGCTTTAGTAGCTGAATCCATGCTTCATGATGCTGCTTCACTTATAGTTCGACAATGTTTTGAAGTTATATAGCAGCTTTCATTCCAGAAGTTCAGTGTTCTGTTGAACAGCGTCAACGTGAGCAAGAACAAAATGCTACCCATTTTGCAAAGGAGCCAACAGAGACTAAATTATTTCTGAAAAATCATTCAGCAAATATTAACCAGAAAAAAAAATTGAGGAAACAAGCACTCCCATGCCAGTCCTGGTCTGTAAGCCGAAAACTTCAGCCGTTCTCATCATCCTGGAACTACATCCCACTGCTTACCATGTCCGTAGAGTGGAAGCTCCACTATGCTGGATGAAATGCTCAAGAAGTGATTCTGTATTTACACTGATTCTGTAAAACTGAAACTGCAAGAATGCCACAGGAAGAAGGGAAGGTCTTCAATTATTTTTGGTACAATCAAGAGCAATGCCTGTACTCAAGTTACAGCAAGCAGCTGCTTATTTTCAACAGCTCTAAGAAGCAGAAAAGAAAGGGCCACAGCCTGACAAGCACAGTCTCTTCAGATCTAAGCAGGTAGTTAAAGGAATTTTTAAACCAACATTTTAATGTATATTATTTACTGCCAGTTTTGTTTGTTTGTTTTGAGAAACAGGTGAGCCCTGGTCTCAGCTGCATGTTTGGATATCTAGCAGGACAGAAAGGCCAGAGAGATGTTTCCTCTGCTATTGACGCAAAGCACAAAAGGATCAGCTGCACTCCTGAGTGCCACTTTAGCCTTGAATGAGGATGAATTGTGTTCTGAGACTGCACTGCTCAGCTGGAACCACTGCATAAGCACTTAGCAGGACTGGGTGGTCTGCTTTGTCTCTCTGTCCCTGCAGCCAGGTGGACAGAGACTGTTTGCACAGACCACAGATGGTGCAGACCAAGATTCTCTGCTCTCCATTTTCCCACCCTTACTTAGTGAGAATCCTCACTCGTCAAAACAAGTTGAGCCTACAGACTAAAAATAAACAGTTATTACTGATTCCATTTATAATACAGTTGTCTCTTCTTCTGATGATGTATTAATGAAGAAAACAGGGTCACAAAGATGTAACCAAGGAAATCTTTTTGTCTTTGGATTTGCTAAATTTACTCTGATAGAACAAGAAAATCTGCCCATCCAGCCACTTTTTCCTAATCTGTTTTAAGTGGAAGAATCGCACAATGACAGGAAATAACCTTGTCGTTTAACTTAACAGTCATCACATGCAATCCACTGAGAGCAATGTTTCACAGGCTTTAAATAGACTGAACACTCCTTCCTTGCAAACTGGATATTACAACCATTTCACAAAAAGGTAAATTGAGACATCCAGGGATTAAGACTAACAAGACTGATTTCTGTGGCTCAGCCCGCCTGCTTTTCAGAGACACCAAGAAAACATCTCTCTTCCTATGTCAGTTTAAGTTGTAGGCTCTGATTGATTTTGGTTTACAGTCAGTTTATTAAGCTGGACATCTACAACTTGTTATTGGTGATTGCTCAAGAAAAATGGGAACTGTAGAAGTTAATCCAGAATGAAAGTGGGAGAGACTTGAGACCTGAATCGTAATTTCCACATGCAACTACAAAACTGATCTGGTTCCTAAAATTATATTACAAAAGGGTTTGGAAGGCCCTCTGAACTTACAAAGAAAATAGATAAGCCAAGGAGAAAAATTAATACGCTTAAATTAAATATGGCACCAACAAATAGAACAACAGACTATTTGTTATATACCGTGAACTCTGTAGGAAAACATTACACCCATTATTTCTTATTATTGCTCCAGGAAAGAAACTCACAGAGAAGGCAAAAAAATGAAGTTAGCAATGATTTTTCACTATGAACCTTTCTCCAGGGATGAGTTATAAAGGAAAAAATGTAGCCTGGAAGAAGAGAGTTAGAAAGCGAGGATTATCTACATTTATGTATTTAGTGAGACACTTGCACTCACAGTTATGCCACTATAGGGAAACCATTAAACAGCACTTTTACACTTCTTTTTATTTTTTTACGTGGAAGTACTGTTGAGTTAAGAAGTAGTAAATTGATCTAAGCATTATGGCTAAAACTGCAGCAGGTAGGAAGAGAGCATCCAGTATGACGTGAACTCTTCCCAGTTAGGATAAACTTCTGTAGTGTGGGTTAATTACTGGAGTGATTATTGGAGCTGTCTGTGTGACTACCTCTTCACAGGACTACTAGAGCTACCATATAACCACTACCAACTAAACTGAACCCTATATCCTGATCCTGTGTTGCTTACATCTTATCTGGGAAAAGCTGAACACCAGGGCTCCCTAAGTATCCGCTGCTTCACAGAGGACCCATAACACTAACACATACCGTGTGGATAAAAATGTATATGGAATAGACTGAGGTCTCGACGAACAGCGAGCAGATGGGATGGCAGACAGCAATGAGGAGGTGCAGCACAACAAGATTATGAAAAGTTTTTAAACACAGAGTGGTAGGAGAGGGAGGTCAATTAGAAAGGGTTGCAAAGTGTTGGTTTTAAAAGTGGTTCAGAAACATCATAGAGTGAGAAGTCAAGAATGATGACAGCATTTGGGTCGATAGTAGGCATTAGATCAAAGGTAATACAACATGAATCTAACATACAGAACAGTAGGTACTGAAATGCAGATAAGTAAATAGAGGAAAGGCCAGTGGAAATATAGAAAAAAGAAAGAGCATGGAGTAAGCACACCATGCAGACAATGGAATAGCTAAAAATCCAACAGAAGCCAGTGCAAAATGCAGTTGCCTTTTAATAAGTTTGCACCAGCTGTTCAGTGGAGGATGGCAGGATTACGTTCATTATTTTGTAAGCTCAATTGCCAAGTCAAACCTTAGAGTCATTGGCCAGCTTTGTCTATTGCAAACAAGGATTATGGTAAATCTTTTGCAGAGACATTGAGATGAAGCAAAAATGTATTTTCTGCCTCTCAAGACGTTCTAAAAAGTGATGGCTCAGGAATCTTAGTACCTAACAGTCTAGAATCCTCCCTGTTCAGCGTCATCCTAATGCTATATTAAAATGACTACTGTCAGCCTATCTTCAGGGTCTGCAAAGGATGTGACAAAAACTTGAGCTCTTGGCCTAGTAGTGCTGGCAGAGGAGACCCAGCAGAGCCCTGGCTTTCATCAATATGCATTGACCCTGGCTTCAGTGCTTGTGCCCTCTGATCATCTCCCCTTGGGAGAGGGAAGGCAAACATGGATCCCCTGTGTTGTAGCTGGTAGGATGTCAGCCTGCTGAAATACATGGGTCCAGATTTGTGCCCAAGATAGCTCATCAGCAAAGCTTATGAGCTCCAACCAATCACTTCATTAACGTGTATGTATAGTTTCCAAAATGGAGCTAGCCCGCATCTGCCCAGCTTGGAGCATAGACAATGGAGACTGGTTTTGTCTGATACATTTTGATACAGCATTGATGCAATCTCTAGTCCTAATTCATCAGAGCACATCAGTAATTAAGTCAAAGAAAGGCAACCACTCACAAGGCTCAAGACTTGGCACATGCTTGCTGCACTGGAGCTGATAAATAGACTGAAAGGTCCCTTGACAGTGTTTTCAGTCTCACCTAGACTTCTTTCAGGGGTTTGTTGAGGAAATATCTCATTATTGATCACATGAATAAATGGAGCTGGAAAGAACTGATCTACTGCTGAAGTGAAAATGAAGAACGGGAGGAGAAGGAAGTGGTAAAGTACAGAAAAGTTGAGATATGGGCCACAGACACTACCTACATTAAAGGATATTCATGTTATTCTATGATAGAATAACAACATTATCCCTTCTGGCTCATGTTAATACTTTGGCTAAATCCTTTAAGTAGATTAGAAGGAATTATGGGACCTTACTGGAGGAAAAATCCTATAAACAGGTAGCGTGCGTGTTTTAGTATTGATGGCTACCGACAACGTACTGCCCTGGAGCAGAAAGAGGTGGACAACCAGACTTATTTGGATTCATGAGGGGGTAATTAGTGAGAAAAATTAAAGTTTGGAATTTTGTTTTTGTTTACATTTTCCCTTCTCGTAATTTCTATGCTCAGCTGTTCCCTGTCACTCTGGACAAATTTCAAGACAAATTCCTTTACTCATTAAAAAGCAACCCCAAGCACTTAAGGAAGGATTGCAAAAACAAGCTTCATGCTGCTTAACTTCCTATCTTTATGTGGCTTAATGTGTGGGGTTTTTTTTTGTTGTTTGTTTTTTTTTTTTTACACTTATTGGGTTGTATTCTGCCAGGCTAAGCTGCTAAAGTCCCTCTGAATCAATGAGGTAGTGCTAAATCCTCTGAAGGTTCCTCTGATTTTCACCCTCTAGCTGGTATTCTGACAAGCTAAACATATTACATTCTTCCACACTTCTCTATTCATAAGAAAAGCTTCAAAATATAACCCAGATCACTCCTGTAATAACCTGCAATAAATAAATGTACAACATATACTCCATATACTCGTGTCGTCTTCTATTTTTTTATTTTTTATTTTTTTGGACTTTGTTGGGGCTCCTGATTTTGTTTCATTTTCCTCTTCAAGCAGTATTCATCAGACCTCATGCTTATCTAATTCAAGTGTTTGCCCACTCTAAATGCACAGCAAAACTCTACTCAGAGAACAATACATCCAGACAAAGCAACACGTCCTTTAAAAATACATAAGCACATTTCTTGTTTGAGCACGCACGCACAGAGAACAACATTTCAAATTCACCAAGAAAAACTTCAAGGCCATCCAGGGCAGACTGACACCGACCCAGCAGAAGTGAGGCCTATGATAACTTTCTCTTTAATCCAGTTTTCTCCTACTGTCACCTTTTGTTTACTCTTCTTGGCTGATACCTTTGTTGTTATTTCAAAATGTTCCCAGGACCTCCTTGCTGCATCTTCTGTTCTCTCCAAGAAGCAGAAAAGCACTTCCAGCCCAAGGCACCAAGCACAGCTGAAAGCACACAAACCATGACCTCATTATGCAGAGGCTTTCACATACCCCATAAACCTGATCAAATATACTAACTTTATATAGAAGAATTTTTCATTACCATTACACAGGGAAGATTTACTATCTGAAGTATTGTATAAAAAAATTACTAGATCTAGGCCAAAGAACAGCGATGTAATATTTTAGTGTGCACAGCCCAGAAGTGCAGATATTAGAGAATTTTACAAAGGCTGCTGTGGACAGCAAACTCTTTAGCAATCTCTAGACATCTCTTGAGGATTTCAGCTAAGACAATCTCTTCAAGATTTGGGATTCAACTGCAAGAGAAAGGCAAAGAATGGTGTGATTGTGGGTATTAAAAATAAAAGTTTAAAATGTGTCTGTGGCCATCAATGATGTTGGGATGTGTGAGGAGCAGCTCTGCCCTGGGGTGGCTGCAGGAGTACGAGCAGGTGGAGCCTGTTCCATTTCCATTGCTATTTTTAAATACATTTAAAATAAAAAAATTCCAAAATTAAAAATAAGTTAATACAATGCTTATTTTTAACTATTTGCCACCTCCTGTATTCTGGCATGGGTATTTGCTGTATTTTTGATACAATTTTCCAACAACATTTTCTCCAGAAATTATGAAAGAAATCCGGGTTAGGAATTGAATCCTATTACCAATTATGACTGCATTCTGATTTACCTGGATTAGAGTTATTCTGCAGATTTTCCCTCAAAATACGCTGTGCCTCTTATTGCTGCAGCATGCGAGACCGCTCCAGGACAGTCTGCCACTCACGGAACGAGCTGATGAAATTTGCTTGCTGTGTACAGACATACCCTAGTGGGAGAAGGCAAATATCATTTTTCCTTTCTTTTTTCTCTTTAAAAAGGGCAATTCCCTGGAAATTCACAGTAATATGCCATAGTTTCATGTGAAGAGCTCAGCTGAGATTGTAATATAAGTGTCAGTCAATTGATTGACAGCGTGTGAGGAAATGTTATTTTTCTTTTCCTCACCCCGGTGAAATTCTGATGACAAAATTGTGCCTATGAAGCTGAGCACACCAGTAGGTAGAGCTCAGTAACACAGCATTTTGAGGACATATGCTGACACCTCCTATAAAGGAAACTAAGGGAATGTAAACTGGAGATGTATCCTTGTACTGCCCAGTACATTTGTAGGCCATTTTTTCATCCAATGATTAGTATGGAGCTGCCATTAAATGCATTAGTCACCAGTTAACAAAAGCATAAAACCTTTGTTTATGGTTTCTCTCTTTACAAGTAAAATGTTCTTCTCTTTTTTCTTTTTTCTTTCCCCCCCCCTTTTTTTTTTTTTAAAAAAAAAAAAGAGTACTTGTTAGAATTCTGCATTTTTGAGAACTGGGATCAGCATGTACCTTTTAGAATGATATATCTGCCCCAAAAGCATGGCTGAATAATTCTGAAGAAATACCCTTGGGCAGTGTCTTCAGAGGACCTCTGGACCGTATTTGCTCAACATCCTGCGAATGCATGCGAGTGCCTGAGCCATGTATTGGTGATTCCTCACTGTGTGAGGAGCTGGATGGATATGAACTTCTGAAATCCAGTCTATGAATGAGCTGTAGGAGAGTAGCAAAGATTTGGGGCCAAACAGCAATAGAGCAACAGTGGGAAGAATCCATCAGGCAAGGCAAACTTGAACTTGATTACACATGCACGAAGCTCAACTCAGCTTCAAAACCTGTGACCACAAGCCATCTCCTTGGCTCTGTGTGAAGGCAGGATTTGATCCATTAGGATCAGGATTTTTAAAGGACAAGAAGGTTCGCTGAACTTGTTCCTGTGGCATCCTCCTGCTGCAGCCTGGCACCCTTCTGACATCCCACCTTGGCTGCTCTGGGATTTTCTCACAATGAGCTGCTTTGGCTCATGTAGTTTAAACGCCAGGGGAGCCTTCGGAGCCCTGAAATATATTAGGGGATTTATCAGTTATATTACTCCTCATAGCCATTGAGCTGCAAGGTCTAAGGGGAGAGGCAGCTGCCTGAAGTGGTGAGGAGCAGTGTGGGTGGGCAGCAGATGGAAGGAAGGGAGCAGGCAGGCAAGTTTTTAGGGCATGTGGCATCCCACACCCATAAACTTCATTAAGGTTTAAGGTAACATCTTCACGCCCAGCTGAAAATGTCCTTCTAACATGACACTCCAGTGTTTCCATTTTCAGTTTTACTGCTCATCTATATGATCCTGAGAGCGTGTGGGAAGCAACATACAAATGAGAATAATAGAAATTAATTACTCTGTTAACATAAGTGGATAAAATCCAGGCCCTATTGAAATTAATATCAAAGCACTTTCACCAAGGGCAGGCCTTCACTTACGGGATGTACTCTGGCACAAAGCCAGCGTCGGTCGATCAGTGTCAGGGTAGCTACAAACGGCTGCGCTGGCAGTGATGGAGTACAGGCACTTTCTGCTTTTTTGAGTTTCCTTATTCCTATTAACACATGCAAATGATGTGCATTTCTTTGTCCTTTTCGCTCTAGCAGCCTCAGTTAATGTGCTGTTAACATAGATTTTCAACCATATTTATTTCATCTTTTTTCTTTTGAGTTGGAGAGAAGAAAGAGTAACAAGCAGTGATGGAGGGAGATTAAGAACAGCAAGAAGCAAAGCACAGGAACGTATACTGGAGCCACCTTGTTCTTGCATTAAGAAACCGATTAGGTGTAATGGACTAAAATGCACAGTATGGAAACATTAAACTAGCAGGGGTGTTTGTAAACTCTTGAATAAGTTTGTCAGGTAGTTCTCTGCTGTGTTGCATTTTCAGCTGTATCCTTGTAAGCGCTGCGGAACAGCGGCCTTTGCATCCTCCACGACAAGGTTCTGAACATATTTATCAGACATATGCCATTCAGTGGTGGTTGTTAAATGCTCTATCTGTAAACCATTATGCCCTTCTATATGGAGGTTTCACTGCAACAGGCAGCTGTTTGACAGAGAATAAACTCCTGGGGACAGCAGCAAATCAAATTAAATATATCTCTACAGAGCTATCATAGGGGGCTGCATGGCTTGATAGGCTGCATCAAGAGCAATAAGCACACAAAGGAAGAGCAAACCTGAGATAAATCAAGATAGGCCAAATGAGCAAGCAGACAGACGAATCATTATTGGCTCCCTGAAAGTCATTAGGAGTTCCAGTGCTGATTTCCATAGCACCAGTATTTCAGCTCTCTGTCTGTGTGCAGGAAGTTTTTAATCCTGTAAGAATCAGAGAGATTATCTCACAGTTGTCCTCACTCACTTTTATAAGCTTGACCGTGGAAATGAAGCTGCTGATAAATAAGCTTACCGAGAAAAAATACTTGTGCAACATGATAATAATCAAGATTTGGTTCACTCTTTTTTCTAATATTTATTTTCCTCAGATAAACCTTTAACCACCTTAGTTCAGTAGTGGCTAAAGAAAGAGAATGGCTTGATTACTTCAAGGGACAGAGTGACATATTCATCTGAAACATTGAGTTAATGTCTTCAACAACTTTTCTACAAACATGAGTGCTTTCTTTCCTCCTATTTTTCTATTTGTACGTACACATGGTACACATCCATCAGATACACACAGTCATACACGCTACATTAGGGACGGAGGAGAAAAAGCAAGAGAAGGGCCAACACAGTGAATACATCCCTCTTGATAAACCCCGTTATACTAACAATGTCCTAACCTAGAAACCTGCACTTCAGGGAAGCACAGTGCTGAAGAGATATTTTACACTTCAACATATTTTATACCCCAAATCTGTTTTCTCAATGCACGCTGTCTTAGCCACTCGTTTCAGCCTGGACATACTCAAACCCTCAGTATCATTCCCTTCTGAAAAAGTATTAAGTCCATGTAGAAGTTAGAACACCTTGTTCTGATTTGAAAACATTGTCTCCTACATTATTCATGGTGTTGTTAGTGCTCCTTCTCACCTAACAGTTCACAGGCTCCCGATTAAACCGTGTAACTGTGACCTACCACAATAACCTGTTTTTGTTTTTACCGTTTTTCTGAGTAACCTCAATTTAATCAGGTTCATAATGAAAACCATGGAGAAATACAGCTCTGCTGCTCTGACTCACAAAGTGATTTCCTATATTGAAATATTACCTTTGTTTTTCACCATGGCTTTGTCAAGCGTCTCTCTACAGGCTGCCTGGCAAGAGGTAGGGTAGAAACAGTGGACAACTGTTAATTGGTAACAATTTTTGAGTAAGATGAAAAGCCCTAGATATTTATAAATATGTATAAATATTTCAGAACATAGTCCAGCAGAACAGGCATTATTTTCTCCTGTGTATGACTAACCCCCAACCAGACTTTCACAGGCATAGCAGGGGATTTTTCCATTGCTTTGTGAGCATCAAGCGAGGGACAGCTGAGTCCCGGTTCATGAAGTTGTCAAGCAGTGCAGAGTAACAGTCAAACTACGGACGCCCCACTTTGCACAAATGGCGTGCTACAGAAGTACTGCTAGAGTCACGTTGCAGTCGTCTTCTGTCGGGCTCTCAGAATTAATGGGATCCTTCTGTCACACGTGGCTCTGCAGCAGTTGTCCTACCTGCTGTTCGACCAAATTGGCTGAAAAATTCAAATGCTTTTGTTTGTTTGCTTTTAACATCTATCAATGAACATGATTGTCCATTCCTAATTTTCTAGAGAAAACAATGCTAAGAATGTGTAACTGCTCCAGGTGAGTTTCCTTACCAAGAGGCTGGAGAATCAGACTACCATTATCTCAGCCCATCTGCTCTACTAAACCCTTGTACTCATTTCTACAGAGACCACAGGAAATGTGTTTTGTAGGTTGTGAATGTCTAAACTAAATTAAAAGCCCATAGTGAAATACATAGAAAGTTTGTCTGACTCAAAAAGCACTTACTGCTTTCTTCTAAGAGGATTTTGTGATAGCTCAGCATCTGCAGATAATCTGAATACCCTCCATTCAAGCAATGTTTGGCCTCCCTTCCCCATCCAGAGCACATGGTTCCTGCTCAACTCCATACAACGTGTGCCAACAGACACCCTGCTCCTGTGGGAAGAAAAATGGTGTAAGTTGATCATAAAACAAGCATAAGTGACAAAGTAACATCATTTCTATTGATTTGCTTTCAAAAGCGGGATGCAGCTGTGAAGCTGTGGTGCTTTTATATGCTGCGCCTAGCAGCATATCAGCTGTCATGGCTTATTGAGGAAGTGAGCCACCAAAACCAGCCACCGCTTTTTATTTCTAGACATGCAGTAACAAAAGGCATGACAGAAGCCTCCACAGAAAGTCAGGGATCCAGGCTGAAGTGTGGCTGCTAAAACCCAAAGGCAGAACCTGTGCTCTTACCTGGGCAGCTGCAGGCCATTGGCGTGGTGGGGCTCCCAGCAGGAGCTGCAGCCAGCTGTGTTTCTGTGAGGAAGGAACAGCACTGTACCTTACAAATATTTTGTATATGGATAGTTTCTTTTCCCTATAGGCTGCATCAAGTGGAACAGGCAAGAAAATAAGTGGTGGTAGAACATAAAGCAGCCCCAGATGTGAACGTGTTGGTATTCCTCCTCCCTGTGCTTTGAAGGGCTTAAAGAAACTGTCTGGGAAGTCAGGTCCTCCTGGCAGCACCGTGTACTGGCCCAGGGAGCACACATTTTGTGCTGCTGTTCACAGCGTTACACCGTGACCTCGAGCCACGTTCGTTTCAGCAGCACTGGTTAAAAACCTGCACTCAAAACCACTGCCTCCTACCCCGTGCAGGAACTTGCACATCACCCTGCTTGAACAGGAAAATGAAATCAGTGCTGAGAGGGCAGCTGAGAAGTCAGCAGCAGCCAGTAGGAGAAAGCTGTAACTTTACCAAAATATTCTCATTTTTTAATGTCTCGTTTTAGAGCCAAACAACGGAAGAAGGGATAGATTTTAAGTATTACCCTTTTGTTAATGCCAGTTTCCTTCCTCCCATAAGACATACCTTTGGGTACTATTCGACAGCTGTCAATACCATTGCTAACAGCCTAAGCACCTTTGAAACCATCTAGAAAAAAAAAAAATCAGGAAAAGGTAAATGTATTTGTTAGCTTTTTATCCAAAGAGCAATTTACAGAAGGGAAAATTCACTAATGATTTCAGCCTTGACACTTCAAAGTGAAACACAGTGCAGTGTTACATACTCTAAATTCCTCTTAAAATACATTCAAGCACATTACTCCAGCACTGGGAAGCCAGGACTTCAGGGACTTCTAGTATTTCAGTTCCCTTAAAGGAAGGGCAGTTACCTCCTCAATATTATGAGCTTTTCAAGATTGGAGGAACAATTTTTGCACATTGGGGGGTGGAAACAAACTGGCCTTCTCTTGTCTTTCTGAGCTGTGAAGACTCATTCTGATGCAATAAAATCTTTCCCTAACGACATGCTTATTTTCCTAAGAAATAATGCAGACAGTGAATATTTCTTTTTTCTATTCAGCATTGTTCATGCTAAAATAACTCTTTAGAAGTTGGAAAATCCAAGCACTGCTAGATGCTTAGGAGTCAATGACCAATGAAAGAAAACTAATAGCAATTAACAGCTGGTGGCTTTGATGAGCAGGGACTGCCCCACCTTCATCCTCGACTGATTGTTTTGCATTTGATATTGCACTGTGAATTCAATACAGAAGTCACGGTAGGAATTCTGGCCGCCCATTGCTGGCTTATCGATATAACAGATGAAGTGACCTCAGAAAGCAAAACACAACCAATAACCAAACCCACGCGAATGGCTGAAGAGGAAATAACTCTGCAGGTGCTAGGGTTCTGATGGAGAACAGATGTCGTGTAACAAATGTACCCATCCGTGACAGCTCCTGTGAGGTGCTGGTAATCTTTGCCTATAATCTGCTGCTCAGCCCCATGACTCAAACACCTTAGAACAGCTGCTATGAATTTGCCTAAGCCAAGCTGACTGCTAATGCAGGAAGTTAACTGGTAAGTCAAAGTCAAAAGAAATGTGGTATATGCATAAGGCAAGGGAGAAGGGGTAGAGCTGTTCACAACATGCCAACTAAACTGCAATGGTAAAAGCAGCTGAGCAGTCAGTCCTGGAGCCACAGGGTACAAAAGTTTATTGGAATTTGAGAGAAAGTCTCATGGCTGCTTTCACATGCCAGAATGACAGTATCTATCTTCTTGATTTTAGAAGTGATAGGAAGAAAAAGAGACATACGAGTGTCCCTCAAGGTGAGGGCAGATATCTGCAGTGCTGAATCAAGTGCCCTCTGCTCTGGGTGCAAACCAGAAGTCCAGGGACATGATCGAAGCGGTAACAAAATGCGAGCAAGCTTTGTTTTTCTTCCTGGTAAGATACTATCACGTCAAGTTATCGAACCAATTCTCATACATTTGTTTGGGGCTTCAAGAGGAAAAAACTCATTAACCTCAAAGTCCAGCCAGTAAGATTAGGATTGTGTTTTATTTCCATCTGCAGTAAAGCAGGAGCCTTAGTGCTTGGTGAACTATGGAGAAGTGGATGCACGTTTAATTGCTCTCACAGCTCCTGTTTCAAAATTAAAAAAAAAAAAAAAAAATCCTTTCAAAATCATTGCATTTTCAGAACTCTTTCATTTGAAGTAACCAAGCTGTTTTACTCAAATTTGAAGAGCTTATAACAAAGAGAAAGGGTTCTCTTTCTCCATTCCTCCCAGTCAAGAATAGCTTGTACAGATTTGTACAAGCAACTAAATTCACCTTGAAACCTGAACGGTAAAGGAAAAAGTGTTTCCCAAAGCTTAGAAAACACAACAAGAGAAGATTGAAGCCATCTTCTGAGCACTGCTTAAAATGAAAGCAATGTGTCCTGCAGTAGTTTGCTGACAATTTCTGTACAAATACAGTTCAGGTATATGTTCACCCTAAGGCTCCGTATCAAAATCCAATTACCAAAATGTCTATTCTACGTAGAAATAAAAAAAATGTGAGTGGTTTGTTCAAACACCTGGTCTGATATTCTAAACTGTAGATATCTACCTCTCAGTAAGAATTGCTTGAAAAACCATTATGCACAGGGTCTACACATATATATACACACACACACACAGTGTGCTCCCACGTGCTCATCTTTCAGGTCTAAAACTTGCACATCAAACTTCAGACAGAACTTTCATGAACCATGGACTTTAAAAGCTTCCATACGAACTACCATAAAGACTACACAGCCATGGCTGTGCAGACTACTTACCATAATCCCTGAACCGACAGTGAAATCTGACAATCACTCTGAAGTTACTTTCTCAGGTTGGCCAAGATACAGTTACATTTCCAAAGTTTCTCACGAAAAATTTCCAATAATTCAAGTGTTTAGTCCTCAGGCCTTAGTTCTCCAGCTCTCAAAACCACAACCTGGCACAGGACAGTTGCCACTTCTAACTGATGACCAGCTGCTGCCTTGAAATGTCTTTATTCTCAAGAGAAAAAAAAAGCAGTGAATATATCATCTCCTTCAAGCATCAGTGTTGTGAAATCACCACAAACAGAAGCTAGATGAAGCTTTTTTCTGTCCAGATGATATTTATAATAGATGCACATAAGAGGTTACCAGCCTGGAGGAGGGGATTTTTTTTTTCCAATAATGATTATGAAAAATGTATAACCAATTATAAAATTTCATTCTAGGAGAAAGGCTAATTGGGCACTTACAGCTTTCCTCACTTCTGTTTTCATATAGGAGCAGGAACTCCTTCACTTTCAGTTCCCCTCTATCTCTCCTCGCTCACTAACAGGACCGGGATTTGACCAGACAGAGAAAATCAGGAATTACAGAACAGCATCAAACTCTGCTAAGACGATGGTCTCACTTCTCTGGGGATCCTGTTATTGAAGAAGGCTGTCAAGTGAAGCAAGGTACACACTGAAATACACAAGACATGATTTAATGAGAAAGTTTATTTTATTGGTATACAGATCACACCTACCTCCTCATTAAAAAAAAGCTCTTTATCAACTCTTTTATTTGAATGCTTCCTCCTAGCTCATATTTTAGCAGACAAAAGTGCAATTACAACACCACGTACCTGCTTCCCTGAGAAGTCTCGATTTTCAAGAACATTAACAAGGCTTTTCTGTGCTCCAAAGAAAAGATTCAGTGGGAATTTTAGTGGGTTGGAAAAACAAAAATACCGAAGTGTTATACATAAAAATGTTTGAGGGAGAACAGGACAAAGGCATTATTGAAATAAAATTGGATACTATTGTTTTGCTAATATACTTGACCAAAACTTCACCTTTGTGCAGCCTTTCTTCCCAGGTACTTTGGTACTGACCTATCTGTGGTAGCAGCGATACAAAAGCGCGGCTCCTTCCGAAGACACCATTTATTGGTGCCGTGCAACCCTGCAGGCAGCTCAGCACCACCCAGCCACTCGCTCACTCTCCCCAGGTGGGACGGGGCAAGAGAATCAGTAAAGTAACAGCACAAGAACTCACGGGTTCTCGCTGTGCATGCAGCAGAGCAAAAGAAGGCTTTAATTCGCTACGTCCCATTGGCAGGCAGATGAGCAGCCTCTCCCAGGAAAGCTGGGCTCATTCCGTTAACGGCATCTTGGGAAGACAAACACCACCACTCTCAACATGCCCTCCTTCCTCCTTCGTTACCACAGCTGTTATTGCAGGCTGTACACCATGTGGTATGGATATCCCTTTGGGCAGTTTGGGTCAGCTGTCCTGGCTCTGTCCCCTCCCAGCTTCTTGTGCACCTGCAGCCTGCTCGCTGGCAGGGCAGCACGAGAAGCTGAAACGTCCTTGGCTCTGTGTAAGCACTGCTCAGCAACAACTACAGCCACGGTGTGTTATCGCCACTATTTTCATCAAAAATCCAAAACACAGCATCATATAAGCCTCTACAAAGAAAATTAACTCTATACCAGCCAAAACCATGACATTTATACAGGTTTATTTTCCATACAAGTTACCACTGACTTGTAACTGTTGGAGAGAATTTGCTCTTCAATACACACCTCCAATTCCTTTGCACACAACAGATGTCTAGAACTTCAAGCGACTCAACTGTGACAAATCAGGCTTTGAATATAAGGCAATGTAAGCAAGACAGCTGATAATTTAGATAATTTTGTACCCTGCTGTGCTGAGTAAATCTGTTTTATAAGGAACATTCGCATTTCAATACAGACACTGCAAAATATAACAGCTCTTCATAGGTGAGGAACACTGCTGCTTAGGTTTTTTTTACAGCTTGCTGTTTTGCTGGAACTGAGACACCAAGGAAAGAACCTGCTCTGATGCTTTAATGTTTTTTGTCCCCAGGTAGGCTGCACTGTTACTGGCTGTCTCCTCTAAGAAGTACCGGTAGTTCACCATCATGCCACAGGAAGCAGCAATGCCCCGAGGGCTCGTGTCTGCCATCCAGTTTATCCGCCACAGGACAGAGCCATTCTGAAGATGGAAGTTTGCTACTGGGTTCAGAGCATAGCCACGATGTTTCTCCCCATACAGATACCAGGCACACAGTCTCATAAGTGGCAAATGGAGGGCTTTGACTAATTTTTCTGATCGCACCCATTCATTGGTATTGAAAAGCTTCTTTAGTGTTTCAGTAGTAGAATCTCCTGTGATCTCAGATATTTCTTGGCGTTCTGATTCTGTAAAAAGTTCATTTTTTGCCAGTTCTTTTGTTTGTGAGGAGAGGAGACCAACAAGCCATTTTGTGAATCCAGGGATAGGTGATAGAGTAGAAAAGGTTTTTATCTGAGGAAGTTCTTTCTGCAGACAAAAGGAGAGAAAAAGAAACTCATGAGTTTTGTCAGGACTGACAGTGAGAGGTTTGAGTGAAGATCAATGGTTCTGAAAATTAACTGGTAAACATGGACAAAAAAAACAACAAAACATCACCCTGATAGTAACAGGCTGGTGTCTAAAAAGCACTTAGAGCACTAAGAACATTTTAACACTGCCTGAACAACAATCCACAAACACACAGTCTGTTTCAAAGTACTTAGTACTGACCAGCCCTATGTGCTGGTATATCATTTTATAGGCAGAAATGTATGCAATTGTGCCATAAAGAAATTATTCAGAGAAATAGTATTTAAAAAAAAATACATGTTTTCAAAACCTTTTAAATAATTTATTTCTAATGTTTGACTACTCAAGGACAGTTTATGATTTCAGCCCACAGGACAATCAGAGGTATGACTTCTAGTCTTTTGGGGAAAGCAGTTCCTGAAGTTTTGAAGGAGGTTCTTTCTACACACCAGCTACTCTTCATGCTATTCACAAACTATAAACTACACTGATAATGTAGCAAGATAAGAAATATATACACACGTTAAAAAGAATCACAAAGTTAATAAATATTTTAACGTAACAAAGCCTCTGCTCTGCCCCTACCAATCCATGAGTCAGAGCTATTCATTACATAATCCTGTAAAGCAAAACATACATAAGCAAAACTGTGTTAGTTTTGGGGCACAGCAACATGAAGAATAGAGAAGGCTGCTAAACCCACTCTCACTTGGAATTAACAAAACTGACATCAAGTCAACCCTGTCGAAGGAGCAGGGAGGGGGACAAGGAGCAGAGTTAAGCCACCACTGTAATGAAAACAACCAGTGTGTTTTAATTACTGTTCATAAAGGAAACCATGGTAAGAACAGACATTTATCAGCATTACAGAAGCATCTGAATGTCAGCGGCAAATTGTCTTTAAATGACTACAAAACACATCTTCTTCTACTTTAAGCACTTCCCAGATAACCATTAAAAAGTCATCATGGCTTAGACGCTCTCTTACACGAGCAAATGTTAATGGCACGCGTGCTGCTAGGGCCTTCCAGCTGCACCTGCACTGCTGCATCCCCAGGTACCACCGTGCTCCACGCACCGCTGCTGCCACATCCTGTTCCGTGAGGATGCAGGAGCCAGGGAAAGCAGGACCATGGCATGTCCCCTTACAGCACCAGGCCACACAACATTACTGATTGCTTCAATAATTGAACTAATACTCAGCTGGTTATTTACAACATCTTTTCCCTTTCCACACATAGCTTCCCACATGGCTTACTGCTATTCTGCTGGCTTCTGGTGACACACCCACACTGCTCAGAGCTGTTCAGTTCTGTGAGTTACAGCTGCACGAACTGACTGAGCTCACCAGCTCCCCTTATCTGAAGTTCATTCAATGGTACACAGATATGTAAGTCACAATTCTTTTGGGACCAGACAGGAACAAGATAGGTAGACAGAAGGTACAAAGAAACACCCCTGCTCATCTCCTTGGAGAAGTGGGCAGAGCAAAAAGCAAATTATTTAATAAAAACACTCATTTCAGTATCATATTGAACAAAATGACCATTTCTGTGATCAGAGAGCCCAGCAGCTCCTGACCAGGTCACAGTCTCAGGGACTGTAGCTACCACGGTCAGACAGGGCCACACTACTGATGTGCTGATCTCCTGTAACGTTCTCAAGACTCTCACTCAAGGGCATCATAACATTTTATTTTTAAGAGTCATTCTGAAGCAGAAGTGTGAAGAGAATATAGCATTTATAAAACAAAACAGTTTATTAGGGTTGTGCTCTTTCTGCAGACCATGGCCACAGGGCCATGGACATAGCAGGTAACTTTTAATTAAAAAAAGTGTTTCTTGAGTGTTTTCTTCAATGTTTTCAGAAAAAAATTCTGCTTTTGAGAAAAGAAGCAATGACCATGCTAAAGTAAAAATAAATAAATAAATATTGGAGGGCAGGAAAAGGGCAGAAGTGAAAACAGAACAAAGCAACTCCATACATGTTAAAAAACTTCCCCTTCCCAGCCCCAAGCTAAATATTTCCCCGGGGATAGAAAGACTCTTTCATCCACAAATCAGTTCACAATAACTTTATAAAAATTCAAATAGAGAACCAAATGAATCTTCCTTTAATCTCCTTTTATCCATCTCCTTGTAGTGTATCTCAGTCAAAGAATATGCCTAATCACATCTGGAATCCACTTTTCCTTATAGCAGCAGGATCTTAATTAGTATGGGAAACAAGAGTTATGCCCAGGTGTCCCCTCAGCAGCTGCACTTCCCTGGGTTCAACACTTGCTCCCACCCCCAGGACAACACTGCTAGCACAAAAACATCGCCCGCCCCAGAGAAGATGCAGAAAGATGGCTCAGGACTGAATTCTTAAGTGCTACTGGAAAAATACATCAAGATATTTGTCCCTGGAGAAGGAAGCAGATAGCTGTCAGTTTTGCCAAGACGCTAATGAGCAGCATCACTTGTTACCCTCACCTCTCCACCAGCAGCTGCAAGCTGACCACTGGAGGTCCTGCTGTGGCTGGCCCCTGGCTCAGCTGCTGCGACACTGCTGCCACGGAACCCGACCTTCTGCGTGTCGGCTCCTGCTGCAGCCAGGCAGCTCTGCCCACAAGGGAGGGTCACATCTCCCTCCTGATGATTCAATGACCCAGTGCCCATCTGCCTGTCCACACAGCAACGATGGATGACAACTCAGCAACTGCCTAGACCTGCAAACGAATCTTGAGGCACAGAGACAAAACACTATAACCTATAATGGGAAATACCCTTTCTATGTCAGCACCCTAAAGTAGCAGCCAGCTGCTTAAAAGATTTCCAAAAGGAAGTTTCTTTTTCTATATCCTCATTCTCTCCTGGAAGAGAGAAGTTCATCTTAAAGTTCATCTTTACTCCATAGCACAGAGAACGCAAGAGATGGCGATAAATTGGTAGAAGGTTTCAAATTAATGATCTGTCAATGGGAAATCTGAGATGTGCTGCCAGAGGGAGTACAGATGGTGCTCTTGTGCAGCACGGGTGGGGAGAGGGAAATGAGGAAAAGGAAAAACAAAATGGTTGTTAGAGGCTATTTTCCTCTAGGTAGGAATTCAAGGAATACAGAATGTCTTCTTTTTGACCCAAAGATGGGATTACATTCCTCAGAGGTTTTTCTTTTTTTTTTTTTCCTGGTTATAGTACTTTGTCCTATAAAAGCGCCTTTGAGAACACATTGCATAGGTCTCTTTCATGAATTCTTCACAGATGTTTGGGGTTAAAATCAGATAAGGAAAGATGGAAGATACTGTTGAAATTCAGGAAGCAGAAAGTATTCTTTCAAATACAAGGAAAAGCTGATTGGACCAAGAGAAAAAGCTGCTTACCAGAAAGTGAAGCCTCAAAGTGAAGTCTTCTGCACCATCTCTGCTAAAAAAGTGCAGTACTTGAAAATACTGTTTTCCTGCTGAAGGCAGCTAACAGCTTGTCACACAGAAGCTGAGCCATTCCTATTGCTTCCATTAAGGTAACAGTTCTGATCCCATCTCCCAGCTTGCAGAGCTGAGGGGGTAACAACACACCATCCACGATGGCAAAAGAACAAACAACGCCTTCCCATTCCTGTGTATTCACAGTAATCACTGCAAAGTGCCTCATTAAGCACGGTCATATTGCTTCCTTGTGATGTTGACTGCTCTTTGTTCATCACTCACTTCCAGGTCAGACCTCCTCACCAAGCCCAACCCAAAACACTGATCACAAATGTAGTAGTTTCTGTTCTATTAATAAATACAAAAACGGAAATTGTTCATATATTTTTTTACTTCTTAGGACAGATAAGACACAGGAAAGTGACCCCATTTTGAAGCTACAGCACAGGCTACTACATATCTGATAAATGCTTGAGTTCAGGAGCTTATCTGAGGCAGCCACTTCTTGTAGAAAAATAAATAGATGCAGTGAAGTGTGCACATTTATGTTGTTGCTAAATTGATGTGCTAGTTTCTAAGGCTATTGGTGGAGATCCATCAATGTTTATTTTCTTGTCAGAAACCCACACATCATTAAGAAGCAGCTGCTCATTTTGTTTTGGGGTAGATTTTTGGGTTTGGTTGTCTTGTAGTAATTTGGGGTTTTTTAGCTTCTCCTATTATCTGTATCTCCGTCTTGCGCTCTGAAAGCTGCAGTCCAAGGTCACATTTTTCATCAATGAAAGGAAAGCCCGTTTTGGAAATTATGATCTCCCCAGGTCACCTAGATCAAATTAAGGTAGCAATTATCAACAGCCCAACCAGAAAGCTAAAACCTGCCACCAATTGTTAAGTGTTCTGTTGAGTCACATAGCAGCTATCAGTTTTCTCCCCCAAATGCCACAGGCTGTAAAATTGTAAGCAGTTTTCTCAAAGGCTTTACCAGTTATCTGTGCCTGTCATCTGCAGACTGAATTGCTATGATGTGCCTTCAGCAGAGCTACATGCCACTTAGAGAGGCTATAAACACATTCAGAATTAAATGTCTGTCTAATGAGAAATCTCTCTCTCTGCACTTTCACCAGCACCTATCAGCTTGCTAGAAAGGCATCTGCCTGCTTGTTTTCCAGCATCCACTTTTTTTTTTTTTTTTTTTAAAAAAACTAGTTTTCTGGAATTGTTTTAGAAGCCAGTTCATTTCCAGGAGCATCACAGCTTAGTTTAAGAGATACAAGAGATTATTTCTGTTGTTTGCTCCCTGCTTTATGCACATTCATGTAACCCAGAATGCACAGGTAGCCTGCTCTCACACCTGTGCAGGGAGAGCTGGGAGCACAGCAGCATCACTGTGTTAATGAATTCAGCCCACTGCTCGCCCCACGATAATCTAAAAAGGGAATACTTAGACAACTATAGAAGCCTGTTTGCAAAACTTTTTTAAATCATTTGTGTAGCAAACTTTTGTCAATAATTACCGAAAAAAGAAAACCATATTCAGGGCAGCACGCTGTCTCCCAGGATTCCCTTGTACATCACATGAGCCACTTCCCTGAGGTCCACTGTGCCCTGTCATGCCCCTCCCCTCCACCCAACTATATTGCAATACCTGTGGCAAACACCAAATCCCAATGGCTAGGCAGAGGTTAGGGATTCAGGCTGCTAACTGTGCGCATATAAAGAGACAAAACTATGAAACTGAGGAGCCATTTCTGTGACTCAACTTCACACGTCCTCCATCTGCTAAATTAGTGCAAGACTCAGAGCAGCAGCTATTAACTTCTACACAGAGCCTCAAACTAACTGTGCTTAACACTGAGGGTTGTAATCTTCATCAGAGCCTCAACTGCTGCAGTTTTCCTAACGGTCCTAATAAAAAAGCATTTGCAAGAAGCATTTTCATGAGGGAATCTGTAGCTGACGTTCCTTGAAGGTGAGAAGTGCTACCCTGTATAAGTTCCTGTTTAGCATGTATGTGAGCAGCTCAGAAAAATTAGCAAGAAGATTTCTGAAAATTAAGTTCTACCTAAATTGGCCATTAATAAGATTTTCTTTTAAGGAATCTGGTACTAACTGAATTTATGGACATAACTTCATAGTGTAGATACTGTCTAGTGCAACATTTCGGTACAGTTTTTAAAGTCTTCTCAAACAGAGGCTTTGGGGGAGGGGTTGGTTATTAGCATATTTCCTACTTAGTGCGTGTCTTTTTCTAATCTAACGATACACATTCATGACAGGCCCAATTTGGAGCTTTCCTTATGAAGAATGACAGCTGAGAATTCAGTTTTGAGGTTACAGTGGCGTTTACAAGTAGAAGTGTCAGAGCAGGTTAAGCTAAGGCAAAGTCAGATAAAGGGGCTTTACTGGAGGATAAAAAAAAAAGTTTTAACTGTTTGCAGTGTGTTGCGAAAACATGAATCAGATAACGTCCTGCAGATCAAGAGGATGTTCACATGAGTTACCTCAAACAAATGGCAAGTTATGAAAGTGTATTAAGCACCAACTATTCAAATACGAGGGCTGCTCCAAAAGTAATGCCTCTCATTATGCTGGTCCACGACCTCAGGAGCAGATGTTGGGGGTATGGCAGTAGAGGTGGAACCTTCCCACCACTATCCCATTCCACGTTGTTGCCGTGTGACAGATGGCAGCAGAGGGGCACTGATAAAATGGCATCTGACATGGAAGTGTGGATGGAGCAGAGGAGTGGAATTGAGTTCCTTCATGCAGAAAAAATGGCACCCATTGACATCCATCAACACTTGCTGAACATTTATGGAGACCAAACTGGATGTGAGCGCAGTGAGGCAGTGGTGGTGGTGTTTCAGCAGTGGTGACAGCAGCCACCTCTACTGGTGCAGATTGTTCTGAGCACAGCATGTAGGCTCTTGTTCACCTCTGACAAAAATGCAGAGCTCATGGTGGTGAAAAATAGTTTTGTAGCTGAGAATTTATTCTATCAAGTAGTGTTATTGTGCTCTTTGTTGTTGTTTCCATGGAAATAAATAGGAGGCATGACTTTTAACATGCATGCTACATATAAGGAACAAGAAAATCCTCAACCCCTACAAATGCTCTCCACAAAACAGTTTATTATTAGCTTACTTTAAGACAGTCTCAACGTATGTATCTGGAACACTTGGCCATTTAGCAGTGCTTTAAATAGAGATTTGTTTATTGCAAAGCAATGCAAAGGTTATAGAAAAAAATATTTTCATATTAGAGTCCTCAACTCTGTTTTTTACAAAGGCAGCTGGAAGCTTAATGAGATGAAGTTTCTGATACTATCAAGATTTTTTTGCTGAGACTACACTGTTTCAGCTGCTGTCACCAAGTCAACTCAGCACTACTGTTATACACCATTTGTCCCTTATAAATTAAGTGACTACAATGCTGCTCCAAAGAATTATGTCCAATCTGAACACACACAACCTCTCACAGTCCTTTACTTACACCTGACCAGAAGGAAAGAGTGTGCAATTTAATGCACTGATTAGGACTTCCAGAATTTTGGGAGGAGCATTAAAACAAGCTGCTAAGGGTGGTAGTGTCCACATGCCACGCATTTGCACTTGGACAAGCTAATTTGGCAGAAATTCCACAGTGTATTTTGAAGTACACACAACTTCTCTCCACTGAAAAAAGAAGTCCACAGAGAGAGAATTCACCACATCTACAATGAAGGTATTACAGAAGCATATTAAATAATTCCTCATCCCAACCACTGAGAAGAGCAGCAGAATGATTCAAAGCCACTTCATCACAGATGTAAGATATATAACGGGAAATGTTTCTTGCAAAATTCAGGACAACACATTCAAGAACTATACTCAGGAATGAAGAGGAAGAAAGCAGGAAGAAGTGGGAAGAAAAAAGAAAAAGACTAACAAAGAAATGAAGAAAAATCATTAGAGAACCACATTCTTCATGGAGAAACAGTCCTGGATTATCTTTCATTTCTCTAGCTCATTTTAGCTCAAGGATGGTACCCCAACAAGGTCTCTTGTCAGAAAAAAAGGAATGGTGTGAGACAATACGTGGAGGTTGTTAGAGCTTGAAAACAGCCTTCAGCGTGGCCTTCCATTAAAATCACTGCCTACTTCCAAAAGATTGGGGCATTAAGCCCATTTTAACTCACAAGTTAAAAATCAAAATAATCACGCTTTCATGTGCTTGCAAGTGGTGCTCAAAGCAGTTTTGAATTAAATTCCATCTTTTCACTCCAGATCTCGCAAAAATGATATGGCTTGCTGTCTACCTACAAGAAAGGTTTTTTGCTGTCCGAGCTTTACAAGATTGTCATAAAGTACTATCAAATAAAAACACATTTCTGGAAAAAGACATGATGCCTATTGTAACTTTGGATTTCTGTGCACGCTTTCTTCATATCCATTCACAACTGGATCATGTCTTCTAACCCCCTGAAATAGTGCACTGTGCTCCACAGGTTGACTGATGGATGTATTTAAGAGGAGTGCCTGGCCTTGTTCTGAAGAAAGGAGGAGATTCAGAATTCCAGCAACACACGACCAACTGTCACTCTTTGTATTCTGAGCTAGGATAAACTACATTCACGCAGCATGAAATAAAGTTTTGGGAATAGAGATAAGAGCCTGTTTCAGTTGTTAAAGGCATCTCAGCCAAACTGGTTTTTATTCATTATGTTTTTGACAGAGGGCTGCATTTTCAATGTTGAAACGTAGAAACGTGTCCTAATTATAAACAAAAAAACAATTCTTCTGTTGGATGCATCCAATTTCAGAACTTGCACCTATGTTATCCAAGTATGGTATGTCTATTTTCCTTTGTAACTCACTCATATTTTTTCCAGTGTTGTAAGCAATTTAGTGATGGACAAATACATTGTCAATGGGGTTATTTTATGAGAGCAACTCAATTATCCAGAAGTAATTTCAGATCTGAAGGCAGATAACTGCATGAATTTATCCCAATTTCCCCTCAGTCAAGATCAGACAGATGGCACAGCCTAATTATACCTGGACTATTGCACGTTACACAATCAATCTAAAAGCCACTTTGAAAGCAAGAAGCAACAAAATTCAGCCAAAATATCCATTAAAGAAAAAACACACAACAAAAACTTCAGGGCAGCCAGCTCTCCTTCAGTACTTGACTAATCAATCATTTTGTAGTAGTAGAAATTTGGTGCAACCAATTTGGAGTCATTTTTGTAAGTAGAACTGAAGTTCTAAATCACAGACAATTTTCCAGACATTATTACTAATCCATGTGTTGGAACAATGAATACAAACACAAGCATTGATCGTTACTTTGAAGTAGTAACTTTGTAAATAATTTAAGTACTAAAGGCTATTAAATGAAACAATGTACTTAACACAGAAATCTGAGTGTCTCTTTCACAGGGCTCTGTATAAATAAATTCACATTCCTTTCTCCCCTTGCTTGGAAGAAAGCTCTATTAGAAATGAGTAGTCCTAAAACTGGTAACGATAACCCTACAAGCATGCCATCTTATATAAATTAATAGAACTGATTTGCATAAAATAACTGATTCCTGTGACTTTCATGTGCAAAACACATCTTCCTTCCTATATTGTAAGAAATGTCTGAGCAAAGATAGGAGGGCTGCTCTGAAAGTACTGCCTCTGCACGTTCAACAGAAAAGTACTACTCTGATTTTTAAGCAACCTATGCATGTAGTTAGACAAACCAAGTAATTCAACCAGCACATCACCCGTGTGACAGTATCTACACCTGGCAGACACTAAGCAACAGCAGAAAATGTTTTTACAACTCTTTCCAGATCTTCAATATCTGATCTGGTAAGAAGGTAAAAGTGCAGCAGAATACCTAGCAGCTCCTCACCTTGAGAATCAAGAGAAAATGGAAACTAAAACAGCAGTGTACGGGGAGAACATTGGCCAGTGTCTTATCACACCCTGCGCACCTACCTGCAGCTCCTTTACTACACGTTTGATGAGGTAAGTCCCGAGTTCCACACCTTGCAGTCCTTGCTGAGTCAAACTGATCGAGTAGAAAATTGCTGTTGTAATTTTGTCTGCATCTTCTGTTTCTAAAGGTTCTACTTCTTTCACTATAGCCTGAGAAAATGAAAACAAAAAGTCAGTGGTAATTATTATTCTATTTACAGGTGAGGATCTTTCTTTCTAACTTTCAAATGTGTTAACACATTTTCCTACTGTTTTATTCATTATTCTCTGTGAAAAACAAGAAAAATCTAATCGAGAAAGAAGAGTTGCTTATTCATAAGGAATAACTGTAATGGGGTTAAAATTTTTCAGAAGCAATCATAACTGCTTTGAAGTTTTAATGTCATTTACTGTATTTTCTTATGTATTTCTTATCTCTTTTCATTCTACTTGAACTCGAACAAAAATCCAAAATTTTAGGTTACATAGTATAAGGGATACTCAGAAAATACCTGCAATGTTTTGAAGGAAAGCCAGCTCTCATCTCTTTAAAAATGAAACAAAACCAAGTATTCCCTGTATTAGAGGTTTTAAAAGGTATATGTTGCAAGTTAAGCACTTTGCTGTGTACTGAATACATCAGAGACTGTACCTGGATGCTGCTGGAGATATCGCTGGTTAATGCAACATGCAAGACTATCAGTGGTTCTCCTGGGATTGCACAGTGAGAAAAATAGTAGCATCTTCTGTACAACCCCACTCGACGCTTCATATCGACCCAGTTTCTTACAGGATGCACAGCTTCAGAACTCAATGAAGAAAAGCAAACATATTTTTCATTTAAAAACAAAAGCAACTGCCAATTCTACAAACTAAGCATTCTAATTAGTCTTCTAATATTAGCCTATGGTATTTTGTAAATTGATATTTCAAAGGTTCATGCAGTGCGCTGTGCAGCTACAAGAATGTGACATCTTGTACTTCAATAACTTTTAGTAACCTAGCCACACGCTTTCATATATAATTATCAACAATATATATACTTAGTTGAAATTAAATTTCTGCTAGCACTCCCAGAGCCACATATTCAATCATTCATAATATCCTTTTCCCTATTACACTTGAAAGTCTAGTGTTGCCAAAACACCCTGAAGATTAAGTGACATATTACAAATTCCTTTTATTTTGAAAGTTAAGTTTGTGTAAGATCTCTTTTCCTTGCCTCATCAACATTTAAGTCGTGTACTTTCAAACTTTCTTTAGAGATTCATTTTTCAAGCTTTTCATGTGACAAAGCATCACACAATTTTACTTTTACTAAAGAATCTTCAATGCCATCACTCTCATTTTGAGTATTTAATGAAGTCAAAACTAAATGTTGTCAATCTAAAGGAATGCTTATAAAAAAACAAGGTGCTCTTTTCACGTAGAGCTTACAAGCAGTTCTGCACACCTCACCAGTTCCAACCAGGAAAGGGAGCCTCACTACAGAGAATTAAAACGTGCTCTTGAGTGTCTGGCACCCCACGCTGCATCAGAATTAAACACTGATTCGCTATCAACACTGCTGGGGTAGACTGAAGGGTGAAGGTGGCAGTGGTGATGGAGGTAGCAGGGGCAGCAGCAACTGTGGGAGGAAAGGGAGTGCAAGGAGGCAGTGCAGCAAGAGTCTGGATTTGCAGCACCTCTAGGAATGTTTCATCACCTTTTCACCAATGAGCTTTAGGAGCTTTAGCACTTACTCACTGATTTTCTGGAGAACTTCACAAGGTGATTGCCACGTGACCCGTTCCAAATTTAGGAATCCTGTTGAGAACCACTCTGAAAGCATGTTCTTCAGAACGCCACTCATTTCCTGCAAACAGAAGATGGACATACTTGCTAAATAAGCCAGGAAAGAGCATACAAATGTGAGAGAAAACCTGGATTATTTCAAACTACAACATTGGGAAGTTCAAGGAAAACAATGCATATGTTCAAGACTAAAGGCCCGACAGCTCAGCTTTCCATATGCAGGACTGAAACAAAGAAAATGTTTACAGACAGAATGAATGTACTGTCAGCAGTAAACTGCAGACAGGGAAATGGAAGATAATGCAAAACAATACAGAGGAAAAGCAGACAATAAACAGAAGTATTTGAGAAGTCTTGACAATAAGGTAGCAGTTGCACAGGTGCTCAAATACATTAAATATCAAGAAACAAATCATGGGAAATTTGATGAAAATAAGAATTCAAAATTCAATATAATTTTATACCTCTGAATCTCCTCTGAGTATTCGAAGTAGTTCATGCTTTAGGAAGACTACTGGACTAGATTCAATAGCACTGGAGCTGTACGTACCCAGCTAAGGGTAATGAAATAGGAAACACCTTTGCACTTGATGCAGCTAACACTACAGGCTTTACAGAATTTTCTTTTAGCTTTTGTCTAAATGTGAAAATTTTTGAGCAAGGAAAACAAAAGTGGCAGCATAAGACTACAAAGCTCAAAAATCACAGCAGACTTGCAACAGTATGATACCAAAATTAAAGCCAACTGTGATATCAAACACTTCCAGCAGCATTCATCATAATAATGAATTTTACATTCCACACTAATTTCCTGCTGCCTATATTATTAAAGATTCTCCTATCTGAAATTCTTTATTTCAGTTTAGAAAGTATTCTTTAACTCAGCACAGCATGAATATCCCTTAAAGAGATCCTAAACTTATTTTTCTTTCTTACATTTGCTTTGCATATGGGACACAGCGTGATGCTAGCACCAACTTACCAAGAGCCTGAACAGAACTGCAGGCTTACAAGAAACTAACTTAACAGCCACTTATTGGAAACCAAAAGCTCCTCACTTTCTATTCAAACCTTTATCAAATAGCCACTGCTGTACGTAAAGAACATAGACACAAAGTTATGCTCCAATGTACTTCACTCTGCTACATTCAGCAAAAACAACAGGTAAAAAAAGCATAAAACCATCTGGAAACCAACACTTAAAACATCTCACCAACGCTTAGGCATGGTCTCGGGACTTTTCTACAGAAGCAATATTACTCTATCACAAGCTAAAAAAGATGAAAGCTGTAGAAGGACTTTTCAGGAGATGTGCAGCAAAGGAGACTGATGCTGGCCAAAACAATTCCTGTTCAAATTTTGGTATTTTTTCAGTAAAAAGACAGACAGGAAGGAAGAGAAGGAAAGAAAAAGAAAGAGAAGAGGAAAAATTTAAAGAAAGAGAAAGAAAGAGAGCAGCTTCTTTTTAAAAAAACAAAAGTTAGTCTTAGTATTTAAGTCAACACACCAGAAAAACTAAGATTTTCAAGCCCACACTACGCTTGCAGCCAACTGAGATATCTCCATACACCCCAAACCACCCAAGGTTAGAACTAAATTAACTCTACCCACAAGAAGCCCTAAAGCAGAGTTGGTGCTAACAACCACAGTCACGGAGTTCGCAAGGTAAATTTGTAACAAAACCTGGCTCTTTTCCTTACCTGAAGTACAACCCAATTTTCCTTATAAAAGAGCCTCAGATTCATTCCAACTCATTTTGGATTTACTAATTTATGTTAGCAAAATACAGCAGCTGTGGCTTATATTTTTGTCTATGCAGACATGGCTCCTACGTGAACCGCCTGGAAGAAAACTACCATTCATCTGCACAGAACAATTCTGTTGTGCACAAAAATTTAATGTTTTCTGTTTTTTTCAGTAGCATCCTCAAAAATATAAGAAAAGAAGAGATTAATTATTGAAGCATAAATTGATGCGCACTGCAAACACTGAAAATGTCAATTGTGTTGTTCCTAACATAGGCAATATCCATAAACTCTTCTGTGAGGTCACATCTCTCAGTCTGTGTAAATAATTTCTTTATTGGTCTTTCTCAGCAGAGCTACCTTGAAGTTATAGAACACGCTCGCTAGATGAGCTGCAAGTCTTCTGTCAAATTGTACTTCCACCTGCACTTGTATCACAAGGCTGTATATGCTAGCAAAAAAAATTGTTAAATGAATATGAAACTGAAATAGTGTGCATAAAATTCACCTTCAAGTTCATTTATAGGGTAAGCAATCTGGAGGACAATGGGAGCCACATAATGCATGTCACCAGCACAGAAAGAAAGCAAGCTCTGAAAAAAAATACACATCTGTGGCTCTCTGCAACACACAGCCCCAGTGACCTGAAAGAACTCAAGGAGCACACGAAGCAAAACCCACCCTGGTAATGGTGGATTATCTTCACAGTTTTTCACCAATGCTTTGATAAAAATATTCTTGCTGTCTCTTTTGAAGGTAACACTAGCCTACATAACAGCAACTGGAAAAAAATAACATAATACAGACAGACAACATTACAGGGGACAAGATTAGCTATGTCACAGCTCAGCAACTAGGCCAGGTGAGAAGGCCATATGCTGTATACCTGCCCCTGCCAAACAGACAGATCTACACACACAGCAAGTGTGCAGTTTGCAGCCTTACAGGATGTACAGATCAAACCTGTGCTCCCATATGACCTCCTAACAACAGGCTCCTTCTATACTGTGACATTCGTGCAAAAAAATGCAAAATTGCTGTTGATTCAGGCATTCCAACAGCTCACACACTCCAACAACACATCACTCAACTGCATTTGGAGTGGATCTAACGTATACAGGCAGAAGTGTTTGGAGGATTCCTCCAGCAGGTCAAACATGCTATGCTCAGGGAGCCCCAAACCATCTGCGTGACTGCACCCCCAGAAAAGCCCTTCAGGAAGGGCTAAGCCGTGCAGGACCACAGCAGGTCCCTGCAGCCTCTGCCAGGCTTCTGCATCAGCAACACTTCTAATGGGAAACACTGAATTTTGGTTCGAGTACTTTCTTTTTTGTTTACAATACATTTTTCCACATGACCTGTATAGGTGTGAGTATACTCAACAAGCGTGCTCTGACTCTTTCGCTTATTCTGGCTCCAAGGTACTGGTGAATCCTTGTTTCTGCCCAGCTCTGAAGTTTATCAAAAATAACCATAAATCATTTTGGTCAAACATCCTTTGCTGCAGTGACTCTCCCCTATATTTCAGGACTGTTTTGTTTTCTTCTGTGAGGGCACAATGCAAGCCAGTAAATTAAGCTGGCATTGTCAGAGCTGGGGTCAAACTAACAGATTCCTATGGCTCTCCTGTCACCCATCGGCTTTTTTGGAAAGCCAACGTCGTTTCAAGCTGCAGCCCAGCAGCCAGGAGGGAAAACTGCTGACGGCTGCAGCCCTGCTCATCATCTCAGACACTGCTGTGCACCTACTGCAGGAACTGGCCCAGACGGCAACGAGCGACTTGGGGAAAAACACAGTTGTGCTACAAGGAAACCTGGAGAAGGGAAAATGTGGAACCAGATGCATTTTGCCTCTTGAAGCAGTTACAAGTTTAGCTAGCATGCTCCATGACATTGGACACACTGATGCCTAACTGGACTGGAAGTTGCTTTCCAAAGCGCAGAACATATTACAGAGCTACTTTAGGTCCAAGCTACCGTGGTATAAAAGCCACGCAACTGTAACAGAGAAGAAAGCAAAGTTGATGTGGTTTTGGTAATAACTTTCATAGACAGGAATATTATTATGGGGAACTGTAACTCAATTCAAAGAGTCCATTGGTTGTAAATAACAATGCTTCATAAAATAACAGGGCTGCACACAGGCCAAAGAATTGTGTCTATTAACAAAAATTCTTTGTGTAGAAAAGCACAACCGACCTTGCAGATGCTGCGTAACTCAGGGCATTGAACTCAGGTCACTTGAGCAAACACTGAGCTGTGTTGAACACCACGATATACACCAAATCGCTGAAAGGTTCAGTTCCAGCAACAACATTCTTAAGGTGGGTTCTCTTATTTCACATACTTTGTGCTAAGTAAATTCTTGTTTTCATTTCAGAGGCCTTTCTACTCATAAAATTATAGCCAATGTTTCATTAAAAAAGAGCAATAAATAAAATGTTTACTAACGAGCAGTCCAATTTTAAATGTGAGCAACTAGACATACTCAAGTCAGTATTAAAAATCACCAGCTATACTTTGGCTTCTCTTAGCTGTGTATAATAATGATTTTGCTACAAGACAGAAGAGTAGAGGCTTTCTGACCTTCATATCAGGTCCCTACTTATTGAGTGACAAATTGAAAAACTCTTATGAGAAAATTAATTTCTTATTTAGAAAACCTGCCTCTGATGAGGAAACCATTTCAATTTCCCTCTCAAACCACCAAAACCAAAATATCCCTTACAGTTAAGATTCACATATGGATATTTACAAATAAACACGATGTGAACCAGCAGTACACTGCAGCTGGGCAGATACCAGGCAACGCTGCTACAGAAATGTTTGGCCAGCCCACCAAGAGCCAAGGAAGTTTATCCAGGGCTTTGGAATGTTTCAGATTTTCAACCTGATAAGTTTCATTTGGGCATGCTAACACATCCGCCTGCTCCGATTTTGCCAAGGGGATTTTCCCCTTCCTCCCAAGAGCTCAGCACATAGATAGGTGAGACACAACAAAACACATCTGCTGGTAAACAGCATTCAACACGTGGCACAAGTTTTCTGGTTTCTGTACTGCTAACAGTAATTATCCGAGTGGTAATGTTAGTGCTGGAAACTCCCTGGCTTTCGTGTTTAATATTGTTTGATGTCTTATTCTGAAATATTTTTTTCTATTATTTTTGCTCATTTACACAAAGATTAAGCTGCACACAACTGCTTTCAAGTGACTTTATCACCTGTGCACGTTATTTACCATAATATATTGAACAAACAAAATGTTACGGCTTTATAAACCAATATCTAATAATCCAAGCTGTTTCTGCGCTGATATGTTTTGAGGAAATAAAAATATTTTATATTTACACCACACAGCACAGGGTAATCCTTGTTTTAATAGGCTTTTCAAAATGCAAAGTTACAACTCAGGACTGTCTAATAAATATTCCAGACTGGGCAAAACCAAAATCCCAGTAGGCAATAGAGTGCATTCTACAATTTTCCTCCAGCATCATAAAGATTCATTTAATTTTATTTCCATATTTTGTTTTCAGTGCAGATACAAACACACAGGAGTTATAAAACTCCTGTTGTATGTTTGGTTTTATGTATGGGAGAATTTAAATCAAATCTACGATTTCCAAATGGCTTCAGAGGCCTTTAGGTAGGTAAGTACCAAACACTTTATTTTTTCATAGAAGAGCTTTTAACTTCCAAGTTGTTTCTCTAGATAAGGGCTTAGATCAAGGGAAACTTTCAATACTTGGAGTGCCAAGACAGCAACTGCTCCATACAAGCGAACAGATACTGTGATCCCTTGGGAGCCCTGGTCGGTGAGGCTGCAGTCAAGCCAGTGCCATTGTGTGAGATAAATCCACCCTTCTGAGGATGTATGTTGGTAAAACATCCACCACCACAAACATTTCCTCTCCCCACAACGACATGTACAGCCTATGCACAAAAATTTTCTCCCTTAAAGACTGTTCTACTGTTTCCAATTTCTCCATAAATACTTAACAAACCATTTTCCCTGATTATCTGCAGCATTCAAATCTTACAGACACTTTCAAGAAAATAAATAAAACAAGAAATAAAATCAAGGAAATGTGCAACTTTAGGCTCTTGTTGTGAGTATTCTTTCCCCTTATAGAGGCCACTCATAAATAGAATTACAGAGCTTCTTCTTTTATTTCCAGTAGATCAATACAAGAACTACAGTTTTACAGATACACCTCAACTACCGCTTAATTATGGAACCGGGCTTATTATAAATCAATTTGTCGAAAACTCTTCCTTTTTCATTATTTTTTTTTTTGCCAGCAACTTGAACTTTCAACTGACTTTTTCCTAAATCATATGGAAAGATGAATATTTTAAATGCAGTGGATCAATGATTTGCTACGTGGAATAATAATAACACAAATTCTTCACCAGAGTCATTTTCAAATGTTCCGTTTGAAATGCTGGAGATAACACAAGCAAAATATAAAAACTCACAGGAAGAAAGAGCTGGGGCAGAAAAAGAAGTAAAGCAGCTGAGGGTGTTCTGAACTGCAAGAGGGAGAGCTGAACTCAGAAAACAGGATTTCAGCAAATTTGATTCTGGGTATTATAAGGGGGCTGATCAGAAAATTAACTCATTTATGAAGACACCAGAAAATGTGCATGTCCTTTGGTGGAAGGAAGGCCAACACAGGAGAAGAACATGAGAGAGAGAGGAAAAAAATTCAAACATCATCATGAAAGACAACGGTGCCCAGCTACACCCTAATTTAGCTTCTCAAACGATGCCTTCTGAGCCAGCACTGGTTTTTGGAAGTGGCAATTGTAACATCGCTGATAAGGCCTAGGGTAGTAACATGAGTCATATGAAATGGAAAAGAAAATCCACCTCTGGGACAAGTTACTAAGAAAAATTTTTATTTGTAATATGCCTAGGACGTATTTTTGGTGGAGTTCTCAGGAAAAAGGCCATACAGCTTCTACTGAAGACAACACTGCACCAGGTTGCAGCACTTCATCTATTTTACTAATGATTAAGGAACAACAAAACTAAAGCAAATAGATTTTAAAGGCTGAGCACATGACCTTTCCCAGAAACACTAGCAAGAGCAGAGGAATAACACAGTTGCAATCTTGGTTACTGAAGAAAACAGATTAAAATAACCTAAACTCCAAGTTGAAAAGCAACAGTATCCAGAGCAAACGCTCACAGCCCAAATGGTCCAGCACACAAAAACCAAGGCAAACCAGGTCTGCAGTAAGCCTTCCTAGCTATGTGCTATTTACTGCCAGCTCTCCATTTGGATTACATTTGAAAAAGAAAACTGATGAAGAAGGGGAAAAAAGACTACAAGAACACACATGCTGAACTAAGCACAGCCGTATAATGAAGCCAAATGTTACAAAAAACGCTTTGAGAAGAGACACAAGAGTGCTTATGAAAGTCTTATTGAAGCTCCAGTTTTGCAGATAGTGTTTTCCTACTTTCAGACGGGTTTGGTATGTTTCTGACATACTGTACTATTTGATGTGTGTGCATCCAGATGTTTTATACGTTTCTATTCCACTAATTTTGTGCATTCGGTCTGTTTTCACTTGAGATAATCCAACTGGATGAGGAACGTTACCAATTCTGTCGCTACCTCAGTCACATGTTGACTGTGTTTAATTTGCAAATACATTTTTTTCAGCAAGTACAGGAACTCAGTGCTGGCATTAAGTCATCCTTTTCTTGTCAAGCCTCACTTGGATCCGAACAGCAGCAAGTGCTGGTCAGCACACTTGGCTAATTCACTGCCCTTCTTTCAACGGGAATCACTGAATCTCCATTGCCTTCATGGAAGCCCATCGCCACCTGCTGCTGGACCCAGGAGCTGTGCCACCAACATCACTTCTCCCATGAGTTTCTGGGACACCAGCAGCAACGTTACACCACGCTGCACCAGCATGGCACATCCCCACTGCCCTGTTACCTCACAGCACACACAGGCTGAGGGCTGCCAGCAAGGCCTACGGGAAGGGGCTTGGCCCTGCCACACCACAGCCACCCCAGCAGAGCCAGGCTCAGGGGACGCACCCCCAGCCCAACTGAACGCCATGAGGAAGCCCCACACATCCCTCCCTGACTGCTCTCCCCCAGCCCTCACCTTGACGTGAGGCCCATCCACCGCCTTGCTGGCCAGCCCCTCCACCAGGTCTCCCCTCAGCTCCACCAGGAAGCGCAGCCCGCCCTCCAAGCGGCCCAGGTGCTGGAACAGCCCCCGGTACTGCGGGGTCAGGTAGTAGCGGAGCCGGTCCTCGGCCTGCAGCAGGGCCCCCGGCTCCCTCTGCTGCTCGCGGGCCTGCAGCACCTTAGCGCTGAACTCCGCCACCCGCCCGTGGTCCACGCCGAAGTCGCGGGCCAGGCGGGTGAGGAGCTCGGCCCGGGGCGGCCCGGCCGCCAGCCCGCGGTAGTACCGCACGAACTCCGCGCTGCGCAGCTCCGCGGGGGGCACCGCCTTCTCCTTGGTCTCGTAGGGCGGCAGCGGCGGCACAGAGCGGCTCAGCAGCTCCTCCATGCCTACGCTGGAGGCGGCACTAGAGCCCTCCGGACCCCGGCACGGGCCGGCCGCCACCGAGACGCGGCGCGGCCCCCGCGGCACCACCCACGGCTCGCGCAGGAGCGGCCGCGGGCGCAGGCACGGAGCGAGGCGGCTCATCCCGCGGAACGGCTTCCCCAGGGCCAGGCCGCGGCACCGCCCCCGGAGCGGCAGCGGACGCGCTGATTGGCTGCCGCCACAGACTGGCCAATCGGAAGCGAGAAGGGGAAGTGCATGAGAGTGTGGCACGGTTGGAGGGGCTCTGGGCCGCCATCTTGAGTGTGGCGCGCAGGCAGGCGCGCCGTTGGCGTGCTTCTTCAGAGGCATTACCGGCTGTCCTGCACCGCACAGAGCTTTCATCTCCCTCAGTGCCCATTCCTCTAACCTTCACTGTGCAACCCAGTGTTTCCTGGATTTTCTCACCTGTTGCTGCCATTCTCCCCTGCCCACACTTGAGGCACAAGCAACGTGCATTGGGCAAAACTCCATGGTGAGCCAGCCTTGGTTGGCATCATAGATGATGCTGATTTAAGACTGGTGGCATCCAAAACAGTTTGTCCTTATGGTCTTAAGGGGGTTAACCTATTTGGGCTCCTGGCAGGCTGCCAGCTGCCAGCTTGAGTGACTGGGCAGTGTGGGTAAAGAGGTAATTTCCCAGTCCCAGGAAGCCCAGGCCAGGCCTGATGACATCTGTTCAGTCTGAAATAAGTGCAGGAAATTGCACAAATTTGGTTGTGTAATTCAATGACGCAGTCCTGAAAGCAACGTGCCCTTTGGAGCCCGTAGAAAGCCTCCAGTGATGACACCAAAGTCCTCTAAGTGTGGCAGAACTACTGGTGAACAAAGCTAAACATACAGAGTCTGCTTACGGGTTCTATAGATGCAGTCTTACAGAGAAATATGTCCCTTTTTGACACCCCACGTGCTCTATCCTTATCGTTGTTATATACCCATTATACCAAGCAAAAGACATCTGTCAGATTTTGATGTCAGTGAGATTAGGACTGAGCTGCAATCCACCCAGCTTTGGGAAGCACCAGGAATTCTTGATTCTCCGCAGCTGATGTAAGGGCTGAGAACAGAATCAAGCCCTCTTTATACTAGTGAACAGAGCAATGTAAAAAGAGCACTTCCATGGTGCAAAATCTAATTAAAAATTTCTAGAACAATGTTAGAGCTCCCAAGGACAGAAAAAAAAAAAAAAAATTAAGCAATGTCAGCAGTATAGCACTGGGGAACTGCAGGTCATAAGATAAGCTTAGAAACCCTTAAGGGAAGGAAACATGACTCAGAAGCATTAAAATATATGAAAAATACTTTAAAAAATTAAATTCCAGAGGCAATTAATTACATTTGAGAAATTCCCTTAACAACTTTATAACTTCATTTTCAGCAAAAGTAAAAGCTCTCAAAAGTTGTGTGGTTAGCCCTTCTGCTTCACCTCTAAAGTCTGTCAAAGGCAGCTTCTGTCTGGCAGGTTCACAAGCTCATATTTTCTGAGACAGAGGAATGAGTAAACTTTCACCAAATAACACGATGATATTTGTATGTATAGTGTTTATAAACAGCAATGCTGCAGTTTTAAGTGGGTGTCCCCTAGCTAAGCACAGCTTTTTGTGTTTGAAAACCAAAGCAAAACATTCAGCAGTGCTCCATAACAAGAGGACAGATTTTATTTTACATCAAGGGTAGCCAGAAATTGAACTTTTTCTTCTGTATGCTTAACAATTATCTTTAAACTGCTTTATTTGTTTGTTAAATACATGGTTATATAATAATCCTCTTTAGCCATGATGCAGATTTGGCTAACATAAGTCTAAAATTTGTGCCAGAAGTCTACTTGAGCCTAGTCAGTCTGTCTGGCTGTTCTGGTAAATGCATATCAGTTTCTAAAAACAGTACTATAAAATGCTTGCTTCTGACTCAGCCAGAAAACCTAGAGCTTTATGCACATATCTATCTACAGGAAGACTTCTCTCCTTAGTGTCTTGGGACACTTGTGTAACTATGAATAAATGAAATAAAATCAAAGTATTAAGGCACTTATAAAAATGTAAGGAAGCCTTATGCACCTGTTCAGTTTCTGCATGATTCAACAATTGCTGGAAACTTCAAGAAGCTCAGGACTGAGATACAGAGAGGCAAGGGAAGATGAAGGCTTACAACCTTCCAGAAAACCATCAGCATTTCTCAGATCAAGAACAGAGTTTTTGGCTTTTAGAAGTCCAACATAGAAATCCTTTCTATTCATTTGACAACCCTCTCAGATTGGCTTTGGTTATTATTCTTGAAATACCATAGTTGTCTTGCATAGGCCATAAAATAGCTACCCATATTGTTCGTCTACAAGAAAAATACATTGTGATGAAAGTTATAAGGCTTTGTGAAATAAAAGATTTCTTTTAAAATCTTCTTCTTCTTTTTGTTCCCTAAGGAAAACTATCATCTGCTTCAGCTGCTGCTTCAAAACTGAAAATTACCTCTTTTTTTGTTGGGAGCTGAGGGCACTGACAGACCTTAATGGTTCTGACCAGCTTCACCTGTGTTCTTTGCTCACACCCCCCCATGAGCCTCCATTTGGACTCAGTGTGGGTTAGAGTTTCAGTGCTTTCCTGAGCTATGCTGTAGGAGCATAGGTCTCTGTCTCAGCTGGAGCCTTGCCTGTAGGCCTTTCTAATCCTAATCTGCAGATTTGTTTCTGCCAAGGACCTGCCAAACTGTCTGCTGGCTGTTGTGAGGCCTGATTCTGACTCACGTTCCTGGCTTGATCTTGCACCATGGATTTGGGTTACGATCTGAACTCCTGGTTGAACCTGGCTGCTAACAAGGCCTCCCCTACTCACCTTGCTCAGCTGTGGTGGGGCTCTTCCTGACCTCAGCTCCATGTTATGTATGGTGTGGCCAACCCTAACTGCTCTGGGAACTTGCCTTCCTGCAAGTAACAAAGACTTTACTTAATTTGAGATGCTTGGAGATGAATTTATGATATTCTTATAAAGGGAAGGTTTTCTTGGCTTTGTTGAAAATGGAATATTATTATCAGAAAGTTGGAGATTGAAAGAGACTAATTATACTTGAGTAATTGTAACTTTTGTCTCCAAGCAAAAAGAGAAACATATAAAAGATGGTAAGTCTGATTCTTTTTTTCTCTTCTTTTTAATCAGTTCAAATGTTAAGTAAAAGTAAAGAAGATAGCCTGGATTCTCTGTTCAGTAATTCCTCTGTAATTAAGATATGTGTGTGCAAGTGTATGTAGGAGTCTTAAATGAGGAGCAAACTGTGCTACCACTAAAAAGAATAGCAGAACTTCCATCCACTTCAAAGAAAAGAAAATGGAAACATACATTTCCTACAAAGCCTATGTTTGTAGCTGTTCATCCTAGTGAGATGTACAAAAAAACTTACCCTACATCTGCCATGTAAGAATATTGTGACTTTTATTCTTGTATGTAATAATCAGGTGTATACACATTTTTTTCTCTAAGCATAGCTCTCAAATTATTTTTTTTTAAGTACCTGCTAAGAACATACTAAAAATACCTAACTATTGATTTTATTGAAAAATAGCCATTTTCAGTTTGATATTCAGGAAGAAGCTAGGAGACAATAAAAGGCCTCTTTGCTTTTATTTCTTTCAAGGTTAGTGAGTTAGCAGTGCTTACAGTGTCGTAACAGTGGCAAGCTGTGTTGCAAGCTCTAAATGAGTTTGGTAATGGCTTTGGAAAGAGTTTGTAAAATGACTTTAAATGAGAGAGTATCCTGCTCTGAAGATTTCATAAATCTCAGAAGGTATTATTGGAAGAAATTTCTGCTGTAGTTACTTAGCAGAAAACCAAAATCTTTTCAGCTTTTTTACTTGGCCTTCAATTATTTAGGCCCTCAAGATAAGCAAATTCTATATGGCAATTTTGGGGTTTGTTTTGTTACAACTCCCAAAGCTTTCTGTTTAAAATTAGATAGAGAAACATTATATTGCCAGAGCTGTAGCCAGTGTTTGGCTTTAATCTTAATTTTAGATAAATATGATATTGTTTTATTGAATTATCTGGATTTAAACACGAGGCTTGTACAGAGGCCACAGACTAAATTCTATGCTCTCAACTGAACAAATTTGTTAGAGCTTCATTGTAAGGCTAGCTGGGTTCAACATTTTCATTCCTGATTCTTCAGATCTCTGAGTACTTGCTTAACGTGCCTGCAGTTTGCAGTTCACTAGGTAACGAAATGAAGGCCTGAACAGGATGGCTGTCTGTCTTCAAGATCAAATCACAGCAGTCCTTGTTTCAAGTGATTAATCTTCCTGTACCGAGTCATTCTCTGAAATAATGATTATGAAGTTAAGGATTTTTTATAGGTGTCTGAAGAAGCAGATCTTGCTAGTTCTACCAACTTTAAGAATATTTGTAACTGTCAGTGTGATCTGAGAACATTTTTCAGACTCAAGTTTTCTTCTTTCTAAAGCAAGGAAGATAAATGCTCTTGATTCTGTGGAATGTCTTCAAGATTTGTCTGTAGTTCAAATGATCGTAGTACTTTTCAGCCATGGGTACTAAGTCCAATATTGGAAGTTGCTAACATACAAATGAACCTTGTCTTGCTTTGTTGTTTGATGCTTGATTTTCCTCTTACAGAATCTAGTATATGAGTTGGTGTATGCACTTCTTCCTTGTTGCGCCAGAGTCCCTGTAATTAGTATGGAAGTTGGCACCATGTAAGCTTCATGGTGCCTTTTTTCATCTTCTGTTGGTAATTCTGGTTTAGTATGAAAAACAAAAGATTGATGTTGTCCCTTGGTTTGTTCAGCCCAGAGCAGAGGAGGCTGAGGGGAGGCCTCGTGGTGGCCTCCAGCCCCTCACGGGGAACAGAGCAGCAGCGCCGAGCTCTGCTCTCTGGTGACAGTGACATGGCCCAAGGGAACGGCATGGAGCTGTGTCAGGGAAGGGTCAGGTGGGGGTTAGGAAAAGGTTCTGCACCAGAGGGTGGTGGGCATGGAACAGGCTCCCCAGGGCAGTGGTCACAGCCCTATGCTGGCGGAGTTCAAGGAGTGGTCGGATGCTGCCCTCAGACATAGGATTTGAATTTTAAGTGGTCCTGTGTGGAACCAGGAGTTGGACTCAATGATCTACGTGGGTCTCTTCAAACTTGAGATATTCTATGTTTGAGTAAGTTAGACAAAGTTGCTTCCTTCCTCCCTCTCTCTGAGAAATAGTTCTTTTTTTTTCTCCCTTGACTTTTGAGAAGTCTAAGTTGATGACTAAGTTCTTAGATAGTACTTCTATTAGTATTTACCCAGTTTGTTTCAATTCCTTGAGATTAGTTCTTGTGAAGACTTGGAGGGCACGTTAGAGGAAAATGAAGGCAAAGGTCTAAGGAGATGCTCTTGCTTATGTCTCTAATGCAAGGTGGGCAGAATCCTACAGGACAGCATATGAAGCTATAATCTTCTGCACATTAAGCTTTTATGCTTGTAACACATCATACAGTATACCAGCAAATTCTTCTCTATATTATTTATATCTAAACTGATGTTTGTAATTTTTCTTCTTGTTGCTGAGCCACATTTTTCTTTTTTTTTTTTTTTTTTACACTTGTGCGAATTTTGATGTCTAAGCCCTAAGTTCTCAAATTACCTCTTTTTCTGCAGAAACAAGGCTGGGTTGGGTGTAGGAGTGAGAAGCTATCTTTCAGTTTTCTTGCTTGTAGTAAAAATTACGAGTTTTTGAGACATAATGGAGTAGAAGTTGTCAAGAAGGGAAGTTATGTGCTCCAACTACGGAGGAAATATGGAAACTACTTTGTATTTTAATTCATGTGTTTGATCACAGAAGTTGAATGAGATGTGTAATGAAATATTGGGTACTCTTGGAAGGGAGGACATGCAGCTTTTCATCTGTTGTGACATAGTTTTAGATGTTGAGCTGAACCCAACTGTTCTCTAGCTGAATTTGTGAAGCAGTATGCAATACTATGTGAGCTTTCCAGTTTTTGTTACTTTCTCCTCTCCATCATAAAGGACTAGATGAATAGCTCCATGCAGTCCAGCGAGCTGGAGCTGAGCTCTGCTGTGCTTAGAGCAAACCATGACCTGAAGCACTGACAAGCAAAGCTTTTTCTGCTGTATTAAAGGCCTGATTTCTTGTAACTGGATTATGTGCTAAGTGGCATGTTGTCCAGGAGTCACTGGCATTGCCTTGGATGACCAGTCTCTCTCTCCCTGATTAGTGATATTTATTTTTTTTCAAACATCATAAACTTCAGGCATTTGCTCAGTTAAAGGATTTCTTAAATCATATGAGGAGCAGTTCAGGATGCAACATAGTTACTTATCCCGTAAATTTTGCTTCTCTTACAGCTCGTATTTAATACTGCATGGTTGAGTTCTTTCTTCTGTGCTAAAAACATTCACCAGTTTTAACAGAATAGAGCAAATATTGTGAAATTAAAATAAGTGGCAATTGCTTTACACAGCACGGAACTTAATATTTGGGAAACAGTGTCTTGAAATCTTTTTCTTGTACCAAAGACAATGAAAATAATGCTTTTATGATTGTCTTCAACAGACTTGACTTTGAAGTTTCCTACAAGAAATTATTTTTTGAAAGTTGTCTGTTGAAACAATTGTAGTGCTTGGACTCATTCTTCTTGTCCCACAGATACCTGCCAACTCACACGTGGTCTGGTATTTTCTGAAGTTATCAGAAGTCTAATCACATCTGTAATACTGAAGTGTTTACAGTGTTCAGTTTGCATTTAAAAAAAAAAAACACCCTAAACTAGGAAAAATGTCTAACTTCACAAGGTCAGTATATTAACATTTGTCACCAGTTCTATAGGCCACTAAAAGCTCAGTTCTCACTGAGATCGCTCTGCCTTGTTCCCATGGTTAATGTGTATATATGATGTGTGTATGCAGCAGTCATGCCTCTCAAACAGGGAGAAGCTTTAGCAGAGCTCTGGAGGAGGCTGTCAGGTAGGTGGTGAAGGTTGCTGAACCTGAGCAGCACTGGAGGTCTGGACCCATAAGCCATGGCCCAGTGGGCACTGAGGTAGTTGTTGCTGAACACTGAAATCTTTATTGCCTAGTAAACTGGCTTTCCCGGCCAAAAATTGATCATGTTCTGGTTTATGTACTAATACAGTGTATCTTGGGCATTAAAAGTGCTTTAGTGTGCTTACTTCCAAGAGTTGTAAATGATTTTACTGTTCAGCTCTCGCCAGCATTCCCCTAGCACAGAAGCCCACTACAGCAGTTCAGAAATGGCAGATGTCAGTGGCTTGTCCCATTACCCTTTTTCCTGCACTCACCAGAACAATTTTACTTTAAGATCTGCACTCTCTGCTTTACAGTGGAACAATATTTAGGTGCAGTCTTGCATTCAGTAACACTAATGCAAGGAAAGGAGCTGGTTTTAAAACATGAGAAAGCTTTCAAGTAAATGATGAACATGTTGAATAATGAAGTGATTGCATAACTGTAAGCTTGAGCAAGTATCTCACACCAGCACACACTTGAATTCCGAATGAAACTGCTCATTGTGCTGTCATTAAAAAAGAAAAAGTGAAAACCAGACACTATGTCAATCTGTCCAAGGGCTAAGGCTCAAATGTAATTCATACTCAATGTAGAGAGCTCCTTCGGAATTAAATTTTGACAATGATACAGTCCTTATTCCTAAGCCTGAATTTTTGAGCCTCACTGAATACAGCTGATGCAATTCATGTATAACCATGAGATTTGCGAGCAGAAACTGAAATGTAAATGTCTGTGCCCAGTTTTAGGGGAGAGGGGAGTTTTCTGAATTTTGTGCTTGTGTGTGAAAGTACTGTTATGCCATTACTTAGAGATCTAAATGCAGCTGGAGTATAGTTCATAGTTTCATTTAAACTTTTATTGATTGCTGACCCCAAAGAAATTACCAGCACACCGGAGCATGAAAACGTGTGCTGTGCAGAGGTGTATTTCATTTAACGTGATAGTAAATATAGTCATACAAGAGGGAAAAGAATCTTAGGGAGACTTGTCTGATGCTGCAGATGGCTTTTTGCAAATACTGCACTGGTGGCTGGTGAAGTCTCCAAAGGATAGGAAGGAAAAAGGAAAACGGAGTCAAGGCCACAACCTCAATTTACAGCATAACAAAATTAGAAATTGAAAGGATTTGGGAAGGAATGCTCCTCTTAGGAGGAAATAGAGATTTTATGTCTCTTGATACACCATGGTATTTCTGCCCTTGTAATTGAGTGCTGTACTGAGGATGTGCAGTGTTTCTCCTCGTCCTTTCTACAGCGGGTAGGCTGGGACTGATAACTTCTCTGACTTTGACACTACGTGGTTGTACATGGACATATGCTTATAACTGAACATGAAGTAAAGCTGAACGTGTGCTTAATGAATTCATGGTACTATTGTGTGTTCAAAGGGCTTGGCTGTATCCCAGATATTTGCACTGATAAAGTGATTACTGTATTTTCTGGTGAACTCTGAGGAAGAGATGTGTGACACATTTACTTAATGTTGGCTGCTTGGGCGTTGTGTGTCATTATACAAAGACAGTGTAGGTAATATCTTTCTTAAAAAATCTAGGACTTGCTCCATATATAACTTCATACCGAAGCCCCCTTCCTATCTGTCTTTTTTATAAATATATATTAAAACCTACGAAAATCAAATGTATATATAAATTATGTGTGTATATATATAAACTTTGCATCCTAGTAAAATGTGATGGGGGACAGGGAGTACTGGATCAGTAAAACATGAATATCTGTAAATAAGGGGACTGTTTCAACTTCAATCTTTTTAATTTATCAGTCATATTTCTCTCCCTGTACCTTTGTCAGTCACTCTTTTTAAATGAACTTGAACTTCTTTGCTTTGTAATTATTCCACAGGTTAATATATTGTAAAAAGCTGATTTCTGTGCCTGAAATTAAGCTAGTTCTGTTTCAGCTTTTTCTTAATTACTTGTGTAAGTAAGAGTCATAAACCCATGGCAGAGAACAAATGAAAAAAAATTAAAAACTTAAAGTATGGAGGGGAGGTTACGGTGGCATGTATTTGGCAGCTTTAATGATAAATTGGTTAAAACTCTTTCTGAAACAGCCTCTGCAAAGGAAATATTAAGGAACCCAACAGTCCATATGTGATTATGAAAGGAACATAAAGTTCTCAGACAGTAGTCTCATCAGGGATCCCAGTTGTAAACAGTCTGGAATGTACCCACTTAATTATATGAAAACCTGGCATGGTGCTCTGGGAAAGAATTAAAAAATGCTAAACCTGCATCCCACTCTAAAGGGGAATATTTAATCAAGTCAAAAGCTTCCTTGTACCCTATAGCAAGCCAAGTGAAATCTAGGCTGCTAAATATTTTATTAGCGTTGGTGTTCATTCTAGCCATATATCAGATCATGGTAACAACAACAGAAGTGTTTCTTTCACTTAGGGAGCGTAGGGCTGTGATATGTAACCTTCCTCAACGTTTATGATGGTTACTATGGAAAGTGGCCTCGAGGAAAGCTGATAGTGAGCTAGGAAGTAGCAATGCTGAAATGTGTTAAGATAGTCTGGATGCCATACAGGAAAGTACAACTCGTGAACGTGTACCATTCTTATATTGCTATGCACCTTCAAAGATATTAATATATATAAAAAAAAAGGGAGCATTACAGTTGCTCACTGATTCAAGCTCAAGGCACCCCTAAAGAGCAGAGAAACTACAAGAAAAAATTTCTTTCAAAACAAGCTCAAATAACTGAAAAGCATAGGTTTTCTTGTATGCTATTATTGAAGCCAGTGATATTAAAATCATTTGAGTTTATATTTTAACCTTTTTTAGCACTCAGTGCTTTGGCAAGATAACTTTAACAAAGGGCTGGTTTGTCTTGCAGTTTGGGTCACCACAAACCTTTGTTGGCTATAAATTGTTACATGTTCAGTGCTTTATGATGCTTGCAGTGAAAGGCCACCGTAAAAGCAGTTATACACACAGTATGCAGGACGTATATTTTTCATACTTCTGAAATCCAGGATGTTGTTTAGAGATTAATGCATGACTGTGTGCCATAAAGTAAAAATTATAGTTGTCTTCTTAAATGTTGATTTCAAAATACACTAAACACAGTTCTAAATATTTCTAGAAGCTCATGACAATTACAAACCCAATGTTGTCTTTGGCAGTGGATTACAGTTAAGCTTAGAGTGGAAGCTTTTATATAAAATACAGCTGAGTTTCAGCTGTGTGTAAGAGGCCACATGTACCAATAGTACAAATAGATTTCTAATGATTTTTGGAGATTTTATTTAATGTAAATACTTCAGAAATGCCAGGTAACTGAAAGTTCAGTGAAGTTGGAGGCAGCTGGTGATGTTGCAGGCCCCTGCCCTAGCTTGGCATTTTGCTATGTTATCTGATTGTTACTCTCACATGAGCCCAAGGTAGGTTTGGGGCCAAGAATTACCATGGGCACTGTTCTTGTGTCCACAGTCATTTAATTTATTAAAATAGGGTTCAACTTGCCTTCTCAAAAGGAAGTCAATAGTTTGTTATTACTGTCCTGTTGCTTGATGCCTTTTGAAACCACTTTCTTGCTCCAATGTTCTGCAATAATGAAGCCTCCAATGTTGCCCCTTCACATCTGTAACCTTCCTGAACCTAAAATGACCTCTTATTACATTCTACAGAAAAAAGCAAATACAGGGGGAAAGAAGATTACCTCATCCAGGTAATTATGAATACCACATTAAGTATTTCCTTTACTGCCGCCCCTGAGGCACATCCATGAGAACCATGGCTGCTTCCTGGCTTCACAACGGTTGGGGTTTGCAGTCTGGGTGACATCTAAACACAGAGCTGATCTCCCAGCCCTGCAACTTTAAAGTTTACCTCATTATTTGTGTATCTGTTGGCCCTTCTGTCCTCTCATATTTGTTAATACCATAATTTTCAAATTCCATTGTGCTTCTATTATCTTTTGTCTGTTGGTTTAATTGACTTCTTGTTTGTTTTTTCCTCGTGTCCAGTTTAAATGACCGCATACAACCACTGCTGTGAAGGGTACACGCAGTGACAGCCCCAGCATTTCTATTGGCACTGGCTGACTCTATCAGATATTTCCTTAGTTATTGTAATTGTATTTAAATTACATACTTTTCATATTAATTCAGTCCCCCAGGGTCTGAAAAATTACTTTGCAGACAGGTTATATTGTTAAAAGTATAAGTGTTTAAACCATCTAAATGCCTGTTTGTGCATGCTTCTGAATAGCATTGTGTGCTACATGGTTTGTAAATAGAAGTAACATTTCTGGAAGCTCTAAGTTAGATAAACAACTTTAATTTAGATAAACAAGTAAAGCCCAAGATGCTTATATAGCAGCTCTGTAGTTCTTTGTTGTGCCTGACTCAATAGGGTCTTATGTGAGAGCTTCCATTCCCACAAGACGCCCATCCAAAAAAATTACTTCTAAAGAAGTCCTAGTGAGTCTTTAAATGATCCTTGTTGTTCTAGTTCCCTCTTTGTCTTAGTTGTGTGAATATTTAATGAGGAGCCACAGAATGCTTTAGGATTTCATAACTTTCATAAATTTTTCGTAATTATTTAACTAACTCAACGTTTTTTCTAGTGATGTCTGCTTTTAATAAGTAAGTAGTTGCTCTTGTTGAGGTCATTTTAAAAAAAAAGTCGGTGTCACTTGACAGAAATAGGATAGAAAGCAATTACACAAGCACTTCTATCAGCAGATGTGAAGGGGCAGTCACACTTGGCAGGAAGGGAGTAAGCAAGCTCTGTGCAGGTCAGCAAACTCATCACCCTGCTCAGCTGCAGGCAGGAAGGCAACCCTGCTGATGGCTTCACCCTGTTCCCTTGAGATGCTGTTGCTTGAGATCACAGAAAATTTTCAAGAATATGAAGCTATATGAGATTTCAGTGTTGTGTTTGGTTAGTTCCAAGGATCTGTACAGAAAAAAAATCACATTAAAGAACTTTTATTTACAAGATGGATTATTTTAGGGGCTGAGAAGATATTACTAGCTTATCTGGGAACATCATATTATTCGAGACCTTTTGATGTGTTATGATGTCTGGTTATTGAGATTCTGTCTTGCAAATGTTTCATTTCATTTTCAGTCAACTATTGCAGGCGTACCCCCTGAGCACCCTGAGCATTTCCTGCCATGGATATGCCACCAGAGTGTTAAGAGAATAAATAGTAAAACACAGTCAAAAGCAGGAATGAAGCCTTGCGAAGAGAGGTACTTTTGGTGAATGGCAGCTTGTGAGGTGTTGGGACTGGAATCTCTACCACACGAGCAGCTGGCTGCATGCTGGGGTATTGGAAGATGAAGGCTTTGTTTCAAACTCCATGAGCCACGCCTGCAAGAAATGTGGCATTGGGTTTCTGGTATGCACTGCAACTTCTTTCTTACGTAGAAACAAGTAAATAGCCAAACCTGAAGCTGGTTACCTCAGCTTTGCAAAACGTTGTAGTCCTCTGAACACCCATGTGGACATGGATGTTATTCTACTGGATATGCACTTGAAGAGTAAGGCCCTGTGATCCTTTGAAACAGCTTTTTCTGTCCATGTAAATGACTCACACAATAATTTCACTGCTGTAGAACATCGTAGCTCTTGTGTGTTCAGTTATACAGATGAAATAAGTTCCTGATAGGCAGGTTTGTCTCTTTTATGAACAAACACAGTGTTGGCTGAATGGGGAGTTTCCTGCAAAAGTGTCATTTTGATCTATGAATCCTCACTGTAATGAGGGCAGAGAATAAAGCCACCACAAGAAAGAAAGTAATGAAAACAAAATCCAGCTGTAATAAGAGACCAGCAAGAAGAACAGCCTTTAGATAACTCTGGCTTCAAAAAGCTGACAGTTTAATTAAAATCATTATTGGGAACACTAGGTAATACAGCTTTGCCTTTAATAGGAATATTTTGTAAAAACAAGTGTGTGATTGTATTTCAAAATACAAATTAATTGGTTCCTGGCTAGAAAATGACCGCTGCTAGCAGGCATTTGTGCCATCACCCTGCACTTTCGGTGTCTCGCTGTGTTACAGGTTCAACAACGTGGTCTGATTTCGCGTATCTTGGAAAGTGAAGCTGCCGCAATGTTTGCTGCAATGCTGCTACTGAAACAAAGCATATATATAGCTAAGTACAGAGCCTTATGTGTTGAAAAGAAAAAAATAAATAAATACAAAGTAATTAGTTGTGCTTTTTCCTTCATATTGGTGCAAATCATCTTGAATGCTTTTAATAAAGAACTGAGTTACAGGTGGGATTCATTTGGGGTGTAAGATGAAAGCCTTTTTGAATAAGAAGATTGATAGCTTCCCTTCAAACCTCGTAGACAGTTGTTTCTAAGCCTATCTTTGCAAAGTTCATGCAAAGCTTAGTGTACGCCTTGCTTATCTCTGGCATGTTGCAGTGCTTCAGAATGCTGCTTGACAATCATTTGCTTTACACCACTGCGAGCGGGTAAGAATTAATCCAGCTTTACAGCTCGGCTGAAAGAACGGAGGCGAAGCGATTTCCTCAAGGTCATCCAGAAGATTATTGGCAGAGCCAGGATTAAAACTTACTTTTAAAATCCTAAAAGATGAGAATTTGTAACAGGGCCTGAAATGAGGGAGGAGGGGGGAGCTGAGGGGTGGGAAGGGAAGAATCGCTTATGAATTTATTAAGCAAACTTTCTTGCAGGTTTGCTTCTGTCCACTGTAAACCACAGAGACATACAAGAAAAGAATTGTAATTTTTTTTCTTTTTTGTCTTTCCTCTTTAATTTGTGGTGCTCAAGATTAACTGTTGGGGCCAAATTCTTCCAGGCTTCCTTTCTTATGCCCTTGGTAGGTAGATCCCTTTGGAATTTATGTTACGCAAATGGGGAATGAGAAAACTTGAGTCTGACTCAGAGATATTTGCAGATGCTTTATTTTTAACCTTCATATAAGTGGGTCCTGTAAGGACATTAGTGGCGATCTGGGAATTCGAGTGCTGGTTGTTTTTTGTTGTTGTTGTTTGTTTAAAAAAGCAAACCTCTGTATAATGCCTCTGGTTTGATTTTGGTTGGTTCTATGTTAAATATAATGTAATTCTGCTACTGAGCTGGCCTCAAAACAAAATCTGACTAGCCTTAAGAAGTCCAAAACCTTGAGAAGCATACATTAGTAAGAGATTTTTGTGAGGGTACATGCTGCAGGGGTTAAATGGCAATGACTCTGTGATGTTACTACAGTGTGTTGCTTTCTATTTATGCTGGGAAGCATCTTCTGGATCACAGATCTTTCCTTGTGATTCCATAAGCTCCGGAGCTCCCATTTGGGTAAGTTGTGTTCCTGAGGGAATTCCGTTAGTGTTTTCCTGCTGAGCTGTGCCATGGATTTTCCCTGCTTAGGTAAACCATGGGCAGCATAAACAGCTCTCCAACTCATCCAGAAATCAAGCCCCCAGTTGGCAACCCTTGTTGTTTAGCAACACCAGCGCTGTGAACTTTTCAACAACATGCAGCTATTTCTGGGGATGTCACTCTTGAGGAGTAGCTTGACGTTATTCTTGCATATTGGAGCCAGAGCCCAACCCGGACGTTGAAGGATCTCTTTGTTCATGAAACTGGTAGATGACAGTTGGTTATGCAATAATTCAGAAACCAGTCCTGAAAGGATAATATTTCTGTGTATGTAAAGAAAGCTGTGTGGAACATCTGCTTGTCGACAACTTGAATTTACTGTGATCAAATAGTTAAGAATTTTGATGAAACAAGCCCCCAGGAGAAACTATGCTTCTTCAGAGCGGTCTTTTGGTTATAATTTGTGTATATAGGAACTCTGTAGGCTCACAATTGTAATGGGATCTGCAAAGGTTGATGGTGCCAATAACTTCCTGGGGATTCCACTGCCTTGACCTAATTAAGGGGGAGGTGGTTGGAGGATTTGCCATGAAAATGGCACGATGCACAGTAAGCTGAATCTGTAAGTTTTTAGCAATGTGTTATTGCAGATTGCTGGACTTGAGCACACTGCTTATTACAGCACATCTGGCATCGCCTGCCCCTGCAGATGAGAACTTCTATTCTTTCTTATGACTTATTAGAAAGACAACTTGAGGCCTCGCCACATCATCTAATTGGGCAAAGATGATGACAGTGGCTTCTCTGTAAATTTTGGGTAGGACTTTCTGGCTTGTTTTTTCTTGAAGTACTTGATGAACCATAATGAATTGGAAAGTGTTACATGAAACACCAAGTCTTTCCAAAAAAAACCTATTGTACCTGTGGCATTTAATTGTGAGTGATGATGAGTGTGTAACTGCTGAACTTTGCTTTTTCCTGGGGCTTGAAATTTCAGTCTGGATCACACTTCATTATGCTGAAGCTGGGGCACATTGCTGAGATTTGCATGTGCTTAACATGGCAGAACTTTGCAGCTCCAGAGCATGATTGATCCGTGCTGCATGTTTTCAGCTGCCATGATCTGTGGAAATGGTTGTGTGGTAAAGAAATTGTGTCCTGAGATCTGGAAAAAAAATCAAATTGAGGAGCCAGCCATGAAGCTTAAATATCAACAATTCTTGAATTCAGAAATTGCCTGACTACTACTTGGAAAAGAAGCGCTTGCTAGGGTTAGAAAAAATTGGGGGGAAAAAAGTCTACTAAAAAATTATCTATAGGAAGAGCTGCATTTATTGGCATATTGCATTTATTTCATATTGGCAGGTATAAATACTGACATACTTGCATTTAATACATGTTGCTGACATAATATTTTCTTCATTTACAAATACATTTGTAAGCAGCCTTTTCCCCAACCTTTTAAAAGAAAGATAAACTTACTGTACTTGTGAGTCTATGATACATATTTGCAGCTTTCACTAGGTGCTTCCAAAAATGTGATGCAGATCTCGACAAAAGAAGAAAGAAGTGGAAGAAGAAAGACTAAAAAGTAAAAAGGTCCTTAAATCAGGGAACTGTCAATAGCATCATGCGAACTAAATTTAACAGCTAATTTACTGGTGACAGAAATATAATCCATGTAATTCATGCATCTCATATAATCTGTCATTTGTATTTAAGGAGGAGAGCAAGGCAGCATCTAATAAGATGTAGAAGAAATATGAATTTGTAAGGTGACTGACAGAAATGTTCATTACCACAATTTCTTCCTGCAGTGTTCCTCCCCTTTTCAGACAGGAATCTTAAGAGTCTGATCCTTATGAAATATAGAATTATTACATTAAAGGGTATCTTTCTTCCTCTTTCTTGTCGAAACTTAAAATTGTTCTATTTCAAAAACAACCAAATAAGAGACAAACGGTTCTGACCTCATCCCTGTCCAAAGAAAGGAAAGAGGCCGTGTGGTGCTTGAGATGGAAGATGTATAGATTGATTTCAAATCTCCATCAATCCTTCCAGATCATATCCAGACTGTGTACTGAGCACACATTAAAAGTCTGTTCTGGAGGCTGTAGCAGATGAGAGGAAATCCAAACGCTATAAAAGACAAGTGTAAGTATGCACTGCTATAAAATTAATTCTAGAATAATGGTGGAGTTGAAGCTGTAAATACAAAATGGGAGTGAAGAAACTGTGGGACACTGAAAAATACTTGAAGCAAAAGCAAAAAGAGTTCCTAATTTATTTTTCTGTCACTTTTGTAAATGGCATATGATGATTAATGATGCTGTAGTCCTAACGAAACTGTGATACGGGGCAAGATCCTAACAGTTGCAGTAGCATGAGCTGTTGTAGACTTACCAAACTAAATCCAGTATAGATAGGTCAGAGGTCTTGATAATCAAGACTGACTTCAGGATATTGACTGCAGCCAAGAAATGAGGGGTATAAAAGTAGCTGCTGTTACTCCTATTTTCACTAATGTTTTGTGTTGCACTGTCCTTTGGTTTTTTGCTCCCTTTATAGGCATTTGGAGGGGTTGGAAAGTGGAGCATGCAGCAGCCTCACAAAGCTGGTTTCTGTAGCTGGGGAAGAGGATTGAGAGTGACTGTTAATATCATGGCTGGGGGAAGATATGACTCTTCCAATTAAGGGCATCTTCACAACAATATCAAATAAGCTTCTCTGCGCAATTGCCTGAGAAGAACCTTCTGAAAAATATAAATCTAGTGTAAAATCCTTCTTGCTGTGACAGACATAAGTTCCTGTAAAAATGTTTTCAATTTATTATATGCTGGCGTTTGGGAGTTCATAGCACACTGCTGACAACGTGATATTTATATGATGTGATAAACACACTTATCCACAGGCAGTTTTCTATTGGCTTAAGAGATACTGTTGATCTAAAAATGAGAAAATGTGTTTGTAGAACAGTCAATGGAGGAAGCAACTTATTACCTCTGGCTTTTTGTTTCTTTGTATTGTAATCCTATGATATTCTTTTGTTGAAGTAAAAAGCTAGCTCTCTTCTGAGTTGTATCTATGGTATTTATCAACAAAATATAATGAAGACAGTGTATTGTCTGTAAGCTATTCTTCTGGTGACGTGGAAGCTCTGAACTTGCTTAGAGGTTTTTAAAACCAATATTTCTAAGTACTTTGGTTTAAGTGCTGCAAACACTCAAATAATTAAGTTTGAATAAGCAATTCCACCATTTATGCCTTTTATTTGGAATAAAAGGATGAAATAGGAGACATGTTGTTTCAGCAAAGTTGTTCTTTTATCAGATTTTACTCCTGATATTACTTTAGGGAAACAGCTCATTGTTATAGATTTGCATAATGCCACTTTTTTCACCATCGTGATCTGATTTTGTGTAGGATCTTAGTATGCGTTCCTGTAAAAGCATCACTTGTGAACTAATTTCATGCACGTCTTACTGACTGTCAATGTTAAGTTATTAAATGGTCATTTATTTATCAGCATGTCATTTAGGATCCTCAGTGAGGTTTGGGGCTATTCAGTTACAAAGGCAAGCAGGAGCTGCTTCAGAGCTGGGAATCCAAGTAGGCAGCTTAAGGAGGGGGGGAAGTTGCACGTACAGTATAATTATCACTGCTTCAAACTTTTCCAACCGAATACATCCTCATGAGAAGAAGGTTTTGCTAAAAAGGAAACAAGTACATACCAACTTCAGTCAAATCTAGTTGTAAAAGAAGTCAAAATGAGTAATTTCAATAAATGTCAAAACATTTCATTTCTGGAGGAGAACTTCTTGGATTTTCCGAAGTGTGTTAATTTTTATACCGTGTATTTTAAAATGTAATACTGAAATCAAAAGTTTCTCTTGACTTAACGTGCCTCAGATGCTAGTTTTATAGGAAACTCTAAGTGTTGAATTTGGAGAATGGTGGTGAAAACTGATTTCACAGCAGAAGTTTTTAGTGGTTTTGACCAGAGCTAAAAATCAGAATGTATTGCGCTCTCATACAGACGTCTCAGGTGTTTATGCTGATTTTGCATAGGATTCACATCTTAGAGGTATGCCACAACAAAGGTAGAAAAAAGTCAAGCAGCATGAGATCAAGTGACACATTGCTGATCAGAGTAAGGCTGAAAGGATAAAGCAAGGTGTGTGGGACAACTTGAGTAAGGCTGGAGAGAAAAGGTATAAAGGGTGGCTGGAACAACCGGTAATGGGAGATAAAGAACACTTAGCAAATCCTTCTGACATCAGAGTCAGAAAGTCATTGCTTTCTCTGCTTCAGTCTTACCTCCAGCTTGAAGACTTTCTCATTTCTAACTCCTCCCCAGTCTGAACTGGTGTTGGAAACTACTTAATATTGTCAAATACTGAACTGAAAACTAATACTAAGCCACATCTTTTTTTAAAAAGTCTGCAGAATGTCTTTTTCTTGACCTAATAAAAAGGATGAGCTCATATCTTGCTGTGTCATCAGGTTAAACCTTTATAACATAGATTGCCAGGTTTGTCGCAATCATTGCCAGTGAACGTTCAGGATGCCTGGAGTGAATTAAATACATGCCACAATAAGATATTAAGCATTGTGAAGGAAAGCCAGACTAGGTGAAGTCAGAACTGCCCTGTGTCCTTGCATGTGACTGCCAAGGCTCGTCTCTGTGCTTGCTGTAATCCTTGCCATTAACGCAGTGCTAATCACACCACCAAGGGAACAGCTCGTACGTGGTCAAGTGTGCAGGGACAAGAGCAGCTCCAACACTTCCAGGTTTACATTCAGTCAGAGTTTAGTGATAGACCGTAGAGAAGAAGTCATCAAGATGACTTCAAGTTGGGTTTTCTCAGATGTGATGAAGCCAGCATAGAAAATGGTAGCAAAGTGTCTTCATTTCTTAATTTTTAATTTCAAAGGATAGAACTTTTCTGCAAAGCACTCTCTGTTAGTGGAAGTGAAGGAGAAATCCAATATGATGTGCACAGTTTTATTATTGACTGTTGTTTCACCTTAAACATGGCTGCACAAAAAAAATCCTCAGTTTTTGACTTTGAGGAGAAAAGCATAGCAGAGGGAACCTCCTCAAACAAAATCATCACCAAAGAAAATGAAGATTTTTCCCTTTCTTTTTGTTTGCGAAAGGCCAATGTCAAAATTTGTTTTTGAGTCCAAGGATGCTCATATATCCAGAAATGTCATTTGAATGTGTTTCAATAACTATGAGCTGTGTATTCTTCAAGTCTTTGGTTTAATAATTTTAAATTTTCTGAACAATTATATCATCAGGGAATGGTGAGATGGCAGTAAATGGTGGCTGGTTTGCTGGGATTCGGGTCAGAAACTGTTTCTGCTTGGGGAGGAGTCAGGGGAATGCTGGGATAAGTCGGTGTTAGTAAGTCACAGGATTTTCCAGGTGAAGTTCAGCCAACCTGTCCTGGGAAAAGCAACATTTTCTTAAGCCAGATCTGCTTCAGTCATAAAATCATGTTTCCACTACCAGTCTGGGGTTGTAAAACCTGCAAGTGGAGCAGGTGTTTGAAATTCAGGTTCAGTTATCTCTCTTATGGAGGTTTGGAATTTGAGGGAACAAACTATCTTTTGATTTAGCATCATTTGCAATGTTTGTGAGGCATTCCTTAAAGGGCTGATTACTGAGAGTTTTGGGGAGCAGTTGCCTTGATGATAATGTTCAAGGGATTAAAAAACAAAAATACTGTCCCTGAGAGAGCTAGGGAGGTGAAACCAAGTGAGTTATAAAAGGCTTTCTTCATGATTGCTCTAATTTTGTAGAAAGTGCTATACCTAATGTAAAAGCTGTCTTGTATTCAATTTGTAGCAAGTGTTTTAGTACCAGACCAAGAGAGTTATGATTTCCTCCCCCAGAGGATAGTAATCTCACAACAAAAGTAGATATAATGGGTAGAAATAGAGGTACTAAGCCAGCAAAATAAATTTTGTCACATAAGCATGACAAGAAAAGAAGCCACTGTTACAGAACTTGTATTCACGTGGAAAATACAGCTCTGTCTTACCATTTCCAACCAACGAGAAGTCCAAAAGCCAGATTGCGCTGGCTTCTCTTTGTCTCTTCTGAATCAATGTTCAGAACACTTCATAGGAAGAGCTGAGAGGGGCTGTTTCCAAAGCTTGTTGTTTTCCAGTACAGAGAAGGTGGTCATCCCTGATTTTGATCTTTTCTTCTGCCTTTTAGACAAGGGAGACCGTTTCTGTGTTTAGCGTCGGACACAAAACATCTCATGTTTGAGAATTCAGTAATAAAGCAGAATCTTTAAACTTGTTTTAATGTATCTAGGCTGCAAACAGAATGAGGTAGCAAAAAATTCCACTTTTTTTATAGCTCCCAGTTATTATTCACTGTTACTTGAGAAAGCAAAGCTGCATTTATTGCCTTTTAGAGCAATAGATTTCATGGTTATGTGACAGATGACTTCAGGCAGCACAATGCATTTTCCTTTCCTGTGGTTTTCTTATGTGTATGTATGTCTGTACTTAGAGAGGATGGAATTATCAAAAGGAGTGAAAAAGGAAGCTGAGAGAGGAGTAGAGAACGGTTCTGTCTTGAAATTAAAGTGAGAAAAAGAGCAACAAAAGAAATGGTAAATACATATTAGAATTTACATTCTGGTTTAACAGTAAAGCACCCAAATGAGGAAAATCTTGTCTCAGATTCTTAAGGCTCTAGGTAAACATATGCAAACTGCCATTTAAGAGGCTTGGTTGTCTTTCCTTGACAGCATAATCTCTTTAATTGACAATCACAGTTCCACTTAAAACAAACAGCACCCAAACGTTTGAGCACACTTACCTCTCTTCAGATTTCTCACCGATCAAAGCTATCAAAACAATTGCAGAGTTATATTTAGTACTTCATTTCTAATTATAATCTTGACTCAAAATTGAAGATGATGTTCTTGTGTGTTAACGGACAGGCAAATGGGAGCGTTGCACTGAAAAGAGTGTTGATCCCAAAGCATAATGAGATCAAATGATGTTTATGGAAAAAAAAAACACCATACATGGCTTCCTTTTTGAGAAGATCACACATTGTTTCTTCATTATTTTCAATTCTTGGAGAAGTGTCCTCTCAGTGTCCGATAATTTGTCTGATAATACTGAAGAACCTATCAACTGATCACTTTAAAAATTTTTTTGCTACTTTTGTATTTTGCAGTTCAGTAATTGCATGTTTCCCCTGTCCTGGTTGTTAGTTTGCAGGTAAATGGTTCACTTCCTGTGCCTGCTCTCTGATGGAGGCCAGGACTGAAATGCTAATACCAAGGAGAAAATTGCAAGGTAATTCTAATGGCTAACGTATAGAAATAAATGTTTTGTGACTCAGATAAAAATCAAAAGACTGAGCTGGATGAATTGTTTTACTTCTGAATTTGCAGATGCAAGTTCATTGCTTGGCGCGTGGAGGGAGATGATAGTCTCTTACATGTAATGGTGTTTCATTAACTTCCCTATTCATTCAAATTATGCTTTTACTGTTATAGAACGGTTATGTTTACATTTAAATTTTATGGTCTTATGTTTACTTAAGAGAATAACTTGAAAACATTCCACAGATGTAGCAGCCCTGAAAATCTGCCACAATCCAGTGAGGAAAGTGCTTAGTTAGTGAATGTCATTTAATCAAAACAATCCACATTGAGGGGAGAGGGGAAAAAAAAAAAAGAAAAAAGAAAAAATGAACACTTTTATGATAATCACATTGGAATAAAGGAAATAATCCTGTTGCTTGACCAGTGTTCAGAGTGTGCTTTCATTTGTCCTAATGGGTGGGACAGTGTCTGCAAATGGTTAAGGCATCTCAAACCATATTTTACTTAATGTAACTGTAGTAAATGTAGTATATAAATTTATCTCAAATATTTCTATGGCAGACCTCTGCAATGTGAGCTTTCCAGGCAACTTCTGGGTTTTGCAACCAACCTATAAAACAACGACTGGTGTGGTGGTCTGCACAACACCTGTGCCCATCTGACTTTTATTTGTACTGCTCGATGCTGCAGGGGAAGTCTGGGATTCTCTTTCATTTCCTGCTCCTTTAGTAAGGCAATTAATTGTGGAATTGCCTTGTTCATCATCTTACAGAAGCTACAATTCATTTCAGAGGTGTGTGCAAGTGTGAACAAAGGACAAATGGCACCAAACGTATAGTGAAATGGGACTTTGAATATTGTTGGATGTCTACACTAGGGATTATGTACAGTGGGCAAATAGTGAGCTTCACATCTGAACGTGCAACTCTCTAGATTTGCTTTCAGGAAGCAGTAGTTACTTGAGTGAAACATTCAAGTTTAGAACAAATTTCCATTTCGGATTAAACGGCCACAGAAAGCAAACATAATTCCTCATTCTGCAAAACAGTCCTCAATGCTTCCACGTCTTTAAACAAATCTGGTGGGAGCCCATTTTTCCCAATACTTGCTCCTGCAGCAGCAGTGACAGGTAAATGATAGAATGCTGGGAAGACAGATGGCTCAATCGACACTGAATGGAAAAATACGTATAATACTTGCATGCAAATCTACTGTACTCAGAGGATCTCTAATGCTAGTTTAGGAAGGAGGGAAATGAGCTTTGGGAACCTTCCTACCTGGCTTTAGGATTACATTTTCAGTTGCTGAGAGCAGTGTGTTCGTAGTCATTTCGGGTCAAGCTGCTGTAATTCTGTGAATTGTCTCCTCAGCTCAAATGTCTGTCTTTAATTAGTGAGAGGGTTAAAGCAATGAATTCTCTAGAATGGCTCCTAGGGATTTTATCTGTGCTAGAATAAGACAAGTAAAGATCATATTGCACAATTAGTTATAGATTTCGCCACTTGTCTTGAAAATCTCACACGTTTTCATTCATAAGGAACAGAAAATCTAGCAGTTTTAATTGATATTTCTAATTGACAACATCTGCAGATAAATTCCAAGCTATGAATTTTGGCAGCTACCCATTTGGGGTGTCAGTTTTCTATGTGATTTGTTACTGACTTCCAAAGGTCTCTGTTTTGCATTTTGGCTAGCTGGCTGAGTCATTTTAAAGAAAAGTGAAGGTTGAAAAGTGCATTTCGAGAACATATTTTCAAATGAAATATCATTCTTGCAACTTCAGGGTTCATAAATATTTCCAGACAAACCACTATCTATCAGAAAATATTTAAACACATTACAAATGTAACAGTACAAAGAATTAATTTGCAACACTTTATCATAAAGGCATTTGCAAATAGATTCCCACACTACTCCACTGGTTGTAGTTATTTGTTCTTTTTACACTGGAGCGGACTAAAATTCTTCTTTCAAGCTATTTGCTGCTGTTATCTTTTCAAATGAATTGTGTTCCCCATACAGCACCCACGATCGATGCAAATATGCTTTGATTTTTTTTTTTTCCCACAAAGCAATTACCCATAAATATCAGAGTTCATTGCCAGGTTAGTACATATTGTACTACTGATTCTAAATTGGAGGACTCGCTTGTAAACACTTTCTTTCTGCATTATCATTTAGCGGTAGAATGATGTGATGCTCCACTGTCAGTTTATTTCCAAACACAGTTAAATGCTTGACTCCATCACCTGCACATAAGAATCCTCTTCTTCCTTTTGTGTTTTGGATTGTGAGGTTCCTTAAAGAGAATGGAAAGATTTCCCGCATTTTGATGAAATTGAACTTGATTTAAAAATCCTGTTGAGAATATTATGAATAGAATAGCACAGTGCCATAAAAGGTTAATTAAGAAGAGCTAACTTTGATTCAGATGTAATATTCCCAAACTGTATTTGAGATATACTCGGTCTCAAGGGTAAGAGTGCATAGTGAAGACAACATCTTGTTTGTCAAGCTACTGGTTTTCCTTCAAAGATAAAAATATAAATTTCAATACACAAGTGGCTTCCATTTTCTAGTTTTCCAAAGAAACTTTTGAGAGAGTTTTTACCAGAAATGTGCACAGTGTCAGTGGTCAGGGAGATAAAACCCACCCCACTGCACTTCTCTGAGCACTGCACTTCTCTGAGCACTGCGCTTCAGGGACACCACGCAGTGCACAGGAAGGGGAATAGGGAAACCGAGTTCTTATCTCAGTGGAGGATCTTGGCTGTTTTCTTATTTGTTGTTGTTTAAGTGAAAAGTTGCCCGTCTCCCAAATGAGGGCTTGTCTCTACCAGCCTCTAGCTTCACTGAGGCACAAGAAGCCACTCTGAAGGCTCTTCATCACTGATGTGCTCCTCACACATGTGCATCCATTTCATAGCGTTTCTTCTCCTGATCTGTGCTATTGTATTATATCTGGGTTTATTCCCTGTTTGTTTCTTTGCTTCTTGTTTGTTTTTTTTCTTTTTCCTGTAGGTAATGTTCACCTGTATTTGTCTCGGCTTTCTTTCCTGGAGCAAGTAAGTATGCATTAGGTATTCAGTCCCAGGTTATTGTCTCAGATGAGATGCAGAGTGAAGCTTTTCCTCTTTGATATCCCATGCTTATTGCTTGAGTTGTGAAGAGCTGGTTTTGCTGCTCTTCTGATTGAAATAAATGCTATTCTACTAAATCAATATCAAATCTGACAGACCTGAAGCAAGCAAGTTCTTGGAAACAGCACAAAGAACATTTTGACTTCAGATGGGGTTTTATCAACCCAGAATTACAGTGAGGAATAGAAGTGAATGTTTTCATTCCCAGATTAGCTTCACGTTAATAACTTGCTAAAGCTGTTTATGGGTAGAAAAATTCCTGACTCCCACAACAACATCTAAAGTGTACAGTTATTGATATTTTTATTCTGGATTTCATCTGTCTGATCGTGGTGCTTTACCATTTTGTCAACTATCTGAAAAGTCTTTGAAAGATCCTGCCTACAGTGAGGCTGGGAAGTGGCCATCTATTCACTTTCATTTACCCCTAAACTTGTCTCTCATGTGTTGCAGATCTGGCAGTGAATGCAGGTAAAGGCTCGATTGCACAGGTTGGAAGAAAACTTGGTTTAATATTTACCCTTGACATCTGTTGCAAGTAACTCCTCCAGTTTTAAGGAAAATGATGTCTCTACTTGATATAACTTTGGAGATCTTTTCTGAGGCGTGTATCTCCCAGGAAGATGATGGCACTCAGACTCTAATGAAAGCTTTCCCACTGATTCAGGTTTGTGTGAAACCTCATAATTGAGGTTTGGTCCCAGATGCTTTAACATTCCCAGTGCTTGACTCTGAAAGGAGTTTGGCTTTTTCCTCCCTTTGCAAAATGCTGTTCCCTTCATCTTCTCATATAGTTTTGCCTTCTTTGCCTCCACCTTTCAGGTTTTGAGGCTTTGTTGAGGGAGGTTTCATTTGGTGGTAGGCAGATGGTTGGACTAGATGATCTTGGAGGTCTTTTCCAACCTTGATGATTCTATCAGCTTGAAGAACAGGGGAGCCAATTTCTATGTGACTTTGAATGCTGGAGGAAACAACAGGAAAACAGGGAACTGAACTGATAAAGCAAATCTGTGCTTCCTAATTCTGTGGCAGTGTCCCCACATATCCCTAGAAGCAGCTCTTATTTAAAAAGCTGTTGGCTATTTTCTTGCCTAGCCGTTAAACTTTTCTAGATTTAAGATGGAAGCCGTTTTGTTTTCTTTTTATTTTTTCCTACCTCCCCTCAAATGTGGTGGAATTTTCCATCTGCCCTCACCTAAGCACTCCAATGCCTTATTTATGCCAGCAATAATTTCTGAACTGCATTGAAACACCACTTAGCACTCGTTGCCTCAGGGAATGGGAAAACCTTTCGGATGAGTTAGCCCCTGCGGATTAGCAAGCCTTATTGTATCCATGTTCCTACTGTCTGATAGGAAGGAGCATCAGATTGCACTGTACAGATGTTCAGAGCCTCACATTATAGCAATGATGAGATTTTCATTTGGCTGCATAGTACTACCCTGCCACTTTAAATCTGCTTTTTTTGGTAGACATTTTACATCTGTGTATTGCTCTCTCTTCTGCATGCGGGGGGAAAAATGAGGAAATTAAACCCCACTCTGTCTGCAATCTTAATGCATGCCACTGTCTTCTCCCCTCATTCAGAGGACCCAAATCATGTTTTAGCTTAACAGTTGCATGCATGGGAATGTGTGTAAATAAATCTATGGGTAGTTTCTTTGTTTTTAACAAGTAAAAAAGCTGAACTTCCTCAAGTGAGCATATGGAGGAGGATTGTATAAATGAATTGCAACTTCCAAACTCAATTCCCTATTTTTTGAAATTAGATTATTACTTGAAATGTTAAATTATTATTAGAATTGGATTTGGTGGGTAGCTGTGGCTGAATCTCAGCTGTTTGTAGAGCAGTGTCAGACTCAGCATCCGTGATAGCTGAGGCAGAGGGGGCAGCCCAGCCTAAGGGCTTCTCACCTCCTAACCACAGGAAGGCATCCCTGCAAGAGACACAGCGTGAATGGGTTCAGGATAGGAGCCCTTCCTCCTCGACACTGCTACCTCCTGCCTGGGGGAGTGAAGGCAACAAATACTGTGACATCTTGTGTCAGGAGTATTTTTCTTTCCTGTTTGATTATGAACAGCCCATAGGCAGCATCACGAACTTCCATCCAGATGATGTAACATTGTGGCATTCAACCATCCCCTGTGATTTAATCAGTTCAAGAATGTCATATATTACAAAATTAAACATTTCTTATTGTAGGCTCCACCAGGTTTTTCAGAGCTTTTGTGCTTATGTAAGAATAAAGCTTTAAACAGACCAAAGGTGTTTTTTGTTTATACATTTTTATCACCAAAACCATTAAATTCAGTGCTATAGTCCTAGCAATTGCCTTATATTTTAAATAAGATATTTTTTCACTTGCTAACTTTCTGCTAGGCACAGAAAATATTTCAGAGGAAAGGTTTTTATTTAGGTGCTGGTGGCATCATAGAGTTCTGCGTGCTAATTTGCTTTGTTGCCTGAAGGAGCAACGCTGACTTTCAGGGGATGTTTCCAATGTACCATTTTTCTAACAAGTCTTGTAGCATTTGCCTGGTAACAGAACAGCTGCCAAAGTCACATCAGTGCCAAATCACAGACAAGTTGTTATCAATGAGATGCTACTGAATTTGATTACATTAATTTGTAAAGATATTATTTGGTGGTCTGAGCATGATCTCAGAAGTCAGGCTTTTCTGCTGCACGTGGAACCTTCTGTCAGCAGCAGTTTGGGTAATTGGTTCTTTGTATTATGGTCCTGACTAAAAACACTACATCTTACATAAAATGAGGACACTTCCTCAATACCTGCTTTCCTGAGAACTGATGTTGGACTTTCAGAGGTGAGAAGTTTGTCAAGTTTTACCAAGCGTTGCATAACAAAACCCAGAATCATTATTTCAGATTTTATGAGAACAATGTCCTTTGATAACAAAGTTAGCTCGGGTAATAGGTTAACGTGACAGATGGCTCTCCAGCTTTTTCCTCTTCTGTGTGGTAAATAAAGGAATTCTCAAGCAGCCAGGATGGCATTTTACTTTTACTGTTTTGAGGATTTGCCTTTCTGGGAGTTAGGATCGCATCGAATCCTTGCCGGAGGTAATAAGGTGAAGAAAGAATTCTGTTATTTAGCCCCTAGAAATGTATTAGTCTTGTTAACAGCTCCCAGTTGGTGTCTGTAGAAAGTTTATCTCCTCTGTTATGAGTTGCAGGTGGGAGGAAAAGAAATATGAAGATGGGATTAAATGGAAATTTCTGGAAAAATGAGGTCTGTTGTTTGCCACAGCCTCTGGCCTGCTGCCTGGAGATGTAAAGTTTTTATGATGGTAATCACCTACTTGATGAGGTTATTGATCAATGGGCCTTAATGTCTTGTGTAATGAGCTCATGAGTGCTAATTGTTTCAGTATGGATTTTTATTTGGTATCAAGGTAGCCACTGAAACAAGTTTGGTAGTTTATATAATTGATCTGTTCCAAGAGATCCAAATGCTGAATCAACTAACAGTAGTGTACAAAAACAAAAGAAAAATTAATCTCAGCTCTGCCAAGCGTGTTGCTTTCTGCTATAATCATTAATAAGAGAGCAGTGAGTTAGATCAGTGGTGGGGAAATACCTTATTTTAAGTGTTCTTGAAACCATCTTTTGTCTGCCTTCGCCTCCTACATTGCCTTTTAAAAATAAAATAGTGCTCATTCATTAAATCCTGTAATAAAAATATTTTCTGGCACAAATGTGCACACAAATGTGCACACCATTCAGATCCAAAGGCTGTCACAATGATTGAAATCTACCTATGGCCTGAGAGGGCTTCAGGTTCGGCCTGTGTAATAGTGGTGGCCCTTTGCATGGAGGGAGGTGTGGGGGGTCAGAGAGGGGACTCTGAACATGTCATTAGAGTAAGCCCTGTCCTAGTGGTGTGGCAGTGACATCCTTGTGTGACGGGCACAGAACGAAGGCGTGCAGTTTGATCCCAAGTGTCAAAGCCCCGACAGAATCAGTTCTGAGTACATACTAGAGCATTTCTAGTTGGCTTTTGATATGTACCAGTTAAATGTATTGTTCATGGATGGTTTTTGTTACAGAATTGTTTCCAATTTGCTGTGTTTTTGTGTGTTTCTTCCCCTCATAAAAACTTTGAACGCTTTTCAGGTCAGATAGTCTAACTGCATTTCCATTGAGTTTTGCATGAATTTAGCAATTGATTCAAAGTTAAACAAAAGAGGATACATGTGGAGGAACGAAATTAAAATTTTATGAGGTTCAGCAGCATCAATCTTGATATATTTTCCGCTTTATCTTTCAACCTGAATTACAAAATGCTGCTGTTATTGACTAATTTGATTCTTTTATAACTCGCTTGAAAAATGTATGTAAACTTGAGATGCTCAGCGGTTTTTGCAAATGTTGACCCATGACTGGTCAATTTAAATTGCGACAAGGTCAGATCTACCATTTGTAATTCATATAATGAAATGCCTCATAAAATCTGAAAAATAATACACTAGAAGGTGCAGAGAGGACAGGACCTTTCTCAGCTGTTGAAAAAGCAATAAAATGTTATGGTATTTCTCTGCATAGGAGCAATAACAAAAACATTTCTAACCAATAATTTGACTTGATTTTAAAGAACATTCAGGTTGATTTATAGTGAAGGCATCTTATGAATATATTATGTACATAATGCAGAACTGGGTGTCAACCGGGATAAATAATGTGGTGCCTGTTCCGATTTTTTTTCTGTAAAATAATCTCTGCTGGGCTTGTATTTCTGTATCTGACTGCCAGAGACAGTAAATAGTGATTGGGACTAAAAGAAAAAATATGTTCTGGGAAAACAAAGGCTCCCAAACCTACTTTGTGGTGTTTCCAGAACAACAGCAACATTTGTTTTATTAATACCGATACACTCTGGTGTCTTCTCTGAACATGTCAGAATCATCTGAAACTTCTGTTTTTCTAACTCTAACTGAATCTGTGCTTTAAGAACAATTATATTTAAAACCCTTTTTTTTGGTCAAAAACTTTTTTGGAGTTTTATTAAATGATAAGCTTAAGATGGAATGTTGTAACTTTTATTAATGCATTACCTGTATTGAAATGGCTAAATGCCATTTCTGCTTACAGCCTGGATTCATTGGGGTTCTTCTGAATTGATGCCAGTTCAGTTGAGATCGGTTGGGGTTCCTGTTGCTCCCTGAGGATAATTGCAGTTAGCTCTAAGCCCATTTGTTGCTATGTGATAAAATAAATGACCTTTCCCTGCAGTTGCTACAGCATATTGTAAAAACTCACCAGTCCACTGAATACTGGCTCATGTGAATGAGTCTGTCTATATGTTCTAGTGTTGCCTGTGTGCCAGTTACCTATGTGCTTGTCTGTGGAATGGAACTAGAGGGGCTGAGGGTTTTTTTTTAATGTGAACCATAAGGTGATACCAATTACTTTTTTTCTCTTTGCATAGACCTTGATCAGACAAAGCATGCAAGTCCCATATTGATCAGCAGGGCTGAAATATGCATTAACTACGCTGCCAAACTGCAGCCCGAATTTCTGGAGTTCAGCAGCAGTGAGACAACTCGCTATTATAAGCTATCAAATAAGAACTTCGGGAAATTTCTTTCACATTTCTCCAATGCTAAGAATTATTTACATTTCAAAGCAAAATGGGTTGCTCCTGTGTAAGTGAAATGGGATTATTTTGCTTTGCTCGAAGATTGAGCAGGCTATCATATAGCCTTGTAGTCTTGGACAAAGGCTGAAACTCAAGAAGGAAGAGTATAAATGACACATTAAAGCAGTGTGTCATAAAACCTATGATAGGTTTAAAAATGGATCTATGTTAAGAAAAAAAGATGAAAGGGCAATTGACAAAATGGCATTACTGTAATAATAGTCACAGTACAGCTGAATAAGGGAGGATAGTGGAACGATTCTACAGTTTCAGCAGAAAATACTCCCTAACTTAACATTCTGATTAGAATACATACACTTTCTACAGCTCCAAAGTTTTAGGATTAAGAAAATCAAGTGCTGCTAATATCATCTAGAACCCAGCTTCCAAACAGAAGGTTTGAAGTCACCATGAAAGGAAGGCCCTTTTGTAAATACCAATGTTGCAATGATCTCCTTTTTGTACAAGAAGTGTGTGACATACTGTTATATGGCCATCCCCACATTGTTCTTGCACCTTTCCTTGCTGGGTGTTCATGCATGTACCAGGGACATGTGGCTGTGCTTTGCCTGGGTACCCCGAGGAAAGGATGGAAGAAATGCATATATGAACAGGATCTTTGATCCTTAGGGTCGCTAATTTATAATGAGGTGTTTAGAAGAGCTGTGAAGCTTCCACCAGCCTCTGAGCAGACCACCTGAGGTGAGTTTATTGGCCCTGAGTCAGCTGCTGAAGGCTGATGTCTCCCTGCCAGCACTTGTGGCACCCACTGGGGAAGTGAGGGGGAAATCTCTGACAGCTTTGGTGTTAAACAGGTGGAGAGAGAAGGGAGAGGGAACCCAGCTGCTTTCAGTAGTGTATTTGTTAGCATAAACAGAGAAATGTTTTCTGCACTTGCCAAAGCAGTACCTTTCTGTACCCTGAGTTCATGTGGGTTTAAAAAAAAAAAAAAAGTTATTTTCTTTATACCAATGCATACATGATATTACGTCAAATCCTAGAGCTGGAAAACAAATTACGCAGAGTAAATCATCAGGTTTAGCTGTCTATGCTAACTGAATTTTGTCATGGCTCCCCTGTTGTGTATCCATGCAACCTGTTAGCAGCTTCACGTGTTAAAGTGCTATCAGCTGAATGATAGTGATCAGCCAGCTCACTCCCTGCGAGTTTTCCTCCTCGTGTGTCAGGTGGCTCCATCTCACGCTGTTCCATTCAGACCTCTCTTCTCTCAGGCAGGTGCAGCTGTGGCTTTTCTCTGAGCTGCGTTTAACTTGGCAGCTTTAGTTGAGCCAATCTGTCAGCTCTGCTTAGGCTGAAATGCCACCCCGTGTCCCTGCGTCTCTTCCAGCCTTCATCTGATTTGCCAGCAACCATGCATTTGGTGCAGCGCAGAGGGGTGACAGAGGGCATTGCTGGTAGGAGAGGCTGAGCTTTCATTGCTGCTAGAGCCTTGAAACTTTAAAGCAGACATCAGAAGCCCGAAGATAAATTCAATTCCCCTTATTGTCTGTATTTAAAAATAGATCTAACTGCATGTTTGTGAGAAACATGGCTTTCTGTGCTTTCTCTGTAGACTTGAATGCAAAGTAATTTTTTTTTTTGATGGACACAATTTTCATCAATAAATCATTGAATTTATTTAACCCAGTTCTGCTGCATTTTTTTAAAGGCCTTAATTTCTCAGAAACATTTACCTCAAGGTTATGAAATCTACCATTTGGATGTATTGTAATTAAGTCCTGATACTGAGGCTAAAAGTTTACGGCTGGGTTTTTGGTGGGTTGTCTTTTTTTCTTGTTGTTGTTTTTCGTTTGTTTGTTTTCTGTATATCAGCTTTCAGCTAGATCTACATATGAAGGATGGTTTTGTAGGGAAGACAAAAGCGCTGGAGGCTCTTGCCAAACTCGTTTCTTTTCTAATAGTGTTCACTGGCTGTATGTTTTAGGCCTTTAGTGCTAGTTATTGCCGTTAGCATTGTTACTTGCCAGGAAGCGGTTCTCTGATACTTGGTCTGAGCACTGCCTGAGTTGTTTGATGTTTAGCTAATTACTTTACTATTTTGTGCCTTGATGCAGCTCTCTGAGAAATGAGTATTAAAGGAGAAAAAAAAGTCTCAAGAGTAGGAAAGGAACTGGCTTACACCAAGCAATTACAGAGCTTGTTGAGTGTGCTTAGATGAAAGCAATCGAAAGCTGTAGTGTCTCCTGGCACCACCTCTTGGTTGATGCATGGTTCATTTTGTTATGTATTTTCATTTTAAGCTAAAAAGGTTTTAAAAAAGGTAGAAGAGTAGTGCTGTAACTGTTAAAATGTACAGATGGTCTGCATTCTTCTTCCTATTCCCTTTCTAAGTATGTTGTTCACAGTGGATTTCAAATTCTTGATGATATTTTGGGGCCTTAAATGAGGCTCTTCTCTGCTGATATCATGTCCTGAGGCCCCTCAAGGAGCATAGGGGAAGGCCTTCTCTCATGGTGAAGGCCTTGAAAAAGTACTGTATGAGTCATAAGAGATGCCACAGGGCCTGGAGGTGATTTCTAAAGGTTCTTGTGGGGATCGGGCAGTGAGCAGCAGGGCAGAGGCCTGTCAGTTCCCACCGTCTGCTTCCAGAGCTCATTGGGCACCTCAGCGGTGTCCTCTGCTTCCCCCATGCCCTGGGAAGCCAGCCCCGCTGCCTGTCACACCAGCTGTCATGGCTGCTGCTGCACCCAGGTCCTCTGCAGCAGCAGCAGCCTCAGGTTTGAGGCAGCACATTCTGCTGTTACCTCATCCCACAGAGATGCAGCTCTCTGCATGCAGTTGGGTGGTGCCAGTCAGTCCCCAAATAGCCGTCCTCCTCCAAGCTGCCATTTGTGCTGTGTAAGGGCCAGCCTTCAATGCTGGCCTGTTCTTGTGTAAGAGTCGAGAGCCCTTTGGGAAGCTGCTAGGAGCCCTCAGCTGCAAGCTCTGCAGCTGCTTTAGCATCAGCCTGCTCATTCTGCAGGTGGCAATAGCTCAGCGCCTGCCAGGCATGTGCAGATGTCAGGTTGATCCTCATGGCAGCACACTTCTCCTCAGCCAGGAATGCTTTAGCAAGCCCTGAGGTTGCAGCCTCGCAGCGCTGCGCAGTGCTGTTACGGAGATCGCAGGGCTTGCAGCAGCACACACGTAACCTCTGGAACGTGAACAGCCCGGCTGCAGCCCTGTGCTGCCACTGCTCGCAGGTGACAGCACGGCGTTCCCTTTTGGTGACATTTCATAAAAAGACAAAGACAGAGCATTACCTATTGATGGCAGCGGTCCCTGTGCTGCTCGTGTCAGTGTCCTCTGGCACTGACGTGTGTGTGACAGGGTTTGGTTACCTGGGAACAGGAGTGTGAGGAAACTGCCCTTGCAGGAGCCCCGGTCGAGGTGTGACATCCGACACGCTCCGATTGCTTCTTGTTTGGCATCTGCAGGTGTCACAGGTCTGAGCGAGAGCTGCGGGGCCTCCTGCCCCTCCCAAACATTCTGCAGTTTGTGCTTTTTATTCTTTTTAGAAACTCAGCCATTTCCAACACAGATTTCTGCGTTAAATGCCATTGGAGTAATACATGAAGGTGAGGCAAAGCTTGAGAGCTCACGTTTTGTAACTGGCAGAGCTGTCTACTGCTTTCCAGCTGTCTCTGAAATGTTGTTCTATCCTTGGCTTTTTTTTTTTTTTTTTTGCTATTCTTCTTAGATCTCAATTGTATTTAAGAAGAGTTTTGGCTGTTTCACACCTAAGATGCCCCCCAGAAAAAGAAAAAAAATTTTTTCCTTCAAGCCCTAGTTACATCAGTACAATTAAATGAACTGGAATTATCGTACGCATATTTTAAGACTAATGTCTGCGTTTCTTCTAGTTGAGTGCGTGCATTTCCCACTGTTTCTCCTACATGAGAGCTGTTTTCTTCTGAGGCCGATTAAAGGGTACAAGAGAGAGCAGGAGCAGTTATTCTGCCAAAGGTGTCAGACAGACTGGCACCTACTTTTTGGTCTGATAGCACTTTGGCTTTGAAAAGGAAAAAAAGAGAAGACATCAGCTGCCGTGAGAAATCAATCTTTCAATCCGTTGTAGAAGAGTTTGCATTGTGAAGAGGAAGAGGGAAAAAAGCTCTCATGAAAGATAGATGTTTCATTTGTGTGTTTGCTCATAGGCTTCAGCGTCCTTCCTTGCACTTCTCTTAACACTGCATCAGATACTTAATAGGCTACGAAATATTGGATGTAATTAGGACCTGCAGCTACCAGGATACTAATGATGGAGTTATTGCTAAGTTATTCATTCCCATTTTGAGGTGCCATTTCAGCACGATACAGCTCTAATTATCTGCAGGAACTGCTAACAGTTGCAGGCTCATGCTTATTTTGAGAGAATGATGCTTGAGAAGCGGAAGATGTGTTTATATCTTCTGGAACACATGAGATCATCTACAGGGCATCCATTTCCATTTAGTGCCCTTATTAAGCTCTATTGAGGAATATAGTATCTTTGTCAATATCATAAGGAATCTCAAGTAACAAAGCTAATCTATGCTCAGCTCTTCTGAGCTGGGTCCTTAATATGAGTAAATTGAAGCCCTCCCCGGTTAGGTTGAGCTTCAGGAGGCTGCCTGTATCCTGAGGTATAGTCCTGTTAATGCAGCCACTTAAAATAATTAGGCATCTCTCTTTCTGTCAGTTATGCTTGGGAACATTTCACTGGGATGAGACCCTCTTTGTTGTACGTAATCCATGAGGCCTAAGTAATGGGAGACCTTAGCAGGGAAAAGTTGGGAGAACAGGGAAAGGCAGAGAGATTAGTGCTAACTAAATTTAGGAGTATATATTAGAAGCTTAGGGAAATTAATCTCTTAATATGATAAATAGACAGCAGGGCTCTGAAATTAAGTTCATGATCTGAAATGCTTAATGTGGGAACCTACCTCTTTTATAGGGAACTGGAATCAGAACTTGGGGTGGATGGTTTGGGTCTCTCCCTTTCACCTCCTTTGAAAGAGCAGTGTACTGATTTGCTCAGCATTTTGAAGAAAAGAGCACTAAGTTTGAACTGGCCTTTTAAGAAGGGAAAGCTCACTGTGTAGCTTTCAGTATCATGAGATGGACACTTCAATTTCTCTGATGTAGGATACCAGATTGCTGAATCTGCTGCTGCTCAGGCTGATCCTAATCTTCCAAGGAGCACTCCTTTGAGGTTTAGTACTGCTTGCCCTATTTCTGGATGAGGTAAGCTTAGCTGTCAAAAAGCAATCAAAAAATCAGTCCAAACTGCACAATATAACTGTTTTGATGGTCAGAAGACACCTGAGCAAATTCTTATCTCTCGTAAATTTCCTGTGCTGCTTTTGGTTCCTCTGGACCAAATTACCTTTAGTTTGGATCTCAGCTTTGTTAGAATGCTGGTCATGCAGCTAGATGGGAAAACTGATGTTAGTAGTGTGATTTTTCCTTCTAGCTGTTACACGTAGTAAATATTGTGTATCACACCTTGCAGCATCTAGAAGAATTGCATTTTAAATCCCAATATTTATTAAAAGAATAAAAGTAGCCAGGTCAGTTCTTTAGATATTAGCTGAGATCCACTGGGTGATGCTTGTTCATTGACTTTATTCAGCTTCATTCCTGACAGTTCTCTATTTGCCTATTCTTTTGCTTAAACAGATAATCTTGATTTTGCCTCTTCATTTCTCAGAAGAAGAAATTCTGTAGGGGCTCAAAATTTCAGGTATCTGCTGGAAAGATTTTTCTAAAGGAGATCAGAACAAGAAGATGCAAACACCTCATCCCTCTCCCAGTTTTGCCCAGCTGTCTTTACATTTTTCCTTTAAATGCAGCATCCATCTCATGACCTACATTTTTCTAGCTGTAGTAAAATTTCCAGACTTAAAATAATCTCTGTATTAATTTCCTAATACTGAAAATAAGTAATTACTCACATTTTTCAAAATGTGCTCCAAATTAAGAGGCTAGACTGCATTTTCTTTCACTAATTATTTCAGGAGAGCTCATCTACAATGTGTGTGACCTTTTCTGAATTTGGGCCCATCTGGCATTTTCAAATGGAATTGAGTATTGATCTTCACGCTGTTAATTTATTGTTTAATTAAAAAATCATAGTGCAGTGATGTGGTTTGATTGCACATCCTTTTCCACGTCAACCAATTAACGTGGAGAGCCATCACAAAGCTATCACTTTTTATTATTATTTTTTATAATGGAGCTTCCCAGAAATGTAGGTGTCCTCTCATATACCACACTAATGGTTTGGAACACCTTTCAGCATAAATGACCTGCAGAAGCTGCTGCAGAAAGTAAATTCTCAGTTTATATCGTTTGGGTATGACCAAGGTGCTATGCTTCCTGGACTTGATTGAACGTTTTTGGAACATGACTGAGCATCTTAGGTCACCAGTACCTGGTATAAAATGTGGAGAAGTGGTTATTAAAGACCAGTCATCTCAGTCAATGGAGGTTTTGCTATACTGCCCTTGCTTTTAGGAGGAATAAAACCGTATTTCTTGAAGGAGGCCATACCATCAAATTTCGTACTTTAACGTTCCCTTCATATGGGTGAAAAATGTTTAAAGCAAACTTGTATTGTTGCCAATCTGTGCATCGTTTATCTAAAACGTGCTTAGGGTGAGGCTGGCTGCGGTGTGTATGCTGCAGAACACGTGGTTCCCCACTGTGTTAAGAATCATAGGGTCATAGAATGGCTTGGGTTGGAAGAAACCTCAAAAAAACATCAAGTTCCAACGCCTAAGACACCTCCTAGAAGTGAAGTCCTTCTTGTTCCTGCCTTGTATGCATACTTTTATGCCTGAATAGTTTTTTAAACTGAAGTCTTATTGAAGTGTAATGTTTCTGCCTGCCTGGCCCTTACTTAATGCTTCATCTAGAATCTCCTAGAACAAAAATTTAAATCTAGAGATCCTGGTTAGGGATATTATAGTTGAGGATTTATCTTATTCCTCTCTTTGGAATGTATCAATTCTTGGAATATGTTAAAATCCTCCTGAAATAGTCTAATTTGGTCTTTAGCACACCTGTGTCTGAAATACCAAAACCAGGTACCTACTAGGTGTGTTCAAGCAAATTATGGGAACTTAAATTATACGTTAACAATTTAAAGGAAGCATTTGCTCCTAAAGAAAGAAAAAGGAAGAATCTAAGAGTGTGCCACACAGCAAAGCCTTGCTTCAGCTGGTCCCCATCTGGCACGATGCAAATCCCACTTTGCACAGGGTTACCTGGGCAGCATTTCTGCAGAGAGCTTATGGTGGTAGCTGCGTCGTGGTTGGTGAAGTGTTGGCAGGAGTTGTGATTCATGGGCCAAAAATCTCTACCTGTTGAACAGTTTAACAAGGAGATAAAAAGTGTATATCCCCACAGGGGAGAGGGGAAGGGATTTTGTTCTTCTTCCGCTTCTTTAAAGTTGTATAGGAAAAATATTGATTCTTTTATTTTCACAACTATGAAAGCGGTAATCGTTCCGAAGGGCTCTCTTTTTCAATAGTCAATTTTGAGGCAAAATTTAATAATATTTATATAAATATGTATCTGAAATCATTTCTGACCAGAATGAAAAGTTGTCCATGACAATCAATCATTAAGTTATCCATATTATCTATATTTTTATCACCAAATATTTTTTGATAGAAATAATGATCACACCTAGCACAAAGGCATCCAGAAATAAGTCAGTGGTGTTAAAATTAATTTGGCCTAAGCCAAAAAAAATCATTATCAGATAATAACTTCTGCTTAGTTATTCAAGTCATCTCTGTTTTCCAAGTCCAGTCCAAAATAAATAGTGTGTCAAAAACTCACCTCGCTAACAGATCATTCTTCAAGAAATTACAGAACGAGGAGCTTCCAAGTTATGGTAGTTTTGAAATAAAGAAAAAAATGTGTAATTTCAAGTAACGTTATTAGAAAACCATACATCATTCTTGTGTAGAAATGAAATCTGTGTTCTTTGCAAATAAATGTACGTATAAGCATTAGCAGAGCTTCTGTATTCAGACAAACAGAATTCACTGAAAGCAATTTATCTTTGATCTTCTGAGAAGAGCCTGCAGTTTGCTGTTATTAAAAATCTTAACTATAATTGGAAATAGAAAAAACAATATCTTTCAGTTGTGTTCCTGTTGGAGATCAAACTTTTAGGAAAAAAGTCAGGAAACTTTTACTCTCAATTTCTACAGTGTTCTTTCTTCACGATGTAAGTCTCTCAGTTATGCAGAATTGTGACAAAAATATATTTCTAAAGGATTTAAAACCTGTTGGTAAACCTAAACTGTGAGCTAGAGCCCATCGAAATGGACAAATGGAAATCTTTCTGCTGACTTCTCTGGCTTTGGATCAGACTCTCAGTTTGTTACCAGGGAGAAGTCCTTAAAACTCATTTTTAAACGTAGTGTCGAAAGGAGGTTTTATTTTAATACACCATAAAAGACGGAGGAGTAGAAAGCTGCAGAATGACCAGGTAACATAGAAAACCAAATGCTGTCTTAGCAGATCAGGAGAAGTTCACTGGTTTTACAGTTAGAAATAAGCCCTCAATTGAGAATGACAGTAAGAGTTTTACTGCTCCAGTGCAAGGAAATGCAGGCGTATCGGTGTAAACCAACATCTGAAGGGCCTGTGGCTCTCACAGCTATGACACAAATTAAAAGGAAGGGAGACATCGGGTTAGAAATAGTGACAAGAGCTGTTGTTAAGGAATACAGAAGGCCAGACAAGGCTGTGTTGTGAAGGGGGCTGGAAGCAGCCAGGCTGTGGGCATGGTTGGTCAGCCATGACTTTTGGTTGGGGGAGGAAGGAGATTCCAAACTCTCTGCTTCATGCACAGAGAGAAAAAATAATGGAAAAGAAACCTGTGGGGTAGAAGAGTTCCTGATTTCCTTCAGCAAATATTCATACAAGGTCAGGTTGGTAGGAGTACACAGTCATACAGCTCCATGGCCAATGCACAAGGTGCTTGGAGGTTGCTCTAAGTGTGGCTTAACTTGCTGCACGTGGACCTGAGTGATGTAGGTATATCACCGTGTGTAATTAAAAAGCATTCAGATCATAAAAACTCGATTTTTATAATCATCTGACTATGATTAATTGTAACAATACAACTTATTAATTAAACTTGGGAAGCTGCATAATTGGAACTAGCATTCTCAATTCACTTGAATGAATTTCAGCATTTATTCTGCAGTTATTTTAATGAAATGCTGAAATCATCTGCGTATCAATCTATTCATTACCAAATGAGATGAATGCAACAATCCTAAGTATTCATGGAAATATCTTCATTAGAAAAATCATATAATTAACCTGGAGTGTTCTCTAAATGAAGCACCTAAAATGCTGCATACTTTATTTCATAATTGCAATTTGAGAATATTAGTTTCTCATTTTCCCTGATTATATTTAAAGTAAAAATAGCATTCAGCATGATATAAGGATTTAGAACAAAAGAACGAACTTTAGGAAAATGCTGTCAAAGGAAGCTTTAGCCTCTCCTGTTCTGTTTGTTTTATTTGGTGTTAATAATCATTATCAAAGGTTGCACTTTAACAAGAATTGTTCTGATTGTGGATCTCGTCTTTGTGCTGAAGTTACTCTCCAGCTTTTTTTGTGCTACTTGAAGGATTTACCATCACTGAGGCCACTTCTTTACCTTTCCCCCACTCCTAAATAGTTGAGCTGAAATGTAAAAAGCAGCTTTATTTTGAAATTTACCATGGAATGTCACATCCTGAACCAAAGCGTATGTCAGCTACCTGCTTTGAAGAATCTTATTTTTTGAGAAAACATCTTTTCTTCTACTTGAAATGTACGAATGGTTTAATAATTATATGAATAATAATAGGTTTTGCACAGAATATATTTACCTCTCTTTTCCTTTGCAGTCAGTAGCGACGTGACAAAGTCCCTGCAGAGGTATTGGAGTGGAGCATTTCTGGGGCTTTAAAATTGAAATAATTCTTACAAGGCAGAATATAGATGGAAGCTGTTTACTAGTTGTCTAGCTAAAAACTATTTCCCAGCCAGCTGTGGACGGGCTTCATCATTAAAGATGCCTCCACCCAAATTGGTAACTTCAACACCAAACCTCCTGCTTAATTTTGAGGTCAAGAGAATAGCTCTAAGTAAACGATGCTTAAGAAAAAAACATACCAAAAATGCTGCTTGAAATGTTTTAATCAGCTACTGAAAGTAGAATTTAATATTTGAACACATCTGGTCTAACAGAGAGGAAAAGGCTGCATGAATAGTATAAGAATTCTGATTATTTTATCTTGGGATGGGAGGATTAAAGGGAATGCTGTACTTGAAGGCAGAGAAACATGACAAGCACGCTCTATGAAACCTGACAACTTTTAGATAGTCTGACAGCGAAGCAATGCTGTTGATGTTACAGCGAGTTTCATTTACCAAGAGGTGGGTGTGGATTTGACTAGCAAAATTTGTAGTAAAGCATTACCACTTGAGACCTCGTTTTAAGATCTGTGAGCAGTTTGCAACTGATACCTCTCCCTTCCCCCCTTTCAATACAGGACTATTTAAGTGACTCTTCAACAAGGTGTTGGGGTTTGAGTTAATGTTATACTTTTCTCTAGACGTCTTCAGAATTTTTACAATAAGAACACAGTTCAAAACATCAATCTCTGCTTATGTGTAAGAGTGCAGCACATAAGCAGTTAAGAGGGAAAATTCTGATATGCTGTAGAGGGAGCTGTGCAACATGACTGCAAAGAAACCTGTGCCCCAGCTGCAGTGAGTGCCTGAAGGTTTCTGCTGTACCAGCTAGCTGATTGTGATCTCTGTTTAAACAAAAGATTCCTTCATTTTGATTCATCTATTTATCTTCATTTCCATGAAAGATTCTTTGCTCGTTAAATTAGAAGCCGCTCTCTTAAGAGATTATTGGGACAGAACAGCTTAATGCTACAACTTCTAGCAGGGAGAATCCACCTCCTCGAGGAGATGGACTGAAAAGGACTTCTTAAATGCTATCATCAATCATTATCATCAACAGGTAAAATACTCCTAATACAGCATTTTCTTATTTGAATACAGCATGTTATCTCTTTGGTTTGTTAAAGAAACAAGATTTATGAACTTGGTCTCTTCTTTATTCCTCTGATAACTTTTGATCATCTTAGCTATATTCAACCAAATTTGACAGAGATATAGTGGCATCAGTGATAGTTTCTGTTAACAACTTCTGTGAAATCTGGTAGTTGGGCAGGGAGAAGAAAGCCAAATGGATGTCTTTGCAGTCCAAGAGGCTGCAGTGTAAGCTCAGCCGTGTTATCAGACATCAGAGAATCCACGTGAGGCTGTGTAAGTAACGCAGATATATGAAGTCTCATTAAGAAGCAATTACTGCTGACAATGAGAGTACTTTTATGCAGATGGAACAGATAAATCTGTTGCTCTTGTGCTCCTATAGACTTTCTATACTATCTCACCAAAATAGGTATCTGCCATGGTGCTTCTGAACTTATCTCTGAAGTATTTCTCAGGTTGGTCATCTTTGCCTTTCTCTGAAGTTGAAAGTGTCACTGCTGTAACTTGTCCATGGCATCAGGGGAAGTTTGGCTTTGCCTTTGGTGGGAAAAGAGATGTACTGACAGTGAGGGATTTCTGGAACTCCAGCTTTGTCAGGTGTCAGGCCTGTGTGGAGTCTGTACTCTGAGCAGATTGGAGCAAACTGACTTGTCTCATTTCTGAGCTGCGGGAAGTTCAAATATTTCCATCTTTTGTTTACTTTCTGAATAGGGGGAAAAAAAGATCTGCTGAATACTTTTTGACATGTTTTCTTATCAACATGAAGTGCTTGGGTGTTACGAGTCACAACATTTCCCTTGATTTGCTGAACATAGGTGATGCATTTGAATCATTCAAACACAAACCTGAACTTGTTCTTGAAATTTTAAAGCCTCATAGAAGTGATGTTTCAGACCTATACCTTTCCTTAGGTGGACCCTAAGTGGGCTTCATCTCTCACAAAGAACCTGGGGGCTCAGAGGAAGACTTCATACCTCCTGGAGGTTGCTTGATGATGTTCTGTTAATGACAATTACTGTGTGCAGCAGAAGAGCCCTAGGCCCACCAAGAAGGATGTAGGAATACAAAGCAAGAGACAACAGAAGAACAGGTCCTGTTTGTGTGTTACAGCTCTGCAGGAAACGGAGCTGGTCTCAAAGCAAATTTCAAGTTTGAATTTTATATGAGGCAATTAAATCTAAGCTTTGTGAAATCAAATGATACCCACACAAAGTTATTGATTGTCTTGATACAAGGATTTTATGGAAATGGTAAAAGGTGAAGATTTTCTTTCCTGCTTGAAGATCTGGAATCCATAGGGGTTGTTACATCTCAAAGCTCAGAGTTCTTAAGCTTTACAGGGTATGAGCTTTTTAAAATGAGACATCCGGAAGCTTCATCTAACTTGAAGGGGTGAGGAAAATTAAGGTTCTAAACTGCAATTCACTTTTTTGGGTACTTTGGGAAACAACTTCGTCAGAGAAACCCAGTCATCTTCTCCCTCTTCGTGCCCAGACAGTGAAAATTTCTCAGTGCCCCTTCACAGCCAGCGACCGCACTGCCCAACTTCTCTCAAGAGAAAAGACAGTTTTCTGTCAGCTGGCTGATGCAGATGGGACTTCTCTGCTGGCCACAGAGAAATGACTTTTCAAACGGTGGTTTTTATCTCCACCCCACTGCCTTTCATTTTCTTTCTCTCCAGGATTCCTCCTGCACTGATCCTGCAAGGTTTTCGTGTCCCTCTCATACCATGCTCTGTTGGCTTGGACAGCTTCCCTTCTGCAAATACTGAGCCTGCAAAAAAGCTGCAGGCAACTGATTTGACATTGTGAAATTTGTTGTGTTTAATGGTTTTTATGCAAGGGGGATTGTTGAAGGCTTTTTGTCTCTTGTTTTTCCTACAACATTTTTGAGCTGCAGTGCTGCCAGAGCAACATTTTCAAGCAGCAAGAAGCTTTTTATTTTCAGGGCTGTAGATGGAGCATTCTGAGTAGCCTTAATCACGTACATAAAGGTTTTAGTATTTCTTTTGTATGGCATTTTATGTTGTCAACTGCTGTAGTCAGAACCATTTCTGAGATTCGAGATCTATCACATCATTGGGCTGAGATGGTTAACTTAGAAAAGCAAATCTTTATGGAAGATGTAAAGAGACCTGCAAGATAAGATAATGGTGCATTTTATTAAATGATGCATTAATGAGGCTTCACATTTTCAGCATAGCACCTGTTTATCCTGACAGCAATAGAGTTCATGGATGTAACTTTCCATATTGAATGTATGGCTTGTTCTTTCTCTTGTTACAGCCTCATTATTGTGGTGTAAATGCATCACTGCAGGTGAATTCTTTTTTATTGTAGAACAGCCATCTGTGTTTTTAAAAACTTGATGAGGCTTTGAAAAGCCAAGCAGCATCAACTACTTACAATAGCCAATTCTGATAACTTCAGAATCGGAGCATTCAGAAATAATCTTCAGCAATAAGTGAAACTAGATTGCATGGTGCAATGGGAGGCTTATGTGCTGCTTGTCTACGCCCGTTCTCCTTAAGTGCCTTTCCCCCGTGCTTGCCAAATTTAGGTTTTAGATAAAAGATTTTAAAATGGTGCCTTAGGCTCTAGCTTGGTGGTCTTAATTATTTAGTGCTTTCTTGCACACAGTCTTGCCTACTGAAGTAATTTTACTGACAAATTACAGTATTAAAATATCTGTCTGAACAATTTGTAGGCACAGTCTGATATTTGGATGCTTCAAGTGCTTCTCTGAAATCCTCAGTTTATTGTGCATGCAAAATTACACCTGAAAGAGAAGAGTTTCTGAAAAATCACGGTCATTTATATAAATATATTCAGTGGTTTTAATGAGTGTAATTTACATAATTATAGAAGAGTACTGTGCTGTCACCCTGCAGTAACTTCATCTGAGTCTGTGATATCTGTCCAACAGAATAGGATCCAGGTAAGTGATGCCTTGTCTTGGTCTTCCCTCTCACATGGAAGTGGTGAATGCTCTCTGACGTTGATTTTACAATGGGCATTGCCATTGTGAGGCTCCCTTGCTACCATCACTTGCATGAGACACTTCAGAAATTAACTCAGCTGAGAGAAATAAAGTGACGTGCCCAGGGCGACGTACGCAGTCAGATTGATCTTTAAATGGAACTATCTTGCCATAAACCTTGGTGAGCTCTTGGTGAGAAGATAACAGGGAAAGGTGGTGGTAAATTCTAGCAAGATCTGTTTCTTTGTCTGATTTTAATCATCTGATTTAGTATTCTTGGCAAAGACAACTGATGTTTGAAAGCATTTCTGTTGAGTCTCTCACTAATGTCTGTGATGTTATGTGAGTTAATAGGTGCCAAAGAATCTGAGCAAAGTGCACCCACGTGGTTCTCATTCCGAATGCAGCAAAACATTTCAGAAAAAAAGAATTGAGAAAGTTCAGGCAGATATATATGTGATGACTTGTAGTAGATAGTGCAGGAGTAAGATAAGTGAAAAGTAGAATCACGGCACTCAGTTTTCCAGCCAGGTTGTATGGCAGACATTCTCTCTCCATAAAGCTCATAATTTGGAGTCAGGTTTTTAGGTTAAAAATTGGCCCCACTAAACTAGTCTTGATGTGATACTCTAACATCACTGCTGAATATAAATAGTTCAACTGCCTTAGTTGTAATCTGCAGCCAAGCTTCTAATATGGACTGAAAAAACATTAGATTTCTCCTCGATGGCTACATATCTACGTACATGCTTGTTCTATGGTTGAAGCTGTGATCTGGTTTGCTGGGAAAACTGAATGAGTAGTTTCTGGAATGAGATTTTGTGGGGTTATTGCGAGTTGAGAGTGTTTTTGAAAGGAAAGACTGATTTTTTTGATGCTAGATATTTTCTGTATGCCCTATCTCTTTCAGCACAACATACAAAGTTACCCAATAAAGCTTATAGCTGTAGCAGTTTGATGTTTTGGCACCATAAATTTGACAACAGATGTAATATTTCTTCACTTTTACAGCAATGCTGTGAAGGGAAAATCTTGGGAGTAATGGCTTAATCTCTGTGGTTTTAAATTACTGAAATCATTTGGGAAGAAAATTAAAAGTTACTACTGGGAGGCAAAAAGCAGGAACTTTTTTCCATGGAGGTGACTCATGCTTTCTGAGCTTGTCCATAGGAGCTGAAGGGCTGAATGAGAGAAGATGACATCACTTAAGTCAATTAAATGTTGTCCTTCCAGCCTATTGAAGCTAACTTCTGAGAAAGATGAGAGGGATCCCAAGAATCAAGTGCTGAACGGAAGGGCGCAGGGCCCTCTGTTTCCCAGCCCTGACAGAGCTTCCCTCAGCTATCTCAGGCAAATGCTTTAATATTTGTGACTACTGCCCCTCAGGTAGATTTTCACTAGTACTTTTCCACCTCATTTAGGTGGTAGTTTGATTTCTGAAGGTCTTAACAGTAGCAAGACAAAGCAGAGAATAGAGGGGAAAAAAAGGCAATTCACTGCTAGGGGTCGTGATGAAACTACAGTCTTATGGGATTGTCTGGGGGAAGAACAACACTTTATTCCAAACTTTAAGAATATGCTGACAAATTTGAAACTGTAGGGTATAACTCAACAGGAGTCAAGGGAGCTATGCTAAGAGTTTATTCAAATTCTTTGAGATATATTTGGAGAAGTGGGCTATAGTGATAGATTATGAAATATCGCCAGATTCAAATCCAAGGCACATACCACAGGAATCCTGAAATAATATTTGAGCTTACAGAAAGTGGGTGGTGTGAGATCTTCACCTAATTACCTGCTAGGCGACAGACTAAATTGGTTGGTTGATAATGATGTGAATTTGTTGTGAAAGGATATGTGCCTTGTGGGCAGTGCGGGGCTGTCCCGTGGTGAAAAATAGCACGTCTCAGCCTTCCTGTGCTCCTAGATGTCTGCAAGCCTGTGGAATTCATATGAACTGCTAAAGTGGAAAACGGTACGTAATTGCTTTCTTTTTCTACCTTTTGCTTCCATTTGAAGATTTGAAAATTCATGGCCTTTAAGAGCACTTCGTTGAGTAAGGGGTAAAAAAGTTTGTTTCCAAATATCCCACTTCTATTTCTACCTTAGCTCTTGAAATTTTATCAGCGTGCTTTCCTTCTCTTCTGTGGCCTCAGCAGCCGCAATGCGGGGAGCTCCTGGGCAGATGCTTAGTGGTGTGCCCATGCTAAGCTGCAGGCAAAATGCCTTCCGACAAAACTGTGTCCAGCAAACTTCACAGGCAGCTTTAACAAGGCTTCTGGAACTGATAGGGCTGTGAAGTTAGCCACTGTGACAGCAATTTATAAGCTGTGAATAGAACACTGTGCTGATTATATTGATTTTTGAAACCTACCACCAAGGCTGGTATTCACTGACGTTCTTTTTGGCTGCGTGTCTTGGAAGTTCCATCTGTGTTAAAAGTGAGATGTATTAATACTGGGCTTGCCAGATTTGTCTGAGCTCCAGACAGTGAAGACTTTGAAGGTATCATCAAGATGTTTGGGTGATTTGGACTTTCATGAGGTTATGATGTTATTTCATTGTTGGTTTCTTCTTTTTTTTATTGACTGTTATATGCACACCTCATCTGAAATCTGTTCTCTCTGGGTCTTCTCTGAAGTCTGTTAAATGCAGTCGAGCAGTCACAGTCTAATTAGTCATGTTCCTGGCTGTGGATATCCATTTCCTCAAGTTTGCACTCGTGTATGCTGTAGGATTGCCCTTTGTCCTCGGAGGCCGTTCTTGCAGTGTAATGGGGACAAAACAGCTGGGTTGCAGGCAGCTGTAGGCAGCTGGCTTGTGACAGCCCTACATGTGGGTTTGCAAAGTAGGGCACGCTGCAAGGCTCCGGGCCCCATGGCTTCAGACCCTCCCAAGCCCACCAGAAACTGTCAGCACAGACAGAAAAATGAAATGAATTGAAAAGTTGTGATGAAAACCTTGGGGGGCTGGTGCGCTCCCTGGTCTCCCTGCAATAAGGAAAGTTTTTAACTCTCTTAATTGCTTCCATTTTTTTTCTCCTTGGCGGTGACATTTTTCTCCCAAGCGACTACAGTGGTAGTTCACTTACAATTTTCCTTTTCCAAGCCCATGTGACTTTATTTTCCTTAGTTTTATTTAATTGATTATAACTAATTGGCTCTCAGTTTAGGGAATAGAGGTTTCAGAGCCTGCTGGTCTGGTCTTCATTTAGTTTTACTGATGTATTTTGCTTTCTGAGGTACAAGGTTATTCCTTAAGAAGGAAAGGGGGGGAAAAAGAGGAAAAAAGAAAAGAAAAAAAATTGAGAAAGGGGGAAAAAAAGAAAGGAAAGGAAAAGATGAGCTTTATTAACTTATTGGATTAATAGGAAGAGAAACGGTGCTTTCAACATCTCACAGGGTAGCCTAATTCTGTTGAAAAGGCAGCTCACTGCAACTATCTCCTGTGGGAGATAATTCAGCTTTATCTATCTGTATACACTTATTTTTTTTTTGCTTTCTGGAGTTTAAATATGTTATATCAAAATCTGGGAACAAGTCACAGTAGCATGCTCAAGTGCATCACATCCCTAGTACAATGGTGGTTCTGCTATTTTGAAAGGTAAGAAGAGCAGATTTCCTTGGCAGAGAAAATAATTCCATTTCAATCTCCGTTATGTAAATATTCATATTTATCTTATATATGATACTTGGAGATCCTTGAGATAAAATGTTTGTTCAATAGATGCATTTAAAAATGATGTGCTGGTTAAATAATATGATTCATGAGGGTTCTTGATGCAGCTGCTTTTTTCCCCTGGTTCAGTGGGAGTGTCCCCTCCTCTCTGTGGGGAAGTCAGAGGTGGTGGTCTCTGCTCATTAAAGCCTCTGATAAGTACCCCAGAAAAAACTGTGATGACTAGGAGTCAATTGCTAGACGTGCTCCTCAAATTTTAACTATTTCTCTTTCCCTGTGCAATTTCTGATGCCTTTTTTATACTGTGTTTTAGAGGACTCCTCCAAGTAGTCCCTTAATCCTGAACAGATCTTGATTAAACTTCTGGCAGGATTGTTTATTTGAGCTATTTCATGGTTTGTGTGTACGCACTCACAAAGGGATGGTGGGAGGGTGGATTTTCTCAATGGCACTGTGCTATTTACATTGAATTTCTCTGCATCCTTATGCCTTCCTCTGTGCTGCTTGGCGACTATAGCACGGGCTGCCTCTGTGAATTAAGAACAAATGTGGAGGAATCCTACGATGCCACGAAAGCCAAGAGAATCTTAAACTTTTTGGTCCAGCAGTTGTGCTTTGCCCAAGAGCACCATCTTCTGGATGCCGTGCTTCCATTTCTGGGAGCACTGCGGTTGAGTTAAATTCTGCTTGAAGGGGAAGACTACTGTGGCGAAGTGAAAGCTTGTAAACCTGTGCTTGGGGGAAGACTTGCTGTCATATGTTATTTAGCCAATGCAAAAGTTTTCTCTAGACTGTTTTCACTTGCCTTTGCTGACATGGCTCTCTGACCCGTTCGCTAGTTGCAGTGCTTGTGGATGATCTTCAAAGTTCCGTGTATTTCTTGGCTGGCTTGGGGCAGCTCTCTCCATGATCCTGCTACTCATCACATTCTTGCAGTGAGTTCCCTTTCCTGGGCTCTTGTTCTGTTGCTCTAGCCCTTAGTTTCATTTTCCTGAGCTGCTTGCTGATCGCTGAAATCTGTGCATCTTGACCAAAGGGCGAGTTCCTCTGAAATACTCTGAACTCCTCAAGAAGAAATTGTCTTTAGGTCTTTGACCTCAGTTTTGTTCACTATGATATAAAATCATCGACTTGAGATTTGAGAGAGATTTGTGGATGGAAGTGATGCTGGTTTAGGTCAAGGAAAAGCCAATGGAAAGCCTCTCTTTAAAAGCTGAGCGCGAATAAGCGTGATTGCCAGAAGCATCTGTTTTGAATCAATGTTTTCCTTTGCCTGTGTCACAGAAAAAAAAAAAAAAGCAGAAAAAAACCCAGTGAATTGTTTAAATGCAAAAAGGGTCCAATTAACCGTCAGTTTAAGATAAAATTTAAACTAATATCTATTCATGGATGCCCTCTTCTTACAGGCACTACTTCAAACTTTTCCTTATTTTTCCATTACAGTCTGAAAGAAAGTCACAACTGGAAAGAACTCCATCAACAACAGTCCCATCACTTGTCTGATGGGCTCTGTCTGAATGTGAACTCAACTCAGGACCAGATGTGCTCTGACTAAAGGGAAAAAATAAAAATGATTGCAATTAAATGTGCAAGATGGAGACAAGAAAGTCTCTGTGACCTCATTTTGTACTGTTTTGCTATTTTATGAGTCACTTAAACCAGGGCAGATTTACCTGAGTAGGAGAAACTTTGGAACTGCAGGGGTGGTTAAGCATGGAGGAGATTTCCTTGGGGGTGGTGAAGTCTTTATCCTTAGAGGCTGTCAAGAACAGATTAGAGGAACTTCTGTCAAGAGCAGTTTGTGTAGCTCAGTCTGCCTTAGGCAGGAAGATAGACTGAGTGACCTTTGAGGTTCTCATCCAGCCCTATTCTGATGATTAATCCTCAGAGGGAGTGCATCTACTCAGTGCTCCATTTGATCTCAGCCAGGATGCAAGCACACTGGTTGTTAGTGAGAAGCAAACATGCCAACTGAACATCACTCATAAATTTTGCTTTGAGTATCTATACTGCAGGATGGGAAGCTGGGCTTGTTTGTCCAAAATAAAGCTTCAGGGCTGGATGTGGTACCAGAGGCAGGAGAACGTCCCTTCTTCACACCCAGACCAATCTTGGTAGATTTTGCTCAAGTCTCTCAGCTACATCTAACCTTGCTCTGTTGTTCAAAAAGATGGTCAGCTCGCGTCCACCCCCGTAAATCTCTGTTCACGCTGTTACCATGCACGCTGTCACTACACCATACTGCATGTTGTAATAGCAAGGCCTAATTAGCCTGAGCTCTTCAGGGCTTGTGTCTTTGGAGGTAAATCCAGGCAGCCCAGCATTGCAGGCCTTCAGGGCAGCTTTTTGGAAGTCTTTGGGCACTCTTACAAGTGCAGGGGAAGTGGTAAAACTGAGAATTGCTTTTGGGAACCCTTGGAGGTCTCCATTTCTGCGTTTATTCCTCTCTATTCTGACACAGTTGCAAAGGAGTTAGAAGTGATCTTATCACAGGAATCTCATTAGAAAGTGCCCACTGAAGTATTTTCAAAGTGCCTTTTCAAAGCATACTGCTTTCTCCCACCACCCTTCCATCTCTCACTAAAAGTGCCTCCACCAAAGCACCTCAATAAAGCAGTGAGAACGAAATGCACCCATCCCTTTTTGAAGCTTCCCTTGATTAACCAGTTTTTCATTGGAGTCACTCTAGGAGAACAGTCCTTGAGCTTAACGTGGAAAACATTGCTCAGCAGGACTTGCTTTGGGTCTTACACGCTGTAAATGAGGTCATACGTTCAAAAGGGATGTAAATGCCGAAGTTTACCAGATAGGATTTGTATTATGCTCTTGATGTGGAAACTATTTAAGCCTCAGTAAGAAGTGTCTTGCAGATTAAAGTTACAATAACTGGTACACCCACTATCTGGGGATATTTTAAGCTGTATAATGTACTGTTCAATATCATTCGATTATAGCAGAGTTTCAGACTTGAAGAACATGTCTGTGTTAATGTGCTGCAAGAGTTGCAAATCTATTATTTACAGCATGTACTGGGTTTTACTTCCATTGCTTTTCAAACCAATTTGATCTGGTTCCTGAGCATGTGCTCAGTAAGCATGTGCAATTCAATCTGGTAGCTTTCTGCTGATCCTAGACCTGTCTGCAAGCCATGAGCAGAGGTTTACAACTGGGGTGTTTTGGCTTATTTTAGCCAATATGCTTTTGAGACATTGGAGCTGTGGAGTAGATAACTTCTGAGAATCCTCCAAGCGTGCCTCTATTCAGTATGTAGTAGCAGCTCTGTACATCCATCCCCTGCTCAACATTAGATGTAACTGTGAAAAACTGAAGGTGATTCAAACCAGCAGTATTTAGGTCTGAATGCTGAGCATCCAGCCATGGCTGTGTCTGGGTTTAGCTCAATGGAAGAGTGGCATTTAGCCCACACCAAACCCTGGAAGTGTTTGAAAGCAGAGTCTGTTTCTGTCCCTTTGTCTAGAAATCTCTCTTCTTATCCCTGCCTATTTTTTGGGAAAAATGCAGCATTTCCAGCAGGCAGAGAGGTGCAACAAAGATTTTGCCTGAATGTTGTGATGCTTGGTGGTCTTAGGAAATGCCACTAGGACAGCGAGCTGTTTTCTCTTTCAGTGACAAGCCAGCTCTTGAGGTAAGGCAGCTGAGGACATCAGTGGACTTGTGTCCTCACAGATCCACCACCTGTGAGCATGCAGCAAAAGGCTGGAGGGGGTGTGAATGGGGGCTGTTGTTCCTGTGTGAGCAGCACTGAACGGAAGCTGAGTTTCTCCCTGCTCTGCCTCCGTGTGAGTCAGCAGGGCCATTGCATCCTCTGGGCTGTCCAGACTGGACCTCTCCTGAGTGCTAAATTTGCATTTCTTTGTGAAATGCTCTCTCTGTATTATTTTTGAATACGCAATTACATGGCGAGCATGCTTGTATTTCTCTTGATGACTGTGTTTACCAGACCAGCATTTGTGATGCTTTTAAATCTGAGATTACTCAGTCTAATTTTAGAGCTGTTTCGTTCTCTTGTCTATGTAAACCTGGTGTTACCAGCTGAAAATTGGCCTCAGCTTCAACTTGCAGAATTTAAAACAAAATTTGAGATCAATTTAAAAAAAAAAAAAAAAAGAAAAAATTTCTCCTACATTCTTTTTCATGCTCATGTACTCTGTGGACTCACACTAATACTATATACACTGTAGCATAAAGCTCCTCACAGGGTCCCAGGTTCTACATGAAGTGATGGGGAGATGCAGAGGGGATCCCCTCAAATAAGAACTGCAATCCACAGACTAATAAAGAGGGGAAGTTTTTAGATGACGGATGCACTGTGGCAGTCTGTCTAGTTACAGATTTGGCTGTGATAAATAGAAAGGTTCAGTGGTCTGCAGACCTCAGACTCTGCTGCTGCCCCTTGACAGCAGTGGCTGGCAGCACTGAAGAAGGAGAGAGGCTCTCTGGTTACCTGTAGGAATTAGCAAGCTCTGCACTTCTGGGCTGTGGCTGTGTCCAGTGCAGTGACGTGGGCATGGAAGCTGTTGTCAGCATGCACACGGTCTCTGCCCGGGCTGCCTGGAGTGCAGGAGCTGGGGACAGCAGCAGAGAGGTGAAGGAGTAATGCAGAATGTCAGACCTTTTCTTCATGTTTGCCTTTTTGCCAAAACAAATTGAGTGCTGGAGAAAGGTGCCAGCCTCTAGTGCTGGAGAAATGTCGTCTTTGGCCACAGCTCCTAGGAGATAATCCTCTTGCTTTTATTTTCTCATCAGCTCTCTCTTCCCCCCACTCTCTCAATGCTGTTTTTAATGAGATGTTCTGTTCCAGAGAGCTACCACCAAAGGCTCTTGGGCTAAGCCTCTTCATACCGGGGTGCTGTAACCCTGGGCAGGGAGCTCTGAGCCTGAGGACGATGATGGGAGGCAGGTCTGTTTGTGGCCATTTTCTGAAGAGGTGATGGGTGCATTATTGTTGATTTCTTACCAGTCTGCCGTTGTAAAAATACTTTGCTCAAGCTGTTCCTCAGTTCTCTGTGAGGACATTTCCATTCGTGACCAGTGGCACCCAACAGAGGGGTAGCTTTTCCTCCATTTGTTTCATGTCTGTACTATCCATAATTCACCTCCCTGCAGAAAGCCCATCTGCCCACACATTTTCTCATTTTTAGAGTACTGTCTTAGTATGGTGTATCCTCTTGAATCAAGCATTGATTGCAAAGATAAAACATGTACACGAGCATGAAATATTGTTTGGATGGGTCAGTTTATTATGGGAATGTAGAGGCTTCCCAGCTCTCCAGCACAGGATCAGCAGTAAAACTACCTCTTTTGGCTTTCCCAGTGACCTTCAAAGTGACTTTATCCAGCAAGGACACTGATTAGCAGTCATTTAGCCCAACGGGATTAGCTGGAGACTGCTAAATTCATATCATGTATGTCCCTGAAAGGCCAGGGCCAGCCTTTCCTTGCTGGGTTGGGTATGAATGGGCATATGAAAGGTGAACTATTCCGTATTCAATTTCTTATCCCCTTGGGCAACAAAGTCATCCCCTGTAAAGCTGAACTTTAAATATGATAGTTATTAAGGCTTGTCCAGACTTGAGATTTAGCTCGTATAAATTCTGACAGGAACAAATGACTCCAAATTGTGACCAAACCTTTCTTTCTCCCTGTTCCCTTGCCCTTCCAGGTCTGCTGCTTGAAGAAGAAACTGAATAAGAATAGCACAAGAAGATAAACAGTTACTTCAAAGATTTCCAGCTCTCTTCCTAACACGAAACTTTATTGCTATGTGCTGTGCTGCAATTGAAGGCAACTTGGTTGTGACAGGTACTTTTCTATTTTAAAGTTGACTCAAAGGGCAGGTAACAAGTGGAGGAGGAGTGGAGCATGTCAAGCTGCAGTGGAGAAGAAGACATAACATGATGCTGTTTCCTGGATAAAGGTCCTATCAGACAATATATGAGTTGATGAAAAAGCAGGTTGACCAAAACAAATCCCCAGTGCATATTAGGGAGTGGCTAGATGTGGGATTGGGGAATTACTTCTGGCTATTATTGATGGGCGTATCAATTCTCCACTCTGTACTGTTCCTCTTTTATTATTTTCTTCTTCTTCCCTGTTCACATGGCAAGCACCAAAGAGCAGTTACTGTGGTACTGAAAAGTTGAATTCATATAAGGTCTGACTTTGTATCAACAAATGCACTAACAAGCATGGCAGAGATTTTCTATCTGTAAAGGCTGGGATGGAAGACTGCTACATATAATTCTATGATTCTGCAACTGATTTTTGGGGTAGGAGGGATCACTAACTCACCCTAGCTCACCCCAGCTCTGCTTAGGGCAGGAAGCAGCTGTGGTCAGTCACTCTCACAGATCCAGCACAGGGGATGCTGGCAGGAACCCACGGCTGTTTTGTTGTTCACAGCGGTCTGCTGCTCAAGGCAGCAGCCTGCTTTGCTCCTACCTGGAGCTGGCCGTGGAAATACACTGCCATTGAGGACAGCCTGCATAGCACATTTGTCAGTTCAATTAAATTAGTTTAGAAATATCTCTTCTGTTAAACAGATGCAGCTCTCTCACATGTTCAAGGGCTGTTTTTCAAGGACTGTGTGTACAGCATCTAGCCTGCCAGGGCTCTGACCTCACTGGGCATCTTGAAGCGGTATCAGGAGCTAAATACAGATTTATTTAGGGTGAAACAACGTGTCCTTAGACTTAAGATAATGGTGCTCCGCAACGCTGCGTGAGTCTGCTGTTAGCCAATGGTCCCTGCAAAAATACTCAGTGATGCTGCAGAGGGAAACAGGATAAAACTGAACTGTCTCATGCCAAGTGATAAAACTCTGCATATGGCTCTACCACTATCCTCTGCCCTTATAATGCCTTTCACAGAAGGATCTTGAGACATTTCCCAGACGTTAGTTAATTAATCTCCATAACATCCCTGTGAATTAGGTGACTTATCTGCTGTTTTACAGACGGGTGAACTGAGGCGCGTAGAGGTTAAGTGTCTTTCCTGAAGTTAAACAGTGAATTAGAGGGAAATGCTGGGAGTAAAATCAAGGGCCACAGTTCTGTTTAATAGCCGTGTTCTTTCATCAACACTGTTCTCAGCCAAGAAAGCTACCTCTCTCTCTATACCATGTCCTGTTTAAAACAAAATTGGGTAAGTTCAAATATTTCTGTGGGTGTTTGCAAAACATTAGCTCATTAGTAAGTATTTTACTTGTAATTTAAATACATGACATGGATTCTTGGGTATTAGGTGAAAGAGTGTACTGTGTAAAACAGTGATTTCTTATTTGAAGCCAATTAAATCCTTCTCACAAGGGAATGAAACTATGTTTAAAGACACCAACTGCATGTGTATGTTTTGTCAAAAAAGCACTAACAACTCAAACTCAAGTGTGTATTTTTGAATGGCTTCCAAGTCTGGCAGCACAGGCTCTCTTGCACCTTAGAGAAATCATGTTCTGCAGATGTGCAGCAGATTCTTTTGATCGTACCTTTTTGCATCAGAAAAAAAAAAAAGAAACTACAGAATCGCTTTGTATTTAAGCAGACATTCTGGAAGTCTGAGAAAACGTGTTTTATATTTGCTACTTCTGACAACCTGGGGAAAGGAAGTAGGTATTCAATACCAGTCCCACATGGCATAGCTTGTCCAAATCAATATACACAATAGGAAGGGCAGCAGCCTTGTAGAGGTATAGTTGCCACCTGCTTTTTGGCAAGTACCATATTTGCTGGCATAAAGCCCATTCATCTTTGAAATACTCCAGCTGCCGATGATCTGTTCTATTTTAATAAGATGTTTAAAAATTCCCAGATGTTTATGAAGAACCAGCACAAAGGAGATGATCTATTTGACAGGCAGAACGTGAGTGTGGGCCTCAAAAATACTCCATTGTGACTTTCGTGATTAATATTGACATGTAGAATTTGGCAGCTCTTACTGAAGCAATCTACTGGCAGATGGTGAAAGAATGGAAGGGGGCTGGAAAGAGAGGCAGAGAGACTTTCCACCTGCTGCTACCCAGTCGGTAGTCACAGTGCCTGGCACAGCTAGGGATGAAGAGGAGGCTGGAGGGCAGTACTGCTGCATGATGTGCTGGGTGGGATGCTCGTTCTGGTCCTGCATCCCTTCTTTTGTTGATGACAAGCCTAGGATAGGTCATCAGTTCTTCTCCCACAAGGAAAACAAGTATCTGTGGCCTCCTTCCAACCCGCAACAAATTACCATTGTTCTTCCAATTAATTTAGCCTTCTGCTTAGAGTGCAGCAAATGCATAATTAGCTCCAGGAAGACAGAAATGTTATTTCAAAAAACTGTTTGAAATATCCCAAAGAGGCATTCCAGCAGGCTTTACCCAGTATTCCTCTATCTCCATCCCCACTTTAATTACCAATGAGCCTCCTTGTTTAATGCTATTTTATGGAGCTACTCTTTCCTTCTCTGCTGCTATTACAAAGTTGCTGATGTGGAAAAACCATGGAAAGTGTCACAAGAAGAATCATGGCAGAACGAGCTCGTTTTGAAATCGCTATTCAAAACTACGGTGGAGGCTTATGGGTTTTGTGAGTCTTTCACACCAGAACACTGAGGGACAGGGATAAATTGTCAGCAGAAGAAAGCTGAATCTGCCATTCTTTCCTCTTTTTGCCTGGGGAAATGGGGCCAGCATTAGGGGTGAAACATCACCTCTCTTGACTACCTACTCTCTTTTGAGAGTGGAACAGTGCAGGTGTAAAGGTACAACATAAATTTGACTTTCACTGTAGTCCAAAATTGTGCTTATCTTGCATTTGTCAAGATGGAGTTTGAAATTGAAGTGAATATAAGAAGAGAGAAAGTTGTTGTTTTCATCCATAAGCGAGACAACAAGATGATCTGTGGCTTCCCTGGATTCCCTGCCTCACCATCCCTGGAGTCATAGGTTGTTAATATCCTGAGCTGGAGGAAGAGGAGGACTCCAGTAATGCATCCATCCATCCCCTCTCATGCATGATGACAGCCCTCAGGAACAAAAAGATTTATTTCTTCACACCGAATGTATGTTTATTCCAATTCTACCTCACAGAAGTGAGTTGTTTCTGACTTTTTTTCTGGGGCAATAAAAAAGAATAGCATTTTTATAGAGAAAACACAGAGATGCTACAGATTCTTATTTTGCTTGAAAAGAAGTTTAAATCCTCTACATCTACTTTTGCAGGAGGAAGTAGGCCAGAAATTGCCATTACCTCTTTGGTCACCAACACAATCTCCTTGCAAAGGTTCTGACCCATTTCTGTTTTTTAGTCACAGGACCTGCAGTAAGTAAAATAACTTCAGTGTCGTGCTGCTTGTGTTCAATTTTGCAATACCTTCCTCCTCCCCTTATATCCCTGTAACGCTGTACACACAGGCCCCCATGGTTTTAACCAGTAGTTGGTATGCAGCCTCTGTGCTGAGCAGAAATAACTGCAGTCAGCAGTGACTTAAGACAAGAAGTAAAGGATGTGAATCTGGCCCATTTCAACACCTTGAGGAATCTGACCCCACATTGCAACAATCCACAAAGGTGCAGCTATTGGAATGTGTCTATATGTCTCTTTTATACTGAGGTCAGAAATGCCTTTCCTTAGCAAAGACAGAGCTGAAGAAAAGGAAGCAGGCCATGAAGGAGACTGTGGAAAAGCTGAAGGACTGTGTCCTTCCTTAACGATGTAACTTGTAAAGTTCCTCCCCTAAACCTGAGCAAAACATCTTTGCTGTCTGAGGTGTGTCTACATCCCCAGTGAACTACCCAAGTGTTTTACTTACAGAGGCGGAAATCATCCACCACCAGCTGGAACACAACTCAGCGCTGGGCTGGGAAGTGGCTCTGAAATGACCAGGGAGTTTAGGACAGAAAATGAACGATGCTATTATGCCCAATTTCAAGTTCACAGCAATTTTGGGAGGCAGAATGTCAATACCCAATCCACAGCCGGGCCCTTGGGCTGTCGGACCTGGAGCTGAAAGGCACCCTGTGTCCTGCCATCTGTTAGGGCCCAGCAGTGACACGGTGTCTGAGCATCTAAGACTGAAAGGAGTAAGGATCCTGACTGTTCTTCTCACCCCGAGCCTGATTCTTCCCTTCACGCTGCGCTGAAGCATTGCTTCATTACAGAGGAGAGAGTGCCATCTACTGAGTCAGGCTGACAACGTGTATCTGTAACTTCCACAACAATGCGAAATGATCTCCTGCCTTTATTGATTTGTCTGAGTGCTCTCTGCCAACTATTCATTTAAGACAGTCCTCTGTACTCCTCCAGCTCAGTCCACATCCTACCATGTGTTCTGTCTGGAGCTGAACACTGACAATAAATGATGGGTGGTAGCTTAGTATCAGCAGTGTGTTACAGTCATGTGAGGGATTTGGAAATCACATTATTCCAACCGCTTTCCTGTGTGGTTTTGTGTCGTTCTGAAGCCTATTTGACAGATTTCATAGAAAATATATTTATCCAAATAACATATTTCAGCTTTTAGCATCTTTTACTGTTGTGTATGTGCTGTTGAACTCTGAGCTGTTTGTGGATGGTTATTGCAGATCCCACTTATTTGAAAGCTTCCCAGCTACAATGGTAAAGAAGCACAGAACGTGGCTGACCTGAGAGGAGGGGAATACAGGACCCACCTGGTGGCCCAGAATCCTGCAGTCAGTGGAGATTGATTCTTAACTCAAATGAGCATTGAGCTAATGAATTAAATAGTACTGTCCTGGGTGTTTTTAAAGGCTGTATACACCTGCTGTCTAAAGGGGAAAATGAATGAGATGTGCTCCTTTCTTGTAACCTGGAAGGTTTGCTATCCCATGGGCCCTAGGTTTGACAGTTGTAAATGTTTTAGTGTTTCTTGACTCCTTCCCTTCAGGCAATAAATCTGTTCCTGCTCTTTGGAACAGAAAAAATCAAGGGATTGTTCTTGCTGTCATCACGAGGCTCTGACTCCTGCAGGCTTGTAGGCTGTCATTTGGAGCTGCCGAACTACCTTGCTGAAGGCAGAGGTGACAAAGTGTGGCTCTGAACCTTCCAGCAGTCAGGGGCTGGGTTGGGTCTGGCCTGTGGGTGCTCCCTGATGTGATCCCTTCAGAAGCTGTTTAGTTCCAACAGCTATACCTGAAAAGTGATAAAATCAAAGCAGTGGCTAAAGTACAAGGTGTGTGTATATTCCATGTAAGCCAGCTTTCCTGCACTCCTAGAACAACAGTGAATAATTTTATGCTGAGGCAAAACTCTCGAGCTGTGGTAAGCTCCTGTGATCAAAATGTAGCACCAGGCCGAAAACTCAGAAAAAAGGTATTTCTGTCATTGTGCTTACAAAAGTAGTTCCTCTGTATGCTAGTAAGACTTTTGCCACGCACTTGATGATTCAGTTCTATGCATGAGAACAGTAAAAATGTGATCAGTTTAATTTGCCATTAAGGCTGGGATTTAACAAGCAGTCATTGTAACAGGTAACATGGGCTGGTATTTAAAAAGCAATAGTTATTCCAGTAAAGATTAGATCTTTAGTCATGGTTTCAAATTTCTTAGTTTTTCTTTACACAAATATCAGTAGAATTTTTTTTAATGATTCTTACGAATTAAACAGTGCATATTTATTTTATGATAAAGCACAACCTTTAGGGGTTTCTCCTATAGAAATACACAAGCACTTTTAATAAAAATAGGAACCTGCTTGACCTATTCTCACTGGTTTTAGTTTTCCACCTCTGTATGCATCATCTGCAGCCCAAACTACAGGCTGAGCATCATCCGCGAGGCTGCTCCAAAGGAGGGTGTAGTCAGAATCACAAAACCTCACTGCAATTTCACTGAGCATCTGTAGGAGTGGTGAGAATAAATCTGTCGGACTTGAGAGAGTCAGTTAACCTTTGGAGCAGGCTGGAAGATGAACTGACTTCTCAAGGTTCATTCTGGCTTCTGCGATTCTGAAGGCAGAATCATAGGAATCAGGAAAACCTTCATGTTGCATGATTGTGGTCAGCAGTTGCAATTCCCGTTTAACAGAAATGGTTTTTGCATAGGCTGGCATTGTGTGGCACGTAGCCTTTCCCAGCTTCAGAGAAGCACGTTGCCAGTAATTGTGTATTTATGTGATGCTGTGAGCGTGTGCTCACCCGTCACCTGGGCGCTGGAGATGCTGCTCACAGCACCCTGAGGTGAAGAACACATCTTCGTCCTTGCAGCGAGGATGTGTGCCCTCAACCCTTTATCTCTCTGAGAGCTGAAACTCCCTGTTGATCCCCAAATAGCATTTTTTCTCCTCAGACCCAGTTAATACATGCTAACCTTAGTGTAAACACTTTTTCATAGAAAAATTCCCTCAGGACAACTTTCAGCTTGATTTTTGAGGAGTTGCTTGGCTGTAATCGTGCAGAATTCTCTGGGTTTCGAGCGGCGTGCCTCCTGCCGAGGTGTTCTGCCTGCTAATGATAGGAACTCAAGCTGTTCATTTTGGTAAGGCAAGGGCACTTGAAGGACAGCTCTCTGCTTTCCCCATCCCCTCCTGTCTCAGACAAGACAAACTGCAGAACTTTTGCAGGTAAGTGTCGCAGTCCCTCTGCTTGGTGAACCTGCCTCTGGGAATAGGTGGGTGTTGCTGTGAGGAATGAGCCGCTTGTTTCTGTCTTTTCTACGAGGTTGCTATAAGGAGATTTCCATCCTTTTCTGAAACAAGCTGTAAAATGGTAAGAAAAAGAGTAACTGATACCAAAGTGAAAGCTCTCTGTCCTCAGAACAAAGATTTATTACATAAACACCAGGAAGACACTTACGAGTGGATTTGGATTTTGCAGTGAAAATAACAGTTCACTTAGTTCCTTGCAAAGCTCTCTCCTCCAAACTATTTGCTGCTTTATATAGAAATCAGGCTGCAACAGCAGCCCTCTCACAAATGTAGAAAAGGTTTCCATGGTCTTTGGTGTGCCACTTTGAGGCACTGCACTACACTCCTGCCTTCCCCAAGGCAGACCCCCCCCTGCAAACCCCGGTCCCAGCGCGATGCCCTGCAATGCCAGCTGCTGTGGGTGGCTGGCACTGGTCCTATCTGCACCTTCATCCGAAGGGGGAAGGACCTGCATCTCCACCAGCTGCTTTTTGAGCCAGGTACACATGGTTCCATCTCCCTGTGCCTTTCAAGCAACTCTCTGCAATAGCCTGTTCTTGGAGAATTCAGGGAGGGTGTGAACGCATTCCCCTCTGTGCCCTCCTCACAGATCATAAGAATGTGTTACATGGTTCCTCTAGACCAGTGCTCAGTGTGAGGTCCTTGGGAAGGTGTATTTCAATAGAGGACTGTATTTATGCACAGTGTATCTTGAACAACAAAAGGTAATGAATCACTTTACTGGCTGTCTACATGCAATTAATAAAGCATTAGCAGTACAGGCGATGGTATCCCCTGTGTTAACGTTGCCTGCCAGCTAAATTCCCATAAATAAGAGTCTGCTCAAATTTCACTCATCTCTTTGCCAGTGCTCAGAATACAAAATAATTTGTCCTGCAACAGTGGCTCTGTCTCCTTGTTCATCTGGCATGTTGTTTCCTTTGGTAGTGAATGAATGGAACTTGGGGCTGTGTTAGAGGCTTCAAACACAGGGCTGTACACAGCGCAACAAAGCCAGCAGAAGGAAAGTTTGCAGAAATGGGAGGTGCAGGTAATGCCAGGAGGAAAAGGAGAAAACAGCCCCTGGCACCCTCAGACAGAGCTGCCCGGATCCTAAGGTTTCTGCAGCGTTGCGTGTGGTGACTGCTGCAGTCCATGCTGAAGAGCTGTAGTCAATGACCAATAATTTTAGCATTCATTGAAGGTGTGACTGCACCTATATATTCCCCTCAGAGCTCCACATTCACCTGATGCTGATTAATCATTCCTTCCAGGTATAAAACATGGGGTTCAGAGGAGCAAACCACCAGCAGAACCCAGCAAGGTGAGTACATTGGGGTATTAAACGTGGCCAAGAGAGATTTCAAATTCTAATCATGACTTTCCCCCAAGTATTTGTTCTGCCTGATCAGCTAATACAGCAATGGTGCATATATTAACATCCCGAAATTGAAATAGAGATCAAGGGTATAGGGTATAAATTGGTTTTACAGCATAACGTTAAATAATCAAACCATACTGGAGCAGCCTCCGTGACAAAATGACTTACATTTTTGGTGCTGCTTTTTAAATGTGATTATGCATTTTAATTGTTTAACTTCAGTCCGTGGAGTAGTTTCAAAGATGTTCTAAAATAACTTACGGCATGAAAAGCCTCCTGATCTTTAAATACGCCTCAGGTTCAATAAATTTGTTTTTAATTTCATGTGATGTGTGAAATAGTAATTTTGTTCAATGCTTTCGGGGAGTGGAGCAGGATTTCATAAAACACGCTGGGGACAAGGAGGCTACAAACGTGTAAAGGCAGTAGGAATTTCCATGCTGCTTGTTGTCTTGTGTCACTGGAAGAACACAGAGCCCCTGCCAATCCCATGGCGTTGGGAGGAGTGCCACAATCCTGCAACCCTAAGGAACAGCACTGTGGTGTAATGGGGTCCAAGCGAAGACACGAAGGTGACTGGTTTGCCTTGCTCCGCTCCTTTGGTCGTCCATCTCGTGGTTATCCCCACAAAGCAGAACTCTGACCCTAGATCTGGGTGGCCCGACTCAATGTAGAGCTGCTGACAAACCTCAGTGAATTTGGTGTCTGGATCTCCTGCCATGAACACGCGGCAGGAGCGGGTTAACTGGGAGATGCATCTCACGAGCTCAATAACTGAGATTTAAATCTGCACTTTGTTTTCACTCCTGACTATTTAGAGAACAGAAAATCATCACTTACAGTGCCAATTATCAGTATTTTTAACCAAATCATTACTTAAAACACTGGAAAGATGATACAAAAAAAAAAAAAAAAAAAGGAAAATGGTGTCGTTCTGATAAATGTCGCTTACTGACGCCTGTTCAGAAGTGCTCAAAGTGGAATTTAAACAAGAGCTCTGTTGTGCAAGTGACAAAGCTCTCCTTCAAGGGGTTGGGTTCAGTAGGTTTCTTGCTGATGAGCAGCACTGGTGACCCAGCTCATCTGCCACCCCACGTCCCAGCCCGCGGTGCTGGTGAGGCTGTGGCTGGGGAAGGCCTTGAGCACGCCCGGGATCTCTGAAGCAATTAAACCTTCACGGTCATATTCACTTCCACAGCTGCTCAGTGGTAGATTCTTAAACTGCTGTCTTGAGTTTTATTTAAAATGGTTCTGACCTTAATGGAAAGCATCAATGTGAAGACCTTGAGAAGAAATAAAATTAAAAGCATTTAAAACCTGATTGTCAAAGGTACTCCAACCCTCTCCTCACTGCCACCTTGCAGGGCTCAAAGAATTGAAGGCCTCCTGCTTACGGACTGTGTACTGCCTCCAAATACATTTTTTTTGTTCAAATGCTTGGTTTAAAAGATGAGAATTAGGGCTGTTATGGAAGAAAAGCACAATTTTATACCTCCTCATGCAATAGAGTAACACGAATAATTTGAAAAAAAGACTTGCAAACAATTTCCAGAGCAGTGACTCCTGGTTAATTGTCTTTTAAGCTGCACCCAGATCTCAGCTGCACGGTACACTTGTCGAATTTATTCAAATGCCACATCTATTTGTAACCCTCTGATAGGAACCTGATTAAATTTTTTGCCTGACTTGCTGGAGATTCCAGCGATGTCCCTTCTAATAAATGTCGATTACGTTTGTTGTTAATTTTTACATTTCAGTCCCATTAATTTTTTGAGAAGGTATGGTCCATTCATAATCTGTTTTTGTGTGTGTGTCAATAGCAGGAGAGCTGGCTTCACTCAGGGTAGTGTAAGGTTTTCTCTGTTTTTTTGTTTCTTTTTTCCCTTATATCACACGAACGTTTGTTGACCATCACTCCTTCAGCTCCCGGAACAGGGCACGTTTATAGAAGCCAGTCACACAGCTGAGTCCTGTACTTGTGTCTGGCAGCGTGCACTGAGGCACGCGAGCACTCGGGTTGCTTTATCTTTGGTGGCCACTCACGTTCATAAAACCCTACCTCTCTGTAGAGCTAGGAAGAAATTCATATCCTTTCTCCTGAAGATCTGGTGATGAGCCTTGAAGGTCTTCTTTCTGGTACTTCACAAACAAGCAAAATCCTCGCAGCATCAATCTGTTTGCAAAGACGAATGACATTTGCATTTCTGGGCCTTAGCTATTTACCTACTGCAGTGTTATTTATTTTTCACTGCTTTAAACTCTATAGAGTACTTTTGAAAGTTCACCTTTTGAAGAGAACATTTGCCTGGAATTCAGCCTTACGGTGTAACTGAATTGGGCGCAAAACGTTTGGTTTGTAGCAGTGGGCAGGCTCGGTGAATTGCTGTTCTGCTGCGAGCAGCCTCTGGGGAAGCGAACGGAGCTGCCCAGGCACCGCCTCTGGGATGTGCCAGAGCTCAGACAGCCGTTCCATCACACGCTCTTCTCACGTGGGCCTTAAATGTGCAGGCACCAGCAGACAGCCCTGTGTCTTGTGTGTCTTTTTCCTCTGATATCAGTTGCTTTAATTTTCCCAAACTACGCAATGGGTAGCATTGGCCTCCTGGCATCTCCAAGTGCAAGAGAAAACAAGCAAGCGAACAACTTCCTGGAAACTCTCCTGTGTTGCTCCTAAGGAATCTGACATTTCTATGCCACTGGATACAGAAAGCTGGGTTCAGATTTCCTCCAGTGTGGTGGTGAAGGTTTGAATGTGACAGACTTCTGTGCTGTGCTTTAAAGATGCAGGGATGTGGTCTTCACAAAGAAGTGAAATATTTATTACAGCTGTGCGGGAATCAGAAACTTTCATCTCTTGGGAAATTTATATTCTTAGAGAAGGAGGAATTGGACTGACTTGGAATGCTACGAGGGAGGTGCCCTGCAGGAGAACTACCTTGCACCAGGGCAGCTGGAAACATGAGCCAGCCAAAGACCAGACAGGTCCTTGTCAGCAACCCACCTGGCCTGGGCTGATGGTAGTCCTGTGTGCCTCGTAAGGTGGCACTTCTCCACTTGACACCGACACAAACACTGTGCTGCATCAAAATCTGGGATACCTTGTGCTGAAGACAGACTACACAGCATCATGTTGCCGTGTTTTCTGTATCTACAATAGAGGCTTGCACAAATGGGTCTCAAGTCTTCCAGCTAGGTTTGCTATATGGATTCTGAGACTTGAAAAACAATTAATTGCATCAATTCCCGTTCTCCAGTTGCTATCTCAAACAGAATTTAACCTCTTGAGCAAGGATTGTATATGCTGCAACTCCATAAACTGAAGAAATTTTTATGTATGTATTTAACTACAAGAGCTTCATAAGTAAAGCCAGGTCTCTACCGAAACAACATAAAAGAACACTTTCTGTTAACATAGGCACATTTTTCAGAGAGACAATTCTTGTTTAACAATTCTTATCTCAGTGCTTATATGATGTAAAGTTTCTATTCTCATGCTTTATTTTCCTAATGACCTAATTTCATTAACTCTACATCAGAGTCAGAAAAAAAATCTCTGCAAGCACCAGGTCTTTCAAAACACAGTGAGGCTTAGGGCTCAGGAAGGGATTTGTATATCCCATTAATTTTCTTAATTGTAAACAAAGCCTCGGTGCCTTGTGTAATAACCACATTTCAAAACAGCATGTGGCTCATTAAAGTCCTAACATCTGAACTTGTGTATTAAAGGTAGCCAAATAATTAATCTGAGCAGCGTTCCTTTGATTAGCGAGTGTGTGCCCACTAGAAGGCACTATCTGCTAGAGTTATACCTTGAGGGAAAGAGTGAAGAAAGAGCTTCATATAAATAATTCCGTGTGAATACCTCCAGAACAGCAGACAGGTGCAATCTGAGAGGATGGACAGTGTGTCTAGCTTTGGTTACAGCTGTCTCACAGCAAAACCGTAACGAATCAAAATTATTTGCTTTAAGAAGTCACAGTGACAAACGTGTTTACAGTATGAAGGAATGGATTTCTTGAGGTTTCACCTTTGGAGAAAGAACCAGTGAGCAGCCTCGGCACTCCCCTGGGGTTTGAGACAGGAGGGTGAGCTCTGTCTTACTGATTTCCACTGTAATCTCAGGCAAATCAATTTCCCATGTCTCATTCCAGCTACGGAAAGGAACCAACAGTAATTTATTTGGAGTGTTGAGACACTAAGTCCAGAGGAAGCCAGATAACATGAATTTGCACAAATGTTTCTTGTCTCCCTTGACAACAATAGATTACGAGAATTGCAAGATGAAATCTTAGTAATTCCTTCTGAGCTCTGTCCTGAAACAGGCAGCAGCACAGGCAATGGCACTTCCCAGGCATCCGAGGAAACATACCTGGGTTCAACTCAGGGAAAGGAAGGCTTTGAAACTCGCTCTCACAGACAGCAAGTGTCACAGTTCACTGTCTCTCTGACCTGTAACCAGCTTCATTCACTGCACAGACCACATGGTGTTAGTTAAAGAGCTGTCTGCGTGCAGTATTATTTACTGTACGTTGTCTTTAGGGCAAAGATTAAATGAAAAACCCTCTTAAGGATTCCATCGTTCTGTACCACTTAACAGTGCACCTAAGTGTTTCAAAACAGAGATTTATGATTTGAATCTCTGTAATGACAGCATCACTGCTGCTATAAAGATAGGCAGAGACACCAGAAGAGATGAGGCAGAGGTTTCAGATTTACTTCTGATGCCCAGTGTAAAATGCTTAGGCCAGTGTGCACACCTTCGGGCATTTGAAACAGCTTCTATGGTCTTCAGTTTGTTTCTGGTTTTTCAGACAGTCAGAAAGAGATACCACTATTGATCGGCTATGAAAAGTTTGGCTGAAGACTTGCATGGTGTCACTCATAATTTTTGTCAAAGACTGATTCTATTTGTTGTTCCTAATACAGATCTTCTGTGAAAGTGCTTCTATACTTCGTAGTTACCTGGAAACAGCAGTGTTTTCCTCGGAAACAGCTGAAACTGAGCTGTGAAGTCAGTGCTGAAGAAAAGCAGGGGTTGAAGAGAGTGGTGGTAATGAAAATTTAGAGTAGAAGTAACGAGAGGCAAGAGCAGAGATGATGGAGTGTATGTATCCTGGTTTCTGCTGGGATAATTTCCTATGGATTCAGTCCATACTGTAACTACCTAGTAAAACGCAGACCTGGTAAGGGACGAATTGTGCTTAGCCTTTTATTATACAGAATACACCTATATTCTGGCCTATATTCTACAGACAGAAATTGAGCTCAAGTCTTTCCATCACTTAAATTACAATCTCTTGCACTAGATTTCACTTTAATGTACGTGACCTGGCTGCTTGTTAACACGTAATAATTTATTAGAGTTTTAATGACATTACAAATAGCCTAAGGCTGGTATTACAAGTATATTAATACACCCCCCTATGTTCACAAAATTCCCCTGTAAGGTTTTATTACACTTTCCTCTCAGCTTGGAAAAATGACCTGTCATATTGCCTTCAAAATACACAGGTACTAATTTGGTGGCGTTCAAAGTGTGCAGCCTTCAGCGTGCTCCACAGACAACTGCTGATTGCCACCAGTGCTTTCCTAAATTTATATTTCAAGCCGGAGTAGGATTGCAGTGATTGTCAGTAATATGCGACATTGGTCATTTTTCTTCACAACAGTAACATAGTACAGACTTTTCTAAAAACACTTTTCATTGCCAAAATACTGTAATGCAATCTGTCGAATGTCAGGCCCATAAACGTGGATAGGATTATAAAAGCAAATACCTTTCTAAACCAAGTGTTTCCAAGAGCCCAAGCTATTTGTCATTCAAAGAGTAGCAAGGCTTTCCAGTTCTAACTGGATTCTTTCCTTTTTTGCTACTCAATATATCATTGCTTTGTTTACCAAACATTGTTTTGTACAACAAATCGTGGACTTCAACTGAAAGACCACACACAGAAGTTCCCACAATCCCATCTCTATTTTGTCAAGTATCAATATTTTAATCATTATTAAAGATGCTGCTGCTAAGTGACAAGTTGTCAGTTTTGAAGTAGTTTTCCAGTGTTAAAAAACCTGAATTCCATAGTGAGATTTTTCATAAATAATTCTTTGCCTCTCTAACAGATTTGAATGGCAGTGGTTGCTTTACTGTGTACAGATGTCTCTACTGTTAAGTCTGTATTTGTTTTACATTCTAGAAACACACATGTAAGGTAATATCATGAACACGAGATATGATTTTGATATTCAATGCCTTATGTTTCCAAAATCACCTTACCACATTTATGAGGAGAAAACAACACACAGTCATCTACTAGTTGAGAGACTGATGCTTGGACCTAAGATTAATGCCGAGTTTCAAACTTGTGCTTCACTCCACAGTTACACAGGACAGGTTAAGATTTCCATTTTATAGAAGTCACTAACAGTTTAGCTATCAAAAATGAGATGTCTAGAAAACATATAAGAGAAAAAAAGTGACTTCACAAAAAAATACACCCAGTAGTTGAGATCCATAAGATCTGTGTTTTAATCACAACTAATTGATCCTCATAACAAGAATTCAAGAAGTGAAATTACAGTACACAAATCGAAATATAAACTAACCTACCCCTAGCTATACAATATACGTTAGGAATGCAAGCTCTGTAACAATATAAAAATGCTTTTACACACAGTAGTTGCAAAAAGCTGCTCTGTAATTCCCAGGGCTTGTAGAAAAAAACAAAGTCTTCCAGCATTCATCTTATTGGCAACCTGTTGGGGGGAAAGAAAATAATACAAATATTACTGAGATGAACATAAATAAAATCATCCTGATCAGAAGATTTCATTTGTGGGTTTCAGGCTGCAGGGGAACTGTTAGGTCAGGGCTTGAAGTGGTGGTTGAGCACCTGGTGAAGGTGGCTGGCCCAGGGAGCACAGCTACATTGTTTACAGCTGTGCTCCCCTCAGAACCAAGGGGCAGAGCAGGGCCACCCTGGGCTCATATAAGAGTCAGCCAGGACAGGAGAACATCCTGGATGTGGGCTGCTTCCTGGAAAGGACTGCTGCATGGCTGGGGCCCCTTCTCCAGCTGGGTGAGTCTGACTCTTCTTTCTCTATATGACCACAGGTCTGCCTGGATGTACTTCACCTGGTATCACAAAACACTGGTCTGGAGCTATTTTGCTTCCCAGGGAGCAGTACGCAGGCTAAGGAAACTGGCACTGGCAGGCAGTGAAGCCTATAATAATTTGTGGGTTTTGTCCAAGTACATAAAACACAAATTCCTTAACGAGGAAGAAATATACCTGTTTAAAACACAGGCTGCACAGCATTCTAGAAGTGATTTCTGAATTTCAGACATAACAGCCTGAAATGCATCTATTTTAGCCACCTTAAACGAAGTGAATCCAACATCATACGTGTATTCATTCTCCAGTTGCCTTCCATGGCTTACAAAAACCAAGTTCTGCACAAACTGAAACAAAACCTTAGTGCTCACATCCTCTAAGCCCAACACACACCCCTTGTTTATGCTGCAGTACTTTGGCATTCCTGCACTGCTTCCATCTCTTAAAGAGAACTTTCTATGGATTCCTGTATTATAACGTACAGCTCTGCACAACTCTCAGACTATCTCGCAAATCAAAGAGAAATTTTCTTTTTTTAGTCTTCTAAAGTTAGTAATTTCAGATGTGAGGATTTATTTCAAGGCCAGGAAATGGTTGTCTCACTTTAGCTCTTGTTAGTTGCAGGGCTCTTGTTCTCTCCTTCCAATTCTTCTACTCCTGCTTGTGTCATGAGGTCTGCTATGTTCTTCTCCAGGTCATCGATGCGACAGCTCATGTCATCAAGTGCTCTGGTTAAGGAATATGGTTGCAATTTTGCAGTGGTCAGGTTCTTGGTTTAGTTTGGCTTCGGTTATGGCTTTGCTCCAACTCTTATGGTCACTGTAAATGTATCCTATGAATCCCCCTGGTAAATGCACATAACAGTACTTCTGCATCTCACCCACATAGTAGCTATCTGACTTTAAAAAAGGATATTTCGTCCAATTATTTGGTCAGACATGGTTTGAAACTTGTCCTGCATTTGCTGAAGCAATGTCTGCACCTGGTAGAAAGGAGAGCAGAAAGTTTGTTTTCCACAAAGAGGTTGTCACAACACTTCACCTTCTGTTACCAGAACATCACAAGCTGTTCCTTTCATTGTTTGCTCGACTATGTGCAAGCTTTACAGCATAATTCCATGCTTAATAATCATGTTATATTTATGTATACACATACATGAGAATGGCAGCTCGCAGTCAGCAACCTTAAGAGGTGGAACGCCCAGGAGCAAACGGCAGCTGTGTGCGGCAGCCTGGGGCGGGCAGCCCTTGGCACTGCCGCTGCTGGCAGAGGAGCAGCCGTGCTCCACAGCCCTGCTCTTGCTCACACCCCTCCCAGGCACAGGAAACCCTGAGGACGAGCTGTCCCCGGGGGCAGAAGCAGCTCGATCAGTGGTTTCTGAGGAGCTCCAGGAGCCCCGCAGGGTCAGGCCCAGCGGCAGCCCCGGGACACCTAGGCTCGACCGCGCCGGGCCCCAGGGCCCAGGAATGGGGCGAGGCCCGAGGCTTCCCCTGGGCCTGCCTTGAGGGAGGCCCTGCCCGCTCGAGGCCCCCCCGGGCTCACCACGGCCGTGAGGTCCTGCACGGTCTTGGGGTCGGTCTCGGCCATGGTCAGCGAGGCGGCTCGGAGGGCTACCGGCTCCACAGTAACGGCGCTTCCGGGCCGCGCCTCGCCACTTCCGGCGTTGGCGCCTCTCGCGTGAAGAAGGAGCTCCCGGGGCATTCTGGGAAGTGTAGTTCTGGGCTGTGTAGTCCGCGGCGTCTGAGGGGTGGGTGGTTGCACAGGCGAGAGCACTCTGCTGGGGTCCAGCAAACAGGCGGCCCCTTCCCTCCGCTCTGCATCGTAGAGTCATGGAGTCATTTCGGTTGGAAAAGACCTGCAGGATCAGCGGGTGCAAGCACCCACCCAGTGCTACCTGTGCACCTGAAGCACATCGCCACGCGCCACACCCTCACGTCCCTCACACAGCGCCTCAGCCCGTGCCGCTGCCGTCCCTCAGGGGCTGTGGCCGCCTGCTCACAGGAGGGTCCCCCTGCTCCTGCCCCATCCCCAGCAGCTCTGGCCAGGCCTCATCGCCCTCCTTGGTGACTTTCATCCCTCAGTGGGATGTGAAGAGCATTGGGCGAGCGGGTTTATGCTTCCCAGTGTCTGCCAACTCCCATGTTTCGCTGCACGGAAATGTGGCACTCAGCACAATTACGGGGGAAGAGGAGACATTAAAATGTCTTTATCTTCAAGAGCATTAAGCTTAAATATAATCTTATGCTTAGAATAAAAGCGTTCCTCGTACTGAGTTTTGCTGATGCTCTTAAAAAGGTAACTTTGCACGCTGGGGAGATTACAAGAGCCTTTCCCTAGCCTCAGAAACGGTGCTGTCTGAAGGGCCTCCGCCCTTTCAGCATTTAATTTAAAAGGGAATGAGCAGTGGAGCCTGGCCCGAGGCAGTGCGGGAAACTGGGGTCAGAGCGGGGGGACTGGCAGTGTTGGGATTAGGAGTTACTGTGCCATGGTGCCTTCGTGAAGGGAAGGACGAAGCTGGGTGCGTTAGATCGGGTTCGTGCCTGCCACAGATTAGTGATACGGCCCTTAAGACTCTGTAAAGCTTCATAGAGTGGATTTTCGTAGTGGGGATGGATGCAGGATAAGCGTTTCCTTAGTGCAAATTTATGGGCTTTTAGACCAAAGCCACTCTTCTGTAGTTTTCATTTGTGGAATGATGTTTATGCAGCTTGGTTATTGTGTACTGAGATAAGATCTAAACCAACTGAAGTCAACAAAAACACTGAAGGAGCGTTTGTAAGTGAATAATGTTTCCTATTAGCAGCAGATGATTCTCAAATGTCTCTTTTCTAGTGGAAGCTGATGCACTGACAGCTCTGCCTTATCCCGTAGCTAGTAACAAATGTGAGATGCAGGGCATTTGCATTATTAATGTGCCTTCTGGAACACTGCAGTAGCAATAAAAAAAACAATTTAGGGCCAGTTTGGGGAAATTTTGTTGTCTGTTTAAAAGTAAGTATAGCTTCTAGTTCTGAGAAAGGCAGAGAAATCAACTCCCCTTTGTCTGTTTGTGTTTATGGAAGGTGGTTGTTCTTATGACTGCTATTTGAATGGCATAAAGTCTTGTTTTGAAAAGGTCACCATACCTGGTCTGTACGCACACGCTGAAGAGATTTCTCAGCTCCCGAGCGCTGCTGTGAGTCACGCAGTGCTGCAGGGTCAGGCCAGGCTGTTCTGCAGCCACTGCAGGCCCCAGGGGACATGGGACAGCACTGTCTGCTGGGGGCCATGCCTTCCCCTGTGCTATTTGAGCATAGGACTATAGGACAGGACTGGGCAGCTTGATGCTCACTCAGAGACCCTCCTGTGTGCCCCATGTGCTGCTCACAGCTGAATTGCACTGTGCTGATATTTTCTTCTCATTCTCTTGAGGCAGTCTGGAAAAGGATGGGAGCTCTCAGAAAGCTGCATGGCATGTCAGGACTTTGGATGCAATTGCTGTCTCTTCCAGAAGCAAAAGCATGGATTGGCCTAATTCTCCAGACTTTGCTTATGTGTGGTTTTGTTGTGGCTTTCCTTTGAGAATGAGGCCCTCCTGAATTGGCTTCTGTCCCTTGTAACTGTGACCATACTGATGCCAGTCGTGGTGAGTTTAGATGGGGCACTTCATAGATCCAGCTGGTGTCTCTTCTAGCTTGAAAATCCCCACACCATGTTCTGCTTTAGGGTTTGGAGAAGCCCTGGATGGTTTTGACATGTCACTTAGAATGTGTGGTGTAGCAGTCCTGGTTATGCAGGGGACCTGATCAGGCCAACAAAATGATTCCTCGGGTCATTAAGGGTTTTTAAAGTGTTGAGTAGCTGCACATTTGTCCTTGTGTAACTGTAGAAAGTTTTTTTAAATGACAGGAGAAAACATTTTTGTTACTCACTTAATTCTTAGCATGTCATAGTTAGACAATGACTGACTTAAAAACTGCAGGATTTTATCTCCTTGAGACTAGAAAATGCCAAGCAAGGAGGACTGGTAGGGCTAATGATCCTTCACAGTAATGTTCAGAGATCACTAAGATGAATGGAGATGTGGAAGGCTGAATACTCTCACTAGCTTTTTACTGACAAAGTCTTAATTTAAAGTATACAGAGAAGGAGGACTTTAAGAATTTATAAAGAGCCTGTTGTGTTCCTTAAAATTGAGGGGAAATTTACAAAGATTGATTTAAAAACAGTTAATGAAACTCATTTTAGGTGCAGGGATATGCAATTCCAATGCAGAATGATTGGAGCACAGAGCAATAAGGCATTACCAGGCTGTGTACAACAGCAGGCACATTCTCAGCTTTCCTGAGAGCTCAAAATGAACTTTGCTGTAGTGGAAACACAGCAGAGCTTTCTGGTACTGGCACCTTTAAATCTTCTTCTGTTCCTGTTTACTTTGGTGTAGAATTAGTGCTAGTATGATTATCATCAAGTAACCACTTGGGGGGGAAAAAAAGGCTGTTAATTTAACAGTTTGGTTTTTGTGCCAGTTAATGTAAAGATCACCTATGTAGCTAATTGTGCAGAATTAATTGTACAGTTGCTGTTATAGCTGCTTTTCTGTAATCACAGTACAGGGATTGGGAGGCATCTAATGAAATGAAAGGGTAAATATTAAAAAGTAGAATAAAATTTCCCAAAGGCATTTTTTGCAAAGACAGTTCTTTTTGCTGAAGGCTGTGTTCTTACTGAAAGCACCGTGGTGGATTCTGTAATGCCCTCAAAGAGCTGTGGTCCTACATTTACATCTCTTTTCAACTGCAGCTCTTCCAGAGAGCCATTTCCCTGTCAGGATTCTGGTGCATTAGCTCAGTGTTAACAGTTTAGAAGAGATGTTATGATGTCTGTGCCTTCTGAGAGGCAATAAGTAGCAACAACATTTTAATTGTTTTGATCATCAGATCTTATCTGGGCTCCCTGATGGCTCTCAGCTAACTTTGGCACTTCTGAGTGTTGTTTGTGCAATGGCTGCTCTTGCTCCCTCATTTGAGTGTGCTGAGTTCATGGACCTTAAGGTACTCTGCACATAAAGTCACAAATATTTTTTTGTGATTGAGCCAAAGACTTATGATGAAATCTTGAGAATGAAATTTTAACAACTCATTGCAGCCTGAAGTGCTCACAGCATAAATTCTGGAGAAATTATAAAAATATAACAAACAGAACTCATTTATTACTTCCAGAAGAGGAACACTCTTCAGAGGCTGTCAAATATACGTGAGGTCAGAGCATATTAAACAAAGACTCTTCTCAGAAAACAACTGTGAAGGCAAAAATAAGTGTTCAATACCATGACTCATGTGAATATTGAACTGGTTAAAGCACAAAGTGTGGAAATGGCCAAACCAGACTGAGAATGACTAGAGAAGTGTTGTGTAGCGAAACAAAAATAATGCACTGTGCTTGTTTACAGATCATGCTTCAGCAGCTGAAATAAATATCTTCAGTATGAGTAGTTCTTACACCATGTTGGCTCCTGTTAAGAAATTAAATTATTTTTGCTGTAGTTATTCCACTCTAGTAATTCATCCTGTTATTGTGCCTTTCCAGTCTGCGATCAGCTTGCTGCTGCCTACCATCTGAACTGATCAAGGAGTACTTCTCTGCATGCTCCAGATCTTTTGGGCCACGTGTGGGAGGAGAAAGAAAAGCAAGGATTCACTAAGAGTAGACAGATTTTGTTGCAGAAGGTCTGACCAGAGGAAAGCATGCAAAGTAAGATACGTAGATGTGAAGGATATCATCACATATCGTGTTACTCTTTGTCTCATTCCTCCTCACTCCCCCACTTCATTTTTGTTCACAGACACCTCAGAACATGATTTCCTTAGCTTTGCTGCTAAACCCTTTTGTGGCTGAGAGTGGAGAGGCTTTTGTGATCTGTACTTTTCTGAAGGGAGGAACTTGCTGATGGTCAATGACCACAAAGCCAAAAGCCCTTTCCAACTCTTGCTGAGGTGCTGGAAGGAGAAGGATGTTACTCTATTCTGTCTTTGCATTTATTAAGCTTTCAGCAGCAGAAAGCAATCAGAAACAACGCCAAAGTGTGACAAAGTGAGGCAATATCTGTTACCTAATAACTGCTTTGTATTTCATGGCAATGTTAATGCATTCCTTAGTGGCATCTCTGGGGCCAGGGCAGGAGGAATCATGCTCAGAGACCAACCTATAAAAGGACAACTAGATAGTAAGATTATACTTGGTTATCTTTAGTGGTACTGATAGTTCTGTAAGGAAAGGACATGTCATATATATAAAAACAGACACTGTGCTGGTAGAAAAATCAACTAAATATTGATACTTCTATTATCAATACATGAGTTTTAAAACATCTTAGTTTCTTTTACCTTCACACTGACTTCTGTTGTTTGGAGAAGGTGGTCAGAGTCCGTGATTAGCACATGTGCAAAAACATATGCATGATCCAAATGACCAGCACATGCACAGTTGATTTGGTAGCAGCTCATTAAATGCAAGAATTAAGGAAAATTCATGATTATACAGGAGCAAAAAAGTGCAGTACCAATAGCTTTATAATGCTATTTGAATTTTGGTGTTTTATTTATGGGTAACTTTTAAATTGAACGTGAGAAAAGACTGAAAAGTGGGAGAAATAAGGTAATTCTCTTCATGTGAGAAAATCAAGGAGAGAGAACTGCTGGGAAAAAGGGAAAGGGCCATGCTCTGCTAACATGAAGTATTGCAGCCCTGAGTGCCTTTAAGCAGTTCTAGAGATAACAGGATCTTTACCCCTTTCTTTCACTGCCAATTTCAGGTCCAGCCATGCCCTTAATAAAAAATACCACCTGATTTTTCTGTGAATAATCATGAAGTTCAGCCTCCGTGGAAGGGAGTGAGCGTTGTAGATGCTCAGTACCTTAAAAGCAAAATGTTGATGTACAGGTATTGAATCTTTCATCATAGCTCTGTGGAGTGTAGACCATGCCCCAAACAGAAATATTTTCTTCTCACGTACATTGACACCGATGACGTACAAGGTCTAAGGACCTTCATTTTTATAAGCTTGAAGTCCATTTTCACCTTCAGTTATAAGCATTCCAGAGGGCATCTCATTAAGGTTCTTGAAAAAAGCAAGCATGCCACAGATACAAGAAATAACTTTATTATTCTAATTAACTGTAGGTGATTGGATTTTTCAATCAAGTAATTAGTAGGAGTGTTGGCTGTTTCTGTGACAAAACCAATCTGCAGTGCAGAAGGAGATGAATTCTTAGTGGAGGTTCAGTTTCTTCTCCAGGAAGCAATGCCAGTAAAAAATTTTGTACCTTATTGGGTCTGGCTGTAGTGTAGGTGGTGGTTCTTGGTGCTTTTTCCTTTAGTATAGGTCAGTCCCTCTGTAAAGTCACTGACAGACTGGCTTCACAGGTTCTTGGGTGGCTCTTGGCACCCTAAACCTAGGAGTTGTAAGGTGTCAGTAAGATATGAAGCTTGTATTCAGGATCACTGGAAGAATCTTCCTTTGCTTTGAATCTTGGCACTTCCTGGTGATGCAGCTTCGGAGCTGAGATGGATCAGGCTGTTTTGTAGATCGTACTGCAGGGATAGGAATTTGCTTTTATTCACAAAGATATAATTATAACTGTGCTTCGAGAGACATTTCAGTGCTTTATCCATAATCTGATCACTCAAGAGTGGATGTCAAACTAATGTCTGACTCACTTCCATGGGAGTTTGTTGTTTTTGAAGACAGCCAAACTGTTTTGGACTTGGCTTTGAGCATACAGTCTTACAATTCACACTCCCAAGTTAAGCGGATGACAGTCAGCAAGTGCTAAATAACACATCTAGGTTTGCAGTAGTTTTTCTGAGCTAGAGGAACTGGAATTACACTTGTGCAGCAAGCTAATTCACTTACAGTTTTAAATTGAAATTACAACAAATAGAATAACGGGATACTGTTCTGGCAGTCTCTGCATTCAAAGCCTAATCAATCAAGCCAGGGGATTGCTTGAAGGTCCACAGGAGTATAGCACAATTAAGTTGTTTTGTGGTTTATCTCATAGACAGATAAGCCCACAGCTTTACAATTTTATCTTGTTAATTAACCTTGGCTACCTCTTTGACAAAAGAGAGTGTGGGCTGAGAGTCAGATCTGCAAATGATTGTTGAGGCATGGATGCTGTGAAGCATAGCCCAGCAATGACTGTAACTATACAGAGATGTTTCACCTTTCTACTCCTGGAAAATCCTTATTGTCATCAATTCTAGTATTTTAACACTGGTGTTTTCTGAGAGACATCAATACTATTCTTCTCGTATCTTCTTACTACATTCATTATGTTTGTCATTCTATTAACAGAACTTCTCTGCAGTAAGGATTTTACATTTTTGTCTGAATTACAACTGTTGTCACTTTTTAGTATATCTCTGTGTTTGCTGTTTCTTTCCACACCGATCATATAATGATTTCCCAGTTTTAGTTTTGTATGCACATTAATGAAATGTCCTTCTATTTTATTTCTTGCCTTCTCCTGGATGAGCGGTTTTGTTTATGTGTTCTACCTTTGAATGTTAGCTTTCTACCCAGAATTAGCTGAAAAGAAGTAAATACATTAAAATTGGATTCTTTTCTGAGAAATCCAAGTAAAAATCCATACTTGTAAAAGATATATTTAAAAGAAGCAGTACACATCACCACAATGAATGCTATTATGTCTTGAACTTCCTTTATGGGCCCATCAATTCCTCAGAACTAGACATTAATCACTAGCAAATGTCTGGCACTAGCACTGTTGTTTCTTAAATTATTTCTGACAGTCTGATTTATGTTCAATATTAACTTCATTGTTTGGTGGGGGCATAAACTGTTGTGCTTAAAGTTGTCTTACATCCATCTTAAAGAATGGTGATCTCCACTGTCTTCTCTTTACATTTGTTGTTTTGTCCTAGCGTGTGATGACGTAAAAACGTCAAGGTCATCTCAGCTCAAATACACTTTTCATATAAAGTTATTCAGAAGTGTGAAAGGAATGTTTCTTACTTGTTCATGCTGATGTTTGCATACCAGGTGTAGCTGAGCAGAATATTTAGCGTGATGTTAATGACATAAGGAAAAAGAAGCTGAAATTTTAAATTTTGAGTGGAGTTGAATGAGATTACTGTGAACATTTCTTAAAGAATTCGTTGGTATTTCTATTACTTTGAACAAAGCTGGATGTATTTAATTACCTGAAGTACTTTGTGTATGGAGGAGAATAGGTAACCCTTGTCAGAGCAGACACTGAAAATATATTCTTGCCCTCTGTTATTGAACTGAAGGAAGTCTGGCAAAGAAGTTGCGAATTTACAAGTATGTATCCTAGACAGATTTTCAAAAATGGAAATTTGAAATGTTTCCCTCCAATTCAAACTCCGCAAAACCATGACAAAGGTGTTGTTTTTAAATGAGAAGAGCAGGGAAGCCGGAGCAGGAAAGGGGCCAGTTAGATAGTTCTGCAGCCACTCTGAATAACGGGGTAATAAGGGCTGTGCAGAATATGTAAATCTGAAACCCTGCACATCTTGGAGCAGTGCTAGCTGATTATACTCTGAGTGAATCCAGTGATAAATTCCTGTTGATTCCAAGGCGTTCAGAATTAGGTCAGTGCTGAGTTGTTTTGCAAAATAAACCCACTAAGGAATGAATAAAACCACTGAACAAATAAATGCTGTAATGAGGGGAACATGGAGGTCTCCTAATGGCAACATCCAGGCAAGCAGAGATCTACATCTAGTTTCCCAGGTTACTCGTTAAAATCAGTTCTTCATTTCCTGCCCAAACTGTGCACCAATCTTTAGATGTTAAGAACATTAAAAGTAATGCCTGCAGTCCTGTAGTTTTCCCATAATTGTTCATGTACTGGAAAAATTTCTCACTGTGGGCAGCAAAAAATAACTCCTCCATGTTTGTCATTCTTTCCCAAATTCTGGGCCACGTTGTTAGCAATTCGGCATGGTGCATGAGCAGTAAATACTATTCTGTGCCTCAGTGCTGGACAGCTGGTACCCCAGATTTTGTGCAGAACTGTTTTACAGCCTGTTTGCTTGGCATGCAGCAGTTCCCTGCTAAATTATTCACTTGTTTTTGTGGCCAAGAGGCTGGGTGTTTGTGACATGTCAGATGAAATGCAGTCACTACATCTGATGTGAACAAACTCTGAAGATTTGTCTCTGTCAGGAACAGAGCTTTGGATAATATGATCACCTTCTCCCTTAGCACTCCAAAGGGAGCACTGACAAAGTGAAGCATCCCTCATCGTGTGGTGGTGGTGTGCTCCCTACCCCTAGGCCAGCTTAGATCACATTGGGGTGAGAGTGAGCGGGGCACTCTGCATCAGCATCAGGAAAGGAAAAAGCTCACAAGAACCCACACCAGAAACAACTGAAGTGGAAGTGGTCTCTCCAACAGCCATAAGTAGGCTTCAGGCCTCATAGGGTTCTATTTCAACAGATGGTGGGGCAGAAGGACACAATGCATTTGTGGTCATGAGCGACATTTTTTTTAGTGAAATCTGTCTTATTTGGGGGCAGTCTTGTACGTTTTGGGGTCTGACTTTGGATTTTAGAGCCTTCAGGCTGCTGGCATTACCCACTAACCATGTCACTTGTCTCAGTGTGGGGGGCACTTATTTTTAACTTTACAGCTGAGAGGTAAAGAATGGGGTGGAGTGTAAAAGACAGATGTATTCTGATTGCCCCTGACACAGAAAGGAAAGATTATGTGCTTAAAAAGTTACAAAATACTGCTGTAAAATTCAAGCCATGAGATTTAGTTTTCCTCCAGTTGTAAATGTGCCATGGAAGCCACATACTTACCATTTGTTCTACCACCCAGCAAAAACTGACAGCCTAAAAGAGAATTGATTGTTTTGTTTTGTTTTTTTCCCCCCACAACTGAGGGGGTGGGGGGGGAGTTGACTTTAGTCCCTTCTCTTCCCAAAGAAAAATTTGAACTATTTTCAGTAGAGAAAGTACAGAAAATCTTATCAGACAGACTAGAAATACCATTAGTGAAAAAAGATACTTCTTCAGGCACATCAAAACTGTCAATATCAGGATCTTCAAAGAAAAAGATCTGCTTTAATTATAGGAAGACTGTGGCAAAGAATATTCTTTCACAAATTGTATTATCCATTCAAAGAAGAAGGATTAAACATGATTGATAAACTGTGTGTAGATTTGTGTGGATCAGAACTTGGATTATTCTAAGAAATAATTTTGCAGAAAGTTATCCACAGGAGAAACAAACACAGGCTAAGCAACAGTCCTGGAAGGGCAGAAAACTTCTCATCTCCAAACCATCTCAAAACTCAGAGCAACTTTTTATGGAGGAGAAATGGCGTTTCCCAGAGCATCAGACACAGAAGTATGGCCAAGACCAAACGCAGAGCATGCGCTGTGTTTTAGTAGCAGAGACTTGCTTTGGCAGGTGAGAGCACAGTCTGAGGGCTGTTCCAGCAGGTACAAGATGCTGTTGGCTGCACATCAGTGCTGCTTTTTGGCCTGGGTTTGGGGCATCACACAGCAGCTGTAGTTGCCAGCACTGGCAGCCATTTGGCGGAGCTGTATCTGCTGGGATTTGCCTTAACATTTCTGGTTTTGTGCCTGCATTGTTGGTGTGTCCTTGGATCTCTGTGTGTCATCCCACGTTGTGTGTATGTATGTATACATAAATACACTTCTGTACATGTCTGGATTCTCTGGCCATCCTTTGGTCAGAGAATCTCACTGTAGTTTCTCATGGTCCAACCAAGTTTTCTGAGGTTAACAAGTTCACCACAACTTCACAGCTTGCGTTCAGCTAACTGTTCTGCTCCTGACACATGCTTAAGCAGTGTCTCATTTTGGCATAGTATTCCTGGAATGTCTCCTTTTGGGCCCCTTCTCTTTATCTACAGGAGGAGTGAAAACGTTTCACCTTTTTCCTGTGCCTGAATGTGACACTTCGCGTGTTAGGTGAGATGATGCAGTGAAGTTTGGAGGACAGATTGCAGCTGGCCGATCTATTGCCTTTAAGGAAGCTCCTTTGAGAGCAAGAGCTGGGCTGGAAGCATGCACCCCTTGTTGCCACGCAACAGTCAGACAGAACCCCGGATACCAGACACAGCTCATCCATCTTTTGATGATTTTTCAGTATCCTTTTCAAATGTGGCTACCAGAACTGCACACAGTCTTTCAGTCTCCGCTTCAGCTGTGCGGTAAAATAACTTTATTACTCCTACTTATTAGTCCCACACACATACATCTAAAGATCCTGTTATCCTCTTATGCTACCATACCCCATCAATTTGTATCTTAATTTCAGATTATGACAGTGCTGTTCTGTCTTTATTCATTATAATGCTACAAGATCTCCTGATGTGAACTTAACAGCAGATGTTCCCTAAAATTGGACTTATGCCTCTGCTGGGATAAACAAGACTCTAAGAAATCAATGCAGTGAAAGCAATTAACATATGGCTGTGAAGCAGAACGTCCACTGATCCAGGTTCCTTCTGTTATTGTTGAAAGTAAGCATTTCCTATGGGCAGCTGTGTTCTTCATGCTGGATTCAGTGTGCTGCTGTATCTGTGGTACAGTGCTAGGAATGTGCTATAGGGCTATTTTCTTCCTAGACATGGAGATTAGGTTTTAATATCTCCTTGATATCTTTTTTTTCCCTTATGGAGGTAATATGAATGGCTAATATTTGGAGAGAAGTAGTTATTTATGTTATAAACTGCATAAAGATGTTTAAAGCATATGACAAATGAGAATTATGCTTGTCTGTGTGTTAGAGAGCATATCTGTTCTTGGGTCTCAAAGCACTGCCTGTTTTCAGACTGCACAGATAGTAAATGATTATTTTCAGTCTGCTACTGAAGCAATTCCTAGATACAATACGTTTCCTTTGATGTTCAATAGAAAGTGCTTACTTATACAGTGAGATGCTTAAGAATATGCAATATCAAACAAAGAGTATATGCAGCCCTATTGTTATAGTTTTGTTGTCCAGCTCTTTGCAAAAACGTGAAGCCTATGCCAAGCAGAAGGGTGTTGAAAGGATCACGTGGCCATAGCCCATTAGGGTGCAACAACCGGAAAGTTTAAGAAGAAATGAAATTAAACTTTAACAGCACCATAATTGCATGACAGTAAAATCCAACTCGTATAATTCTGGTTACATTATCTTAGAAACTAATTCTTATGGTATCTTAAGCTATAAAAGAAATTCATTGGAGGCATAAGGAACGCAATGAGGTCATCTTTCATTTTCCTGCTCTAAAGCTGCATGGGCTGAAAAACTTTAAGCAATGTATTGCTTCAAAAACTGTGTGTGCATGTGTGACTGTCAGGGAAAGAGATAAGGTTACGTACTGCAAGGTTTCTACTTTCAGATGTCAACAGACATAGTTTGGGCAGGATCAGTAATGTGTAGTCGTATGAAAGGAAGATGGAAACTGTGGAGGGAGTCACATTTTGAAAGTAAACTAAAACTGGAAAATGATCGTAGAAGCAATGTAATATACGCTTGTGAATCAGTACTGTTCACAGTGTTAGTTGTGCCCGTTGTGATTTCATTATTCAGCTTGCCATGATACAAACTCAATCTAAATCTAGCAGATATCTTCCTGCACTTTCCATACTCTCAAAGACTGAAATTAAACCAGCGCAGAGTTAATCATGCATGCTGACTGTTCAGCTATCGCTTCTCTTCAGAGCTGTACCAGCAGTGTCTAGGGAACATAAGCAGAAGAAGACTGAGAGCACCTGTAATTATTATTGCGAGTTCTAAATTGACCTTACCAGAATAAAATGAAGCAAACGTTTTCTTGTTAATTAACTTTCTCAAATGCTTTTTTAATTTGTATGCATATATATAACATGGAGGTAGGCCAGATAAAGAGAAGGTAGGCATAGAAGAGATGCACTTAGGACAGTAAATGATGTATTACATATTGTTACTGATTTCTGATTTGGGGATTGCATTATCTGATGAGTACCAAGATAATTAGGTGCCAGTGCCTTAAGAAACTTGGTCAAAATAGTCTAAATATGTTAAAAAAAAAATAGCATAATTAAAGTAAAGTTATTTCTTTACTACAGTCTGCAAGTGATGGTTCTTTGGCAAAGAACTTGTGGAGTATTCTTGTCTGAGTTGGTTGACCTTGGGGGTAGTGCAGTTTCATTTGTCACTGCCTTACAGATTTCAACACAGCTTTGAAATTAGCATCTGCAGTAATACCTTTCTGTGGGAAGCGAACTTCCATTGCTTTGGGCTTTAACCAGCACAGCTAGATGTAAGGGGACAGAAGCTTCCCAGCAAGGAAATGTCACCAGATTGTGCTTCTGACCTGCTATTTGGTGTCTGTTCTGCTTAGATGCATATGCATGGACTGCTGTTATGCAGGAGAGGTTGTAAGGTACTGTGCTGATTAACTTTGAAATCAAATGACTGATAACGTCCTGGGTATGTTTGGAAATGGCAAAGGTTCTTTAGGATCTTTCTTCTTTAATTTACTGTTCTTATATGCATAATCACAATGTCCACCGTATTCAATAACAGCTTCTGGAGCAGCAGGGCAGTGGGACTCTGGCTGGACCATGGATGGGGTTTGGCTGCATCTGGAAGGGAGAAAGGAGAGGAAGAGTGCTTCTTTCATTCTCTAAATCAAAGCCAATGGTAACTGTGTAATTTTATCAGCAAATTATTCTGCTACTGTCAGGAGGAAAATAGGGACATTCCTTCCCAAAAGATCCTTTGCTCTTGAAGGATGAAGCAGTTCTTCATTTCACAAAGGTTGTTGTTTAATTTTCTGCTCTGCCTCCATTTACTCAGAGTGGCAAATGCTGAATTGCTGTCCCTGCTTTTCTGTACTGCAGTCATAGTGCTCCCCTGGCATCACTAGGAAAGGTAAGATCAGCTGGGCCCTGCCTGCTGTTGTCTGGGGCAGAACCAGGGCCAGAAGCTGCCCAGCTGTATGCTGAAGCTGGTTTTTGCCTGCAGCAGAGCCCTGCTCTTAGCAGAGGTTTCTTGTGCTTTGTCAGACTGTCTAGCTGCATCAGTTAATTCCTTGTTACAGAGTCACATCAGAGTGCTTGAAGATCTCAGTGCACTTGTTATTTAATTCTTGGAATAGCTTAGGAGAATGCAGTTGTGCTGCGGCAGGACAAGAACAACCTCACAGAGTATCTGCAGCATGCATGCCTGCCAAAGACAAGGGTAATCAATCAGTATGTTGCCACCACTATTGATGCAGTGTGAGATGGTGTTTGACTTGAAAGATGAAGAGGAAATTAAGCGTAACACAGTGATAATGGAATGATCAATGCTGCTGCTGCAGCCTTTGCGTGTGCATTGAAAAGTGAGATATTTTGTGAATGGTAGCCACAGAAGTGTAAATAAAGTGGTAAGTCCTGCCTGAAATACAAAGCTAAAGAATTGACTAATATGCTGCAGTCAACATTGGTGCTTTACTGGCAAACCAAGAAACACAAGAAGGATGAGAGTGTGCCCTAAAACTCCTGTTTCAAGAAGGCATAGCGGGTTCTGTTTGCTATTATGAAATCCCTTTTTCCCAGTCTTTGAAACTTGGCTCTGTTATCTCTCTCATCATTGAATGTATAGTAGGAATCATTGGAGAAATCATTTTCTTCCAGCACTTGCATAGCCTGTGTTGTTATCTAGCAACCTGTCTTAAAAACTCTTTCTTGTTATGAGAAGTTTGCTTTCATTGGCAATTAGCGCTCATTGGTTTGGGACAAAACCTTTTCCTTCAATGGAATTTTCTGTGGAAGGATCTTTCAATAGCAAAACTTGCTCTGAGCATTGTGAATCTCAGCTTCATCTCGAATGAAGCCTTTAGGCCACCAGAGTGATCCTGAATATTGATCTGGGGAGGAGCTCATCCGTCACTGTTTCACCTCAGGTATGATATGCAGTCAGCAGGACTGGTCTCTGTAGCAGTTGTGTAATGCCAGTTGGAGTTATTTGTTAATAGTTCCCATAAGGGAAAACAGGACTTCTGAATGTCTGCTTATAGGATTAAGCATTTATTATTTATTCTACATGTGTTTGTGTGTGGTTGTTGCTAATGAGATGTCCCATACTCTTGTCTTTTTCAGTGTTTTTATAGAATGTCAATTTCTCTGGAAAACATTAAGGAAATAATTAGGGAACTTCATCTATTTCCCATTTATCTTTGCATGTAAGAGCTTCAGTGTCACCCCCACTATGTTATTTTCAGGATTCAGACTTGCTGCAAAGACTTAAGGATTGGATTCCCACACCCTGGTCCTCTTTCACAGCCTTTGAGGTCCTTATTCCCTCTCATCCACTCTCTGAAATGTTCTCAGCTCCTTTACTCGGTAATACCAGATGATGAACCAGATAATGGGATTATCATGCCCCAGTCATATGCTTTAAAAATATCTTGCTAAGTCAAAATTTCATTATTTTAATATTCCATTGACCACCATATGAACTTTCGATTCACTGTGGCTTCTCTACAAAATTACGTTACATAGCAGTGGCTTGCATGAAATCTTTTTTAATATCCTCGATTAGTTAATAGCTTTACAATATAAGATTTTGTTTTAAAATTCCTTTCTGTGTAGTAAACCTTTTCTTGGCACTTCTATCTATTGCAGTGTTTACCTTTGTTTTTAATTTAACGTTAACCTGAGGTTAAACCCATTGACACATCAATCACCATTCAGCTTTAAATCTGTGTAGATACATTTTGTAGAACTTTTAACTATTTGACTAGATAGTGAATCATAGCAGTGTTCTGATGCAGGGTGGCAGTGGCAGTCTGACCACCACCTCAACAATTCCATTTATGGTTCATCTGATGACAATCCACTACATCATTTGTTGCTCTGAAATGGACTGTCTTTGTAAAAACTGAAAGTTTTGAAGCAGACAGAGAACTGCATTGAGATTTGAGGAACTACTTGAATATGGAAGGCAAACAGTGGCTTCAGAGATTTTCTGGTTTAAAAGCCTTGGATGATTGTAGGAAATTTTCAGACTGTCCTACGGTGAAGTAAGCATTCATGGAGAAACAGCCTTGAGCAAAGTCGTGAAGGCTCTGCTCCATCAGTGTCCTTCTTTGGTTCTGTTTTCAGCCCACTGTGAGTAAATTTCAATCTCCTAGTATATGGCTGAGTAATTCTTTGAAATTCATTCAGTTCAAAATAAGCGTAGTTGGGGATTTTCATCTCTACCTTTATAAAAAGTTGTTTTTATATATATGCATTTGCAAACTGGATACAGCCTAAGCCAAATCTCCAGAGTGTTTTCATCAGATACCTGGATTTGGACAAGCACATTATTTTATGCATCTGAATTTATACACAAACATGAGACTTAAGCATTTTAAAGCTTTGAGTACATTTTGATCCTATTTTTATGTTGTCAGACAGCATGTTTCTACCGAACTTTTGTCTTCCTTCCAGGCATTTCTGCTGAGCCAGTGCAGAGCAAGATCTGTTGGCATGATCTTAATGTTGCCCGCATCAGGTGATGCTTCCCGAGAAGTTCTAAGAGCAGCCAGAAACCAGAATCCCTGCAGCGTAGAGGCAAAAGTTCCTTCCCTCCCAGAATGATCTTACCACCGTGCCCCTGCCCTGTATCAGCTGGGGTGTTCAATATCTTGTCTTTGTGAAGGATGTGGGCATCATACCCCTAATTTTTAGCAGTCTTTTCCCCTCTTGAGTCGTTGATGGTAGGTAATAAAAATGTCACAGAGTTGCTCTAAAAATCCTGCGTCTTTGAAATAAAGTACAGCAGGAATCACACTAGATAAATGACATGTTTTAGCTGAGCTGAGTCCTTGGAGAATTAATCTGGTGATTGTAGGAAGACTACATCTGAGACTTCTGAAAATCAGGTAGTTTGAAATTAACTCTCTTTTCTTTGTCCGGTTAGTATAGTCCATTGTTCTGAATTTAAGGCTCGGGTTGCTATCTGATGTTTAAAATGTAGCATTTCCCAGAGCGTTTCCTGATCCAGTTTAATGTAATTTGAGACCCTTTCTTTCTTGAGTACTACAATTGCAATGAGATTAGAAAGCACGGTGGTTAAAATGAGTTTCTGTTGCTTAAAAAAAAAAAAAGATATTGCTAATAACTCAGGATAAGATCTCAAAACAGAAAAAATTAAAAGACCAGAAGGCAGAGAATAATCCGTAGTGAGAGACTACCTGCTGTCTGAAGCAAGCACGGACTCCACTGTCTTCAAGCTGCAGTTTTGTGATTACATGCCAGGTGTAATGTGAATGTCTCCCAGGTCAAGTGTTGCTTGATTAAAATGGGTTAGAGGAAAGAAAATCAGTCAGAGCTCACCATGTTTTGCTCTGCAAGACTCACCCTGCTTGCCAGGCAAACAGGCAGCAGAGCTATTGTCATTCAAATAGTAATGAGATGTGTAATTTAGGTTTTTCAGGTCTCTGCTTTTTGTACTCTCCTTATAGAAATCATTAGGGATCCACTGAAACGTTCCATTTATCACAGTAAATTTAGATGGCTGGTGACATTAAGTGCTGTTATGGGTCTGGGTCGTGATTACTACCAAGCAGAGTCCAGTTCTGGCTGGCTGACTCTGCATTAACTCAAATAGCTAGGTTATTTTCCATCATGGCTGATAAGGCCCCGATTTTCTAGCAACAGGGGGGTAGAGTGTCCAGGAGAAGTCTCTGCCACTTGCATCTGGAGGTGAATTCAGGGTGAAGTTTTCATGCTTTTGGTTGGGTCAATCAAAAGTCTTTGAGCTAATTTAGCCTTTCCAAATTGCACTTGTTCTGCATGCTTGCTGAGGCCAACTCCTGTTTCTGCACCAGAGGAGTTATTGCCTGTATGCCTAAGAAAAGGAAGAGCCAGGGCTTTCTAGACAGTGATGGGGTTACAAGACAGTTACACTGCCAGCCACAAACATACAGAATTATCACACACCATTAAATAGTCTTCTGTTCTGTCACACAGTTTGCATCCAGCCTGTCACAGCAATCTTGCTCTGGAGTTTGGGTGAATCTCAGTCTTTTGAATTCCATTCTCTCCAGACAGATTTTTAGCTTGACAGCCAAACATCAGTCAGTTTACAACGTAAATTCCCTATCTTGTGTTCCAAACACTGCCTTTACAAATTGCACTTTCATTATGTAAAATAAAGCAATTTATATCTGCTGTCAGTAGATACAATGCTGCAGTGCACAGTTTGGCTTGATCTATTTGAAAGCTTGAAACTAGCTGCCTTCCAAATGTACAAATGCTTGTACTGCTGCATGATTCTTGTGTCTATAAGCACTAGCATACTCATCTTCTAGAAAGGAAATAGATCCATTTTAAATTCTTCATTTAGCCGCTTTAACCTGGACAGAATGTGACACTTTTTCTAATTAAGAAAGCAAGCGCTACCTAGGAGGAAAATCAAGTGACTATTATGGACCAAATGAGGTGGCATTTTCTTTAAATAAAACAAAATGAAAGCATGGATAAAAGATAATTTGTTTGTCTTGCTGGTAAACCTCATGGCTCTGTTATTTTAAGTCTGCTTATCAGAAATATTAATTCATGCTCTTTTTTCCTTTGAAATTCTGGCAAGTTATAATTGAGTTATTTTGCAGCCTCAGGACTTACAATATTTACTCAGGCAAAATTAGAAAGCAAGGAGGGTAATCAGTCATTCACAACTCTAATTCTTTCTTTGTCCATTTCATAGACTGGGTACAGAATAGCTCTGTTACTAGGAAATATGGAACAAAGACAGAAGTCAAGTTTCTTGATTTCTAGTGATCCCTATTAATGCATCTCACCCTCAGTTACAGTCCTAAACAGTAGTTCAGCCTTTATAATAACAAAGATACAAGGTGCTAGTGGAAGTGGTGATAATTTGGGACTCCAGTTACCTAGATAAATGGGAGCACTGGACATGGCATCCTCCAGCTTTTCCGTTTCCTTCCACGGATATGAGACATTGGTAGGGTTTCTCTCACCGATCAAATCTGCTCTGAAAGCTGCCAGTGGTGTAAGATCCCTCTTGGCAGGAGGGATGTGTTTATTTTTGCCCATGGCATTGTATTCTTCAGCACGCTGTGCTAGGCGTTCTGAATGGATTGCTGTCCTACTGTGTTTCTTATGATTCCAACCAGTCACTACAGCTTTGGATGTAAACAGGAAAGCTAGAACTTAGAGTAATAAAATACAATGGAATTGGTGTCAACCAAAATGATTATTCAATGAAAATATAAGCAACTGAGCAGATGTGTAACCATACCTGAATTGCAGAATGAGGTCAGCTACTGAGGTGTGAGTCATCGCTGTTTATTTCAGTAGCTGCTCAGGGTTCCTTACATAGCCGGATAAAATAATGACACCACTGTGTTATCCTTCCTGTCCTTTAGAAATGAACTGCACAGAGGTAATTTTGTGGAGTTCATTTAAGAAATTGTTAGCTAAATATGAAGCTGTTAGAGGTTGGTTCTGTTTATTTTAGTAGAGATGTGCTACCTTACATTAGCTGAGGATATGATGGATATTTCCTTGTTTCCAGGAAATCTTACCCAAATTGCTGCAAATTTAATGTTTTGGGAATACATACGTGTGAATGTGAATCAAGATTTTCAACTTCAGGGGTTTTGAGATCTTGTTTGTGGAAGCACTCTAAGCCCTACCTATCAACTAAATACCACTGAATTTTGTCCAAAACACCCTGGAAATGATACTGTTCATATCTTACATTTCAAAGTAGAATGTACACTGAAATCAGAGTGTTTGTAACGTTTTGAACAGATCTTTTTGCCATCTGATTTTAGTCTGTTGGGGAAGTTATTTTTCCACTGGAGAAAACAAAACAAAATTTCTGCTGTTTTGTTCAGGCTACAGGAACTGTTAACCCTCCAAAATGGCTGTTTGCAAACAATGATGTCTGCTGAGTTCTTCCATACAGCTTGTTTCAGCTGACCTGCACAGAATGCTCTATAGATGTGCTCATCCATTTCTCTTTTACAGATGCCATTCTGGCAAGTGTCATTGCAGCAATGTCCGTCAAAACTGTCACTCAAAACAAACGTTTGGCAGATCTGCCTGCCGGCATGAGCTAAGTCATCTCAGTGTGGGTTGGATGTAGCTCATCCTTCCTTCTCCCCCTCTAAGAAAATCATTAGGGAGTCACAGAGGAGCTGATAACTAGCAGTGAATGACATGCAGCAGATGCTAAATATTTTAACACTGATAACAGTTATTCTTTTAGCATGAGATCTGAAACTTGAGAAAATTTGTTGCTGAGGAATTGTTATTCTAATTTTAAGGGATTGGATAGAGCAACTTGCGGGAACAGAACAAGACAGTGAGTATATGATCTGATTAATAAACATTCCATACAAGCCTGTAGCCTGGAGTATCCTGCGTTTATAGCTAGTTCTCCCTGTCAGTTCTTACAATGATAATAGCACGTGGACAGTCGCACAGAACCTCATGGAACTACAAGTGAGCAGGAGGCCTTCTGCTGGGCTCACTGAGCCATTTGGGTTTGTGTTTATTGAGAGGTTCAAGGCAACATTAAGGCAGGTACCGTGAGTGGGCTGTGGAGGAGATGGAGAGCAAAACACACACACACAAAGTAGCAAAGACTTAAGTTGGTAATTTTTCTGATCCTGTTGAGGTGGATGTTTCACATACTTCATCTCTGATAAGTAGTCTTAACATTTTTCTCCTGCAGATTACCAGTATCTGTGTCTTGTCAAATCTACAGTGAGTGTCAGTCTGGCATAGACAGTTATGTACTGCAAGGCTGTAAATATTAAATTCATTCAGGAAATCAGAGTTGGTCCTGATGTTTCCCTGCATAGCACAACTTTGCCAAACTGTGTCCCTGGTCCTGCTGCTGACAATTCCTTCTCAGATCACTGTGTCCACGTTAGAACTTCCTTGAAGACAAAAAGTGCCCACAGCCAGCTGCTGGGTCCAGACCTTGCCATGGGAAAGATCTGACCCCTGAACAGATGAGCAGGAATGTCTTAGGTGACCTTTCCAGCTGTCCCACTGCTGTGCCTTTGATCCCAAGGAAAGGCATGTACTGATACATCACTGTTGAGGTAACTAATTTTAGTACACACAGCTGTTTAATTGGGACTCTCAGCAGAACATAACTGCAGAGAGAGCCTGGAGGAAAGTGAGAGATCACTCGGCTATGAATTGCATATGTTTGAAAGCTTCTCTGTCCTGAGGATAAATCTTCCCAGGAGCTGTGAGCTTTGTGTCATTCCTGACCACCCTCCTGCACTTGGCTGGGAGGCTTCTTCCAGTGCAGGAGAATATTTAATAGAAATATACAGGAGGTCTACTTAATTTACAACATTTTTTCTGTCTAACAGGGACATTCAAGTTTGGAATAAATGTTGAATCTATGCCAAAAGTTTTCTTTAAACTATGCATAAACACTTTCCACGCTGTTTTGTTTCTTATCAGTAGTTCACTGAATTCCTCTTCAAACTTTGCAGCCATTTGCTGTTGTGTCAAACTCTGGCCATCAGTTTAACAAAAGATTAGCCTGTTTCATAGAAAAATTCACCATTAGTAGTGCTAAACTGTCCAAACAAACAAGCAAAGCTGTTTTGTCACCATGAGGAAATCGTGCTTGACCAATCTGGTAGCTTCTGTGATGTTGTGACCAGCTGGGTAGATGAGGGGAGAGCAGTGGGCCTTGACTTCAGCAAGGCTTTTGACACCATCTCTCATAACATCCGTGAGGTAAGCTGAGTGGACAGTGAGGTGGGTTGAGAACTGGCTGACTGGCAGAGCTTTTTGTCTTACCAAGCCCAGCTTTTGGGAACCTGCTAGCTGTGAATTCTTTTTCCTGAGAAAGAAACAAAGGATTTTGTTCTACTTTTCTAGAGATTAGCTTCTGTTTAATCTTCCGATCTTCTGGCATACTGAATCACTGACTACTCTAATAACAACATACTAGTTAATCTTTATGAAGCATGTAGGGATAATTCAGCCTAAGAAACAATTCATGTTTTACTGGCTGTCAGCTGAAAGTTTGTTATAATTTCTGCTGATAAAGAAAAAAAGTGTATTTTTCCTTGAATTTATTTATTTTTTCAGTGCATGCTGTAATCACAGTATTCTCAGTTATTTTGGTCATCTTCATCATGGACGGTCATTTTTTTTTTTTTTACTGATTTTTGTTTTATATTCTCTTACCGCAGGCCAAAGCTAGGAAAATAAAACCTACCTTTCAGCTGCAACTTGTGAAAAATTTGTGTGGTGCTCTCCCAGGATTTGAATCTCCATTATACTGTCAATGACAAAATTTTAATGATTTTACACTGTTCTTCAAGTGGAAAAAATCTCCTTCCTAAGTAATATGGATGCACGTACTGCTGATAGTGTGAACCTAACCTGCTGTAACCTGCATTTTGACTGCTGTCATGTGGGAGGGGAAGTGGTCACTTTTTGTTGTGTGCATGCCATACAAAATGAAGGCTTGAGAGCAGTTCACAGAGAAGTCAGCAGTACAGTGAAAATCAGTGAGAGCTGCTGATGACAAGCTGTAGGACTACCATCAAAGCCATATTTCAAAATGTGCTTTTATGGCAGTCAGACAATTCTCCTTCCTTAATACATCTTTCAGCCCAGTTCCCTGTGCAAGGATTTGCCTTCTTAACCTTGTCCTCTGTGCTTCATTTTTCTCGTTTTGATTTGTCTCCTTCAAATCTTCACACTGACTCACTCACTTGCACATCCTTCTGAGACAGGTTAAAAATAGATGGCTGAAAATAAGAACATTACATAAAAATGTGGAATCACTGAGACACATGGCAAACGTTCATAATAAATCACCCTTCCTCCTTTACTCTTTGCATTGTCTGTGAACTCTCAGTCAGACAATTTTCTCTACAGGTGACACAGTCAGTGTATGGTGTTGCTGGACCTACAATTAGTAACTGTGTCAGGCTTAGGTTCAGTCATTTGGGTGGCTTAATGCAAAAGAAATGTCTATAAGCCAGACTGGATGCTCAAAACCATGTCTCTGGGCTCCCAGTTTAATGGGATCACATTTCTTGGTGCTTATCAATGCACGAACATACAGTAACAACCACTGTATTCAAGAAGAGTTATTCTAAAAATTACATGCTGTAATTTAACTACCATTGGATATCAGTGCTCAGTATAAAAGCAAACCATTTTCAAATATGTGCTAATTATAAATTAACGGAATGTAAAAACAATCAATGAATTAAAAATATTTTAAATATGCCATTTGATCTTTTACCAATATAAAGATGTGAGTTCATTTTCAATTTTCCCTATTTTCCTGTTGATCACTAACTTGAATTCTGTTTTAGTTTTGTGATTAGATTTTTTATTCTGGGCTATCTTGTGTTTCATTCCAACAAATTGTTTGTAAATGACAGAACACTGGAATGTTTTGTTTCATTGTTAATATGTATGTAATTTCCTCTGATATGTTAAAAAAAAATAATTTGCTCCACCAGGAGCTTCGAGGTAGCTCTTAAGCTATTTGCTGGAGTTTCCATTCTCAAAAGGCACACATCTGTAACCAATGAATTCACTGTGAAGAAGGGCTGATCCTCAGAGCCATCTGTGATTGATGCCTCTGAGCTGTGGAAGGAGCCAGTGTAAGGGTCTCTGACAAAACCCCCTGCCTTCTTATAGCAGTAGCAAAAAAAAAGCTGAAAATGAGTTTCCCAGAGTGAATACACAGCATCCTGTTGCTATGCTATATCCTGGGAGACATCGCATCATTCTCCTCTCTAGGGATGTTACATGCCATGTAAAGGTGTATGCTTATGTGCCAGCTAAAGTTCTTCGTTGTGCTTTCTTGTATTTTTTTTTTTAAAGAGAATAGTGCCAGCATGAATGTGGAAAAATTTCTGTTAATGAATCAGGCTGGGGATGAAGGCCAGCTGGGGGTTGTTACAGGTTGTTGTGAACAGCAGTGGCATGGGCCTGGTGGCAAGTTCCAACACCTAGGGCTGGGATGGGAGGTCGGTGTGCTATAAATTGTGTTTATTATAAATGAACCTCTTGGTTCATTTTGGCCTGGAAAGCATGATTAAGGGTGGTCTGCTGTGGGGTTTCGTAGGCTGGAGGCATCTCTTTGAGCCACAAGTAGCAGAAGTCTGATTTCACAATTCATGTGTTGAAGAGAGAGACTTCCCAGAGGCAGAGGGCTGGACCACTGGAGTATCTTGCTTTTCTTCAGCTTGCTGTTATAATTTGTATAACAGCGTTAGAAGTGTATCTTAAAGCTGCCTTGCAATAATACAAAGCTTTCGCATCAGGAGGCAGTAACAAAATAGACAAGATGCTGAACAAGAAGGGGACCAGCACAGTGACGTGGCAGCAGGGTCCTGGCTGGCCCCTGGCCTTTGGCTGAGATCCGGCTGGAACAGAGCTGGGACACAATCATTAAAGACTGAGCACATCATCTGTCTGTGTATGTGCTGCTTCCTTGATGGACTGCAAGAGTGGGAGAAGATCCTGAATGCTGATGCCTGAACATTGGCTCAACACCAAAGCAGTGTTCCTGCAGATTCAGTTATGCTCATCTGGACACTTGGCACATATGCTGACATTTCTTCAGTGATTTTCTTCAGTCAGTAAAAGTATATCTAGTGACTGTAGTGGGAGAGAGACCAAAGCAGTGTTACAAAGACATGCTTTAACCTTCAGCTGTGAAACTGCAGGCTGTACCTGGAGAGGTCTTAGCTTGAAAACGGTCTGCCAAGGCACAGCCTATTTACTGATCCTCCTAAAGCCTACGAATAAAAAGTGGATTGCAACTGTGCGGCACAAAAGGCATGAAATGAGGGAGGAAACCAGGTCTGAGGCAGCCAATGAGCTGTGGAAATTGGAGTAATTTCCTACAGACACACCCCCAGGTTTCATGAGGAAAAACCTCCGTTAATACTTGTTCCTCTAGACCTGCTTCCCTCCTGTCTCGTGAGACCCAGTTGTGCAAATGCAGGCCATTGGGACAGTTCCCAGGCAGAGCTTCTGGCTGGCCTAAACTCTGTGAAGTCTTCAGCTTAGAAGCCATTTGACTTAGCTGCCATGTTTTAGAAAAGGAAAACTTCCCAAACTAATAAGCTTGATTATTCAACAGAAAAGCAGTTAGGAGAAATGAGTGCTATTGCTTGTTATGTGCAGGGTGCTCCAAGACTTTTTGGCTGATTGCTCTTGCTCTCTGAATAAAATGAGAAAATCATGTAAATATTGGCAGTCCTCAGTGCTGCTTTTTAGCCAAAGTTGAGCAAGCACGCAGCTGTGATTATGCCAGCTTTTCTCAAATAAGCATGCCCTTAAGGAGCAGGTTCAGCACCTCCCTGTAGTTCTAATTAGTGTGTTCTCTCCCATGTAGAGGAACACAACAATTACCTAATAGCAATTTACAGGTTGGGATATTCCCTTTATTAGCCTTTAATGGCCCCTCTTCTTGCTGCTGGGGATAGGATGGATCAAGACTTGCTTCCCTGTTTTCCAGTTTCCCACACAGAATCTGGAAATCTGGTGTGGGCTTTTTGAAGGTCTTGGCAAGCTTCCTCCCTTCTGGAAAGGCAGGTGTTTGGGAGTGCTTGGTGTGGCAGTTTCAGACTGCATAGCCTGTATTTTTAGGAATTTCAGCATGTATCTGAAACAACAACGTGCAGCAGTAGAAGTATAGATAAAACTGGAAGTACACATCTGTGTGTCTGGTATTGCAGTTCTTGTCAGCAAGGAAGTTGCAGGTCTCACAGTCCAGCTCACTTCTAAACCCGAAGTGTTGATTGTGGGTATTGGTAAAAGGAAGGTTAATCTTTCTCTTCAGCTTTCTGATAGTCTCTTTTGCATTTCAGAACCACCTGATGAAGCAGGATAATGACAGCAAACACATTACTGCAGCAGTCCTTGCAGCTCTGTTCTCGACTGCGGTAAGTTGGCTGAAGCCTATGGATTTTAAGAGTGACAGTGATTCACAGCACGTCTAGGCTGTCTTTCTCTCTTTTTTTTTTTTCTTTTCCATTTGGTATCCTAATCTGAGATACTCAAGCAGGCAATGAAAAACATAGAAATCTTTTTTAAAACCAGTCAGAATCTGTGTTACTTCAGTGAAATAGAGAAAGTCCAAACAAAATCTGTTTTCTCAATGAACGTCAAGTATAAAATTAAAAACCTACTTAGATTTTTCAGCCTGTGATTCAAACTCTGTAGGCTTCCACAGAAGCCAGAGGTACTTAGCAGCTCACAGGAATTACCCGACAACTTGCCAAGACAAGCCCTTATTTTGTTGTTATTTTAACAAACTTATTAGAGCCCAGTAAACCTATTATCCTGTAGTGCTGACATATTTTGCTCTTTTGGGAGATAATTTGAAACTGATTTATCTATTGCTCTGTGTAGTGTTGCCTCCAACAGTCTTTCTCTTGAAATGCATTTCTATGTTTTTTTTTTTAATTCTCCTCAAGGGAATGTACTCTTGTTCACAATGTTATATAGAAATACAAAATTCTGTAGAAAAATGTGACTTTAAATTTAGGCTGTTAGAACATTTCACAATCCATGAATCACTGATGGCACAAATCTGTTTGACCTTTAATTTCCCCTAGGTATCTTTGTATCAGTATGAAATTAGTTTGATTTGTTCAAGCCTGCATACTTACACCTTAATGAGCTGATAGCATTATCTTCATCAACTCTGTAAATGATTGTTCTAAAAATTCCCACTTAGTATTACATGCAGGCACCATCCCAGTTGCAAACTTATGCATCAGTGCTGAAACTACAGATGAAGCTATGGTGATAGTATTAATCAAACTGGAAATTCACTGTCAGTGGGAAAGGCAAAGAAAGATTTCAAGTGAACAACATTACACCTTATTGGTACAGATCTCCCCAGCAAGGCTGGATGGAGTTGGCTTTTGTTATAATGGAGAAAGGACTCACTGGTGAGCTGAGGTGGAATGCTGGAGTAGATTTTTTACTATTGTCCGTGTTTAGAGTGATTTTTGTAACGATCTGACACGACGTATTTGCCCGACTTTCCCTGACTTTTTAGAATTGTCTGTAAGCTTTCCTCCTCAGACTGTGATCAGAACATCACCCTGTATGGTTTTACCCTCTGTTTCCTAAAAACATCCTATAAAAAAAATGGAGTAATTGTGCTGTACAAGTCTATGCATGTATCTATGCTGAACTGTGTAATTTTTTTTTCTTTAATCGTCGGTAGCTCTTAGCTCTTTTTTCTCTCTGAAGCTTTGAAATTTCCTGGAGTTTGTATCTGAGCTGAGGTGACTTACGAAATTCTCATCTAAAAGTCTCTCAGAGATAGAACAGCTCTAACTAATTTGGCATAGAATTACATTTACACAGAAAACTTCAGGATATCGAGGCAAAACACCAGACTAATGAATACTTTTGTAATTTGAAGGAAAAGTAGGTCCACGAGGCATGCTTTGTTGTTCTGCTGTAGACATTTCAAGAAAATGGTTTGCATGTGAAATTTTAATTAGAAAACTTTGACTGATTTTCTTAAAAGAGCGTACGTGTAAGGCATCTACAGGACGGTACAAGATCTGTTGATGGGAGGAAATAAAAGCACTTCATATTGGTTTTAATAGTGTTCTCTGTTCATGAATGCAATTCAATTATCTTTAGTATTTTCCACGCTGCATCTGTAAGGTTATGAACTCTAATAAGAAAATTCTTTAACGAGTTGGCTTTTTTTGTAACAAATGAAGGGTTTGTGATGTGGGGTTCTAAGAGCTGTGAAACTAGGAGAGTATTTGGTCAAAGCCCTACATAAGGAGTGAAGCAAACCCCAAAGCAGAGTTACAGGCAGGTGGTGGAACACTGGCAAATAATCATGCAATTTGATTGATTGAAATTAACAGAAAAAAATCATTGTGTGCTCACAAAAGCATTGCAAGAGCTTTGCTGCTGTGCAAGGTCAATATAAACTGTACCTCATCTACTTTAGCTTCGGGCAGAAGAGAAATTCTGTATCACTCCATTTGTTCTTATTGAGAATCTTCAGATTCTTGAAAGTTGATTAAAAAAGAAAAGAAATTATTTTGAAGAAGATGAGATGAAACCTGTTGACTGGTAGTTAGTGTCTAACTGACTAATACTTGGCTGAACACTGGAACTGGCAAACGTACGAGGTATTATGACTTTGTCATCTGCTTGTATGGTGTTCTATGCTAACGCATTAAGTCCTAAAGATTTTTTTAAAAACAAAATTGTCAGGTATGAAGCAGTAAAACTTTTCATTTCAGATTTAAAATGTTAAATGCCATTAACTGTTGTATGTAGAAGATTACATTTTATTGCTAGTTATGTTACTTATTACTGGTGATGTAACAGACTGTAACTTTCCATAGAGAAATACCCAAAAGGTATTTCTGCAGCCCTACGTATATCTCTCTTTGATATGTACTTCATGTACAACCAGGGAGGGATAAGGTATAGAAATAATGAAATCTAGCTGGATTTTTACCATTCCCTCTTGCTGGCTCTAATATTCTGCTGAGGTGCTCCTTGATCACCCCTAATTGGTGCTGATGGTCACAGCCTGCGATTTTTACTTGAATTGTTTCCTTGGTCTGTACTAGAATGAAACTCTCTAATAATAGAGTAGCTTTGGGATACATTGGTTCCAACTCTATGTAAACTTTTCACGGAGATCAGATACTGAGATGAGGGAACTATTGGAGAGTGAAACTTGGGAGAGAAGTTTTTGAGACCTAGGTTCTATTGGAAGTAAGATGGAGAAGACAGACATACAGAGCTGGGCTTGTTTAGCTTGGTGAAGAGGAGGCTTCCAGCCCAAGCCATTCTGTGAATACCTGGGATTTTTACCATGGAGAAACCAAAATCCATTCAGGAAACTTGAGTAATATATTGGCCTCTTATCAGTTTTAACTTTGACATGTGGCTAACAACTTACTGCTCGTAGGAATGGAAACTTTCTAATGTTCTTTCAGGGAATGTACTGTACATTTTATTTCCTTGACCTTCTAAGTTTTCATTATTATTTATAGATTACTACAATGTAACAACTTCCTGTACAAAAAATAAAAGGTAAAAATCTTTCATTAGGAATAAAATCAGAGGGAGCATAGTCAGTGTTATTTTCATTGGCAGATATGCTGAACTGTTCAGAATAATCACAGAAATTGAATAATTAGCTATATTGTTTGGGTATGTTTGAAATTAAAAAAAAATCTCTCAGCTCTAATTTATGCATAGGATATGCAATATACTTTGGAGTAAATTCCCTCCAATTAATTTGTGACTTAAACAATTAACCCAATATCTGAAATATAAATTGAATACTAGTGACTAGATGCCAACTTCAGATTTCCAAAGGCAGATACAAAACAACTTTCAGGAGATCTAACAGCAGGCTGAAAAAATAAAACTCTGAAACTATATAAGTAATGGGATGTCATTACTGAAGTAGTACGTCCATCTTTATATAATGCTTCTCTACCAGAGGAACTGATGAAAGTCAAAGAGGGGGAACAGCTGGAGAGTAGCGGGGAGGTGTAAGTGCTGCAGTGAGAGTTTGAAACCATTTGCAGAATCTACTGAAGATGTCAGAGCTAGGTCAAAGCAAAGGTCTCAGTCCCTCAGTACTATTTCAACATCGTAGAACGCTTGCAGTTATTTCATGATCAAAACCCTTTGATTGTGTTTTGGTTTCAAGCCAGACCAGAAATTGGAAGGGTCCTGTATTGCATTTTCATGTGATCCTATCCCTCTGCTTGCTGCCTTGAAGAGCAGGATATCTACTGATTTCCCCAAAGAACGCACTTTGGGAGTTTTGTGGGTCCTTCATCATACAGCAGAGATGTTGATACATCAGAGTACCAATTAGAATTTTAAAACGGGACGTAATGCATTGGGGACAGCTGCAGAATGTGGTTCACACTGGATAACAGATTCTGGTCCCCCACATATTGTGGGATTTAGATTCAGGGAAAAGGCTCTGAACTGAAAGGCTGGGTGCCAGGCACCTAAACTGCTCTTTTAATTAAGTCTAGTTTTGAAATGATATGTACTTGGCAACAACAATATCTGCTAATTGTAACTGCTTGTTCTGAATTTGTTACTCAGTTGAATTACACAGGAACTAAATGTTCCCCTCAACATATTTTTTCCCTCCTTAATAATACAATGAATCATGAAGGACATTTTCTATGAAAGCTGGTTCTGGCCTGGCCCAGCTATTAGAAGAAACTCAGTTAGAAATGGCAATGTATGGTATGGTCCTGATTCTGACAAAAATACCAGCACTTACTTCACTGTTAAACATTGGTGAATTTTTTTCCTTTTTTGTTTTTTTCTCCCCCCTCCCC
>WBMW01005650.1:875914-1056732 GCA_013396635.1 Penelope pileata | reverse complement strand
CCCCATGTTTAAGCACATTGTTGCTTTATGTTTTGGAAGAATTTACAAAAACTTAAATTCTTGACTAAGTGAAGATTTGGAGTGCTGTGAATTTGGATGTGCATTGTGCCCATCATATCTCACAAGGCCCCCATCACAGAACCTGTTGGACATTAGGCTGATAGCAGCACTTGGGCAGTAAACTCCCATGTATTTTTCCAGCTAAATGTTTAGAGCAATGTACCTGAATTAACTCTCTGTGGAATTATGTGAAGTGACTCCTGAACTAGCAAGAAAACCTTTAATCAAGAAAAGGAAATCAATTGTACTACCTAATTGCTTGTATTTCCAAAGAGTGTGTCAGTGCTTCAGGGGAACAATGTCTTTTAGGGATGTAGCTGTTCTGCAGCAGGGTATGTAATTCTAGCAGGGACCACTGAGCACTGTCTTAGACACAGGCTGTGATGAGTAATGTGGCAGTATGCAGTGGTCGTTCCTGAAGAGCTGGAACAACTGTAAAGGAATACAGAATCAAATGCAGGTGGCATTGCATGCATAGGATCCTGGAGAGGTCTGGGTCATGGTACACAGCTAGGGTGGAGTTTGTCTGGTTTGTTGTCTGACTAGTCCTGCTATAGAGAATTGCTGGCAAAAATAAAAGCTAAACAAGAAAATAAAATTTAAAAAGTCAGATGGATTTATACATAAAACAGAAGAAATTCCACCTGTTATATGACAAATATAAATTCCCATCATCTAGTGTCAGCCTGCTCCAATCGCATTGGAACATCTCATCTATGATACATCAGAGTTTCTCTGCTTTAGATCAGAGGGTCAATAGCAAGATAAACCCAAGAGATTAACTCCAGTCACATGATCTGAACTGTGCCAACAACCGTGTTTTTCTGTACTTAAGCCATAAAGCACAGTGAGGAGAGCCTCTAAGTACAGAAACTCCCACATCCCTACATGAAGTTGCATAACTCTGGTAGTGACTGTGTGCGTGTCCGTGTGGGAGACTGGTCACAGCACCCAGAGCATCCCCTGGACTCTGACCTGCTCTTCCTGAGGATGGTGCTGGCCAGAAATGGAGCTGAAGAGCCATTTCCTGAAGCTGTGCTTCATGACAAGGTCATGGGGACCCTGGCAGGATTTAAGAAATGGAATAATGAAAGCTGAAAATCAGATTAAAAAATTAATTTAGGCCTTGATTCATCTAAGTACTTAAATACATGCCTGATGTCCAGCGTGTCAAAGTTCTGCAGATGTCAGCAGGACTGCTTACAAACTGAGGACCCATGAGCTGCTGTTAGCACAGAGCTGACCTTCATGTCTTGGTGTAGTTTTCCACTAACTGCGTTCACAGCAGCTTAAAGGTTGAATTATGGAAGATCCTCTAGAATATCCCATGAAATAGCATTTTTGACTTCTGTATAGTCCTGTTGTTTTCTTCTGGCTAAACTTGCATCTGCCAAGAGGGACATCTTCCATTTGCATTAGGAAATCACTCCCACTGCCTGCGACAATCATTCCCCCTTTTTTTTTTTTCTGTTTGTACCTTTGAATGCTCCTAAGCTGTCATTTTATTTTCAATAACATTCTTTTTCCTAGAGAAGATGTCACCACTCAACAACAAAAAAAAAAACAACACCAACTCATTTATATGTTCAATAAGTTTTTTTTATTCTTTTTTCCTTTTTTTTAAATAAGTATATGAAAAAAGTTTGAAAACTTTTCTTGTCTAGTTTGAAATGTTTACAGCTTTCAGACTGCAACTGCATTTCAAGCAAATTCTCTTGCAAACACAACATATCTTACAACAGCAGTGCAATTTGTTGTTTAGAGATTGATCATCTGACTACAGGCAAACTTTGAAAGCTTTCACATAGACTGCTTTTAGGTTAGCTTATTAGTGGCTTTAGATACAGAGCTCAGATTTATTGAGGCTTGTTCTGTATGCCTGGATGATGAGTATTGTATAATAATACTGGTGCATAGCCCTGAAAAAATCCTCTCTAATGCTTGGCTCAAGGTGTTAGTTACAAAGAACATTGGAAACTCAAAGGCAAATAAAATAACAAGTGTATTTGTGCCCACAGAAGCTGTTTGGTTTGCTCTGCGTTCAATAGTAGGTATTCAACAAGATACATAACTGGCAGAGACAGAGCTGAATCTTATCATTAGTCCTAGTGAAGGATGAATGTTTGTTACTGAATAAACTCTGACTTTTGTCATTCTCAAAACCTTCACTTCCACAGCGATGTGTTGGAGCCAGCTGCATTGGCATGTACTGCTTTGCTATACCTATGCTGGCAGAGAAAAACAGCAGCGTAACCTGTTTTGTTGATTTGCTTTGTGTGTTATGTTGATGTACATGTGTATATTTCTATTCCTATTCTCGGGAACGTTTTACAGCAAGGCTTTAGTTCCCTGTGTAAATGTATTTGATCGGTGATGCTTGCTCCTCCAGGATCAAGCTGTCTGTCTCATTGAAGGTGTCACTTTCACCAGAGTGATTGGCATTTTTTACTCCGTTCAGCCGAGACTGCAATCGTTCGTGTTCCTTCCTCAGCTCTGAGTAGGAATGGGAAAAAGTGTGGAATATTGATGTTGCAGGAAAAGACATGATGAGAATGCCGCTGAGGATGCTGCTCAGAGCCACCATCTGGCCTGGGACGCTCCGCGGTACCATGTCTCCGTACCCCACGGTGGTCATGGAGATGATAGCCCACCAGTAAGAGGCAGGTATGCTCGTGAATTCAAGCACCTTGCCGGATTCGTTCTCGGCAAGATAGACCAAAGGAGAAAACAGGGTGACAGCCACGCATAAGAAGAGTAAAAGCAGGCCGAACTCTCGTGTGCATCTCCGAACTGTGAGGCCCAAGGTCTGCAAGCCCAAGGAGTGCCGGGCAAGGCGCATGACATACAAGATCCTCAAGGCACGTAAAACCCGTAGCACCAAACCAACCTTCTCCAAGTAAGTGTTGCTGCTTGGCCTGTCGTCCGCTTCGTTTGAGTCGTCCTCTGACAAGATGAGGGAAACGTAATAGGGTGAAATGGCCAAAAAATCAATGATGTTTAGGGGCCCTTTGAAGAACTGACACTTGCTCCTTGCTTGAATGAATCGGAGGCAGAACTCCAGGGAAAACCAAGCCACACAGATGGTCTCTATGACGAAGATGTAATAGCACTTCTGGGAACACTCACCCTGACACAAAACAAAAAGAGAATTAGATAAAAGAACAGTCTGCAAATCAGCATCCAAAAGCATTAGAGAAGCAGCAGTGTGTATCTGCTCGAGTCACTAGCATCAGAAATAAACAAATCCCAGCTAGCAGGTAGCTGTCCTTTGGTGGCATATAGGAGGTTTTAAGCATGTGAAACATCTAGATATACTGCCTGCTTATTTTATTACATTGCTTCTTCCAGTCCAAATCAATGAAACTCTTCTGAGTCTGAGAAAGACTCTACTCTCTCTATAGTCTGAGCCTTAAAGTTCTAAGTCCCACTTGCAGCTCTCAGAAAAAAGTTTGGTTTATAAGCCTGCACAAAAACTAGTGTCTCTTCAAAGAAAGATTGATGTTTGAATGTCTCTGGTGCTGTTTAATGCATGATGCTTTTATAAATGTTATGTGCTCTGGTGCAATTAGAAGTGGCTCAGAGTTATTCATTAAGTCATCTGGATCTTTGGCTCGGTTATGCCATCTACAAATTAGGTTTCTTTCTATATGAGCAAATGTTTTATAACTACAACGTAAAGGAAAATGAATACTCCTCCAGTAGGCAAAACTTGCCTTGAATAACCCTCTCCCTGTGTTAAGACCCCGTGCTATAAGCAGTACTTTCCTTGTTTTTGTTAGTAAAGGAATTGCTTTAGTTTACTTCTTCAGAATCACTTTTTTTTTTTTTTAATTTTCCTGAGCTTAAAAAATGAAATTGCTTTTGGTCTATTGCAGTGAAACGAGGAGGAAAATGTAAATTAATTACTGATTGTTTAGGTAAGCAAGAGAATACAGGAGCAGTTCCTGTTACAGTATTATCCATTCTTAGCCACATTTCACAAGCAATATTGATTACAAACTCCATGGGAAATGCATACCCCAATTACTAATTAATCTTGCTCCCAGTGTTCAGTTACACTCTGCATTACAATGTGACATTTTTTGAGTGTGTCTCTTTGCATTGAATTACAGCCGTTCTTGGGAGGTAACAGGTCTTTTTGTTCAGGTGTTGTTTATATCCTGTAGCTCTGGCATTCTCACGTCATGATCATTAGCTGAGACTCCAAGTAAAATCATAATATATCTTGTATGTCATTATTATTATTTTTTTATTTTATTTTTACCTAGTCTCTCCTGTGGAACAATTGAGCTCTGTAGCACTCTTTGGGGATTTTTCCTCTTTCAGCACTGTTGAATGTCAAGATCATAATTTCTCTCTTAAAAGAAACATCTCAAAAGGCACTGAGGGCTCAGTGCTGCTGGAGTGATGTGCAGACGATGAGGTTATAGCTCTATCTGAAGTCATTGCCCTGACAGAGCCTAGAGTGCTGTGATGGTTGCAGAGTTGCTGACTTGGCTTGATAAGATTGCTTGTGATCAGCAGTCGTGCTATGCAGTGCTCGCTTTTTCTCAGCTGTGAATTACTTGTACAGCGCAGCCTGGACCCTGCACTCTGCCTCTGGTCACTCTCGTGATGTGGCCTGTGCATTATTCATTGTTACCATCAAGATTTCTTTTATTTTTTGTTAACTGGGCTGAATTTCCACTACATCGGCTCCTTACCTACCTTTGTACATTTACAGGTGACACTACTTTCAGATCATCATGTAGCTTTTGCTATTCCTTCCTTGGAAAATGCAAGCAAATTTTTTTTATAGGGATTTTAACTGTTAAGATCTAGGATGTCTTATGAACTATGTATGTGATTTCAATGTATAGCAAGATAAGAACTGGTCAGGAGTTTTTTTCTTCTCTGCATCCTTAGTTGCCTCAGTAACCCACAGAAAATTATTTATGTTTAGAGAAAACAATCTGTGCAGTCAGCTTCCCAAAGGCATAGTTCATTTTTCAGAAGAGCATCCTTCTAAGCAAACTTTTCAGGAATGTTACTGCACGTTTTATTTTTCTTTTGTGCACAGTTGTGGATATAGAGGATGGTGAGTTCTCCCCTGTTAGCACACTTTGTCTTTTTTATATACTTTTCAAACAACACTTGAGAAATGTTTGTATGTGATTCAAATCAGTCTCTTTTTCTGCTGCAGAGATAGGAGTTACAATATCACAGTCTCTGACGCAGAGTAATACAGTGAATTCTGGCCTTTAGGTTTTTTTTTTTTTAATATTTTGGAAGATGGAAAAACAAGGATGTGTTTGCTTCAGACATGCCTACATGGTGTGAAGGCACGCTGCAAAGCCAGCCCTGTTTATCTCAGAGGGAAATGATTTGTCCATGCAGTACACGGGTAGAGTTCTGGGTGGAGGTGACCAGCTCCAACACTAGAAATAACGCAGCCAGGCTATCATCTCTCAGCAGGGCCATTTCCCTCCATTACATAGTGGAGCTCTACCATTATTTAGTCAATTCATATACAACATCTGACAGAAATGTCCCTGCCTCTTTCTCTGCCTCTCTGCTTTCTCTATTGCCAGTGTCTGGAAAGAGAGTGGAAGACTCAGGTTCTGTTGGATTTGAAGAGAACAGGCTCACTGATTTCACATTGGGAGATAAATTTCATCTAGTGAAACATGTATGTGAATGCTTTAGGTATGAGGAATGCCTGTATGTATTATGTAACGTGTGTGACATGGTTTATTTACAATATCTCTTTCTGACACCAGACATTTTGAAGATTCTTATTCCTTTGGAATATCCCATTCAAAAGTAGCAAAAATTGGAATACTAAAAGGGAAAAAGAGGAAATACTAAGTACTAAAGCCAGTTTCTGTTTCTTCCAGTATTTTTGCTAGTTCCAGACCTCAGAGTGCTTTATGTTCTGCTTGGTTTGTTGTCCAAAGAACAGACACAATAACATACTGACTTCAAATACCATGTACTTTCCAAAATGCAGGTACTTCTATGTCAGTGGTAGATTTCAAATTTGCTGTTGTTACCAACTTCCCTTTGGACATTAATTCCTTTCAGTGAACTGCCAACTTACAGGCCAAATGCTCTGATCCATGAGAGGTGTTTTGCATAAATGGCCAATAAAGGCGTTTCTGTGGCACAACAGCTTCTATATATTGCCTCGTTCTGAACAAAGCAAGCGTATTTGGGAAATTGTAGCCATCAATGACTGCCAAGGCAAAAATAAAAAAAAAAAAAAATCACCTCCCTCTCTTGCCCTCAACATTAACTAGAGCAGAATTCTGAGCTTTTATTTTCACATCAAATTTATCACTGAGTACTTTCTCCTGCTTGCGTCTTTGTACCCAAAATATCATGGGGTAGTAGAACTTATAAAAGCTCCAAACCGATGCAGCATTGACCATGAATGTGAGGGGAAGATGAAGTTTTATTTAAAACTGGCCAGAAAATATTTTGAGTGGGATTTTTGAACAAAACCTTCTGATGTTTTGCATTATCATAACATCAGTCAGTACTGACTCTCATCAGCTCTGATGGGAGAGCAGTTAGAACAAAGCTAGCAGTGAGTGAGTACCTAACACTTCATACATCCTGCGGATTTACTTCCCAACAATGCAATGATTTATCTGGATTTGTGGAACATATGTCTAGCTGAAATTCTACAACGTATGGCATAAGCGTAATAGAAAGAGTGCCGGGTATTGATCTTGTGCATGAAAAGAACATTTGGTTCAGCAATGAAGGACACAATGATTTGTATGTAAAGAGCTATATACTGAGCCTGATGGCTGAAATATTGAATGATTTCTTAAATTTATAAACCACCTCAAAGAAGTAAAGTGGCTATTTCAAATTTCTGTACGACCAGAGATAATAAGCAATTCATACTTCCTTTTCATTATTTCTTTCTGCTGTATAAGGTAATGGTTCATTTTCTGGGTTCTATTATGTATTGGAATGTTTATAATACTACAGTAAAAATGCTCATTTTAGGACGCTTTTATTAACTTCTCTTTAGATATGGGGAAGAAAAATGCTGATAACAAAAAGAAAGAATGGCTGTGCTGTCTCGTTAGCTCAGAGCCCCATTTTGATGATCTGAGAAAGCACAGGTGCCCTAGGCAAGTCTCCCAGCTCCTATCTTCCCCTATAGAGCTTCCTGAGCTGCAAGTGGTATTTGTGTTTCTCTTCCATGAAGTTGGACCATTCTTTTTCTCTGCTCCCTACTGCATGGACACTTGCCTCTTTTTTAGCTTTGAACTAGGTTCCCATTAGTCTCATCTGATACCCCAAAACTCTTACGTTGAAGAGGACGCTAGTTAGTTGATTGACGTTTACTCATTTGCTGCCATTTGTGATTTTGTTGACTTCTACCACAGTCAACATTGTAACTTGTCCCTCTCCTAAGTTCTGCCTGCCTTAATGAAGCTGTTCCCTCCTTGTTGCCTTTCTTCTGCCCTTTTCTGCTGTGAGGTGGAATGGACTGGGACTGTGGTTTTGAAGTGTGGGGATGAATTGCAGGTATATCCAGTCATGTTTATTTCCCCTTTATAATCAACAATTCCATACACTTTGCTTTTTTAATGTGGCCTCCTAACAAAAGATTAAGCAAATTGGACCTCTGTAGGGACAGTGCTAAGAATGCAGTATTACTAATAGTGAAAAGGTGGAGATTCCAGAGAGCTTTACCACAGCTTTCCTGTATAACTGTTTTTGATAAGGTCTGAGGTTCGGGAATTCAGCACTCTCTGATGCCAGCACGGGCCAGGGTGATGTGTGACACCTAAATTTCAGACCCCAATTGTACAGGTAGTATACAGGAGTGATATTTATTCCCTAACTGTGAATTTAGGCTAAATGAACTTGAGATATGTGCCGCTCACAAGATAAGATAAATTTCCAGCCAAGTGCCCTGTTAGTTTACCAGGAACATTAGTTAAAGCATAATGGCATCTAGGATAATAAATAAAACCAGATCTCAGAATTATGCAGCACTATCCTATTTTACAACAGATATAAATCTCATGTAGTGAAAATAATATCTGTACATGCACCAATAATTGTAGCAATGCCCAGGGAGTGAATCACAATCTCCCATGTGGAATATATACCATCCACCACCTTGGTTTTCAGATGCAATATACTTTGTTACATTTTATAGACAAGGAGAAAAATTATTATTATAAGCTCATTTATGTAGAGATGAGAGCACCAAGGAGCTGTTCTCGTGCCCTCAGGATCTGCTCTGCACTGGCCATTTGTGACCCACCTGGTTGCACTCTGAGGCATTTTATAATTAAAATATGCTAGGGAAAACCTGTTCTGTATCATTACCTGATCTGCCAATTAATTTCCTACTGCTGAAGATTTACCCCCAGTACCTTCTGAAGTGTATGTTTACCCTTTAGCCCCCTGTAAGGTGTTTTTTAACAAATTCTGAAACAAACAGAAAACAGTGAGAACTTTAGTTTGTACCTTGCACACTGTTGTATGACCTTCTTATAAAGTAGTCTGAGGTTTCTGAATATTAGAACCTGCAGACCTCCAGCATTGCTCATTATCTCCTTTCTATGTTTGCCAGTTAAGTGTTAATGATGACATGACACAAGCAACACTTAAAATCATTAACGACATCCATTTCCTAGCTAAATGGCCAGTTGCACCATTGCTTGTCGAACACTTTGCTAACAAGTACTGCATGATCAATATATGGATTATTTCAGAATCACATCATCCCTACAGAGAGTATTATTTTCAGAGCTTTATAAAAGGAATCAACATCTACCTCAGCAACATGTACATACGTTGGTTATCCAGCACACTGTATACAAAACAAGAAAGGCAATAACATTGCTCATGAAGCTAGGCTGGTAGGAGTCCTTGAGCTGAGTTAGCAGTCGTGACTGAATCACTGTATGCAGATGTTGTTATTTGCATGGTACCTTTATGGAAACCAGCTGGCTCATCATCATAAAGCAAACAAGCAATGGACAGAAAGGGTCTGAAACCTCTTCCCAGCGGAACCACCCTAGATGCAATAGTGATTGCTTCTGAGTAAAGGCAGTTTTGGTGTTCAGTCACCCAGAAAACACTAAACAATCACTCGAAGCAGGGAAAGAGCGAAGTGAAGCAATATTCTTGACTCCTCTTGATTCAGACTCCTAGTGAGGCCTGAAAGGAGTGTCTTTACATATCAGCAGGCAGGACCTGGACCTGCCTGGTGCTCTGCATTTGAAGGACAAGCTGCCAGCATGTCCTCTTTCACACCAGGAATGCCTGGCAGCACGGCTGATGCAAGCTCACAATTCACATCTACTAACCTTACCTGGCATGTCCAAATTTTATTTAACACATCCAGATACAGCCAGTTACTGCTCAGATCCTTCTCTCTGATCCACACACCGTGCTGTGGACAGAGGCCGGTGTCCACCGAAGTGGCAGCAGATGGAACTGGGCTGTATCTTGGCTATCAACACACCTGCCTACGCGTGCAGCTGACTGCCATCCAGCACTTGGCAGAGAGGTGTACCCTATCCAGGCTGCTCCTGGTCTGACCTTTTGGCCCACGCAGAGCAAAAACATTCAGCCCTGTGTGTGGAGGATTTAGAAGCCCAAGGCTGACCTATTTCTTGGGCAAGGGTGCTGTTTTCCAGCCTTCTGCACTTCTCAAGGTTACAGATGGGCACTGCATCCCGATCTGTACCTTGTCCCCAGAGAATGCTCTCTGTGGAAAGAAATGCAAGCTAACGTAACAGAGCAAAAGCAAGCTTCAGTTCTTGCTCTTCCCTCCCCATAGATTCAAGAGTGAGCCTGCAAGACTGGAGAGTGGTTAAGGTGGAGCAAAACCAGACCAAGACCTTTGTAGAACTGAGATGCTGAACTGTCCCCAAGGTGTTCTTATCCCAGTCTGCAGCAGTTTCTACAATCCCTTTTTGCTGTAAGGTGACACTTCAGTTAGGAAGTGTTGTACCAGCCTGTGTTCCCTGCATACCTGGAGCCGTGGGATCCAGCTGCAGTGCTGCAGGTACTGCTGAATCACTGCGACCGCATTGCTGCTATTATTTGAATAATTAAACCCTGTGCTGCTGAATCAGGTTTTGGTCAGGGAGAAGTTGAAAACCCTCTGTTATGGATCACTTCAGTACTTGGATTTATGGTTACAGGCAGGTGCAATAAAATCAAAAGGTTTGCTGAGAGAGACTATAACCTGATTTACAGAATGATAACTGGTTAAAGGAGTGCTGCAGATTCTGATCACAGGGCAATTTTCAACTAACTTTGCTTTATGGGTAAGAAACCTGGACTTATGAAAACAATTACTATACCCAGTACATTTGAGGAAACTAAACTAATAGTGGGAGTATATTAATGTGGACATTACAAAGAACATAGAGAAGGGGAAATTATCTCTGTATCCAGTACAGATTGTCTTCTCTGGGGAGGAAATGTAACTAAAATAAAATATTTCAATTAACTTTTAAATATGGGTCCTTATTCTGCAAACATTGTGAGAATCAATCTGAAGAATTTTCATCTGATCCAAGCCAATTGGTGAGCCCAGAACATTTGTATTGGGAGGGAGATGAGGAGGTATTATCTTTTCTGTTTTTTTTCCCCTCTAGTAAGAAATTAAGCAGACTTCATTTTGTAACCATGAGAAACAATATAGTCAAAATGACAAAGTATTTATATGGGACTTAGGAGAAAAGACTTTCAATTTCCAGTTCTACTTCTGATCAAATCTTTTGCCTTATTACTATTCCTTCTCCGCTTCTTCCCTCGCTGCATTGTAAGCTCTTTGCAGCAGAGGCTGCCTGTTATTGTACCTGTGTGCTGCAGAGCGAACAACCCGCTCCCACATATGCCTGAATGTGTTATAGGGAAAAATACTGGTGCTAACAGGAGGAGCTGACACTGTGGGAATAAGCACAACATATGCAGTTCACAGCTCTGATGCTGCAGTGAAATTAGTGATTAGGGCTGCTCAAGCATTTCCAGAACTGAAATACCAGATTCTGATTTTGGCTGTAGCAGGAGGCTGAAGAGTCCTCAAAGATTTCTCTTGTATTCAAAGGGAAATTTCTAAAGCACGTGCAAAGTTGGATGGTTGTTTATTCTTAACACTTGATGCGGTACTCCTTTGAACTTGGAGGATGCATTGATTTCAAATAGCATGTTCCAAAGATAGAGGTCCTTGTCTATGGGAGGAAATATCCATTTCCCCAAAGAAGGCTTTATTAAGTAATCATCTGTGCTGAACCCCCTGAGTTGACTTAGTGAAGAAAGTGAACAGGGTTTTTTTCCCATTGTAGTTATTGCAAACTTGAAGGCAGAAAAAAGGAAGAGTAAGTACGATTCCCAGAGTCTCTGTCCCACAGAGCTGCAGTTGACTGACTGCCCACTGCAGAGCAGCTGGAACAACTGGGTGTCCCCCCAGGATAGCGTGCAAAGCTGGGACACCCATGGCTGTTGGGATGCAGCCCAAGCTGGATGAACAGAAGGCAATCTAATAACGTCTGGTTGTGCTTTCTGAACATGGGGCCTTGTACTGGCAGAGCCAGCTTTTGAAAACCACGCAGAACCCATTTACTCACTGAAATGGGGTTTCCAGAGTTTCTAAAGAAAATTGCTGTGTGGCAGCGAGGGTAAGCTGGGACAGATAGATGTTCAGCAGCATCCAGCCCACTGGTGCTGCCTTTGATTGTGCTGAGCAGGGCTTGAGCAATGTCAGCTCCACCAACATTGGACATATTGGATTTAATGCTTTATTTTGTCCCAAGTAATTTCAAGTCATATCTATATACCAATATATTTATAGATAGATATGGGCATACGCTTTTTTGGTCTTACAATTTTAAATGAGCATTTTAAGTGTTTCTGAAAGTTAGAACTTCATTAATTTCATAGCTATAGAGCAAGTCATTCTGTTCATGGCCAGAATGATCTATGTCTTGTATTAAAAGATAAATTTGAACATAGAGTTACTGTCAAATACCCTTGCTTTTCAGATATATTCTGAATGGTGCCCTTCTTCGTTAATAGTACTCTGAACTGCTCATTGAAAAAGATATTATTCAGCAAGAATCACTTTGCCCTGGCTAATCAGCTAGAAAATTCTTTTTTGATCAATGTTTAGACCCTGTTACTTAAAAGCTGTACAATTGGTAGCCAGGGATATCTGTCAAAATGCAGCTGTCATATCCAATTTACCAAAGGTGATTGCTTCTACCAATTGCCCAAATTACACTTTGACAGAGAGTCTTATCTTTGCAGACTGTGAGCAATAGGACTGGGGTTGCACACCCCTCTGTGACACTCTCCATGTGGATTATTATCTTCTCCAGTCACTCCCGAGTCCTTCAAGTTTCCCTTTAATAAGTACACTAGAGAGATTTAACGTTATCTGCAGGTTATGGGCAGGGTTGGAGTGTTATGTTACAATCTCTTCACAAGGGGTTTAATAGCTTGAATACTGAGGATGTATCTCTTGCATGCGTATCTTCATGTGCTGAACTGATTAAACACAAGTTAATGTGAATTTTCATAATTACCCCATTTAACTGTGATAGTAACCTGTGATAGGGTGATAGTAACCCTGATGAAACAAATATCTTGTCTGATTTTCTTTTTCTTCGCAGGAAAACCAACAAATTGCCTGTCATCCTATAAAGCACTATAACTCTACTTTTAAAGAAAATATATTTCTCAACAGTTTCCTCTAGGGTACAGGCCAAATGGGCTATTTTCAGAATGATACAGACAGCATCAGCAGTATCAAACATTGAAAAACATACATCAGGGCCTCCAAAATAATGATATGGAATGAAAAGAAAAAAAAAAAGTTCTGCTTATTATGTNTTTTTTTTTTTTTCCATTTTCTTGATTCTCGGTGACTAAAAACATACTTGTTTCAAATGAATTAGATTTCTGCATAATCAAATGATCCCTGGAACTGACTGGAACTTCAGAAAATGAATATACTAAGTTTCAAGATTAAATCATTAGGTCTGATAATACTGGTTGCATCATATGTCGGTTCTGTTTCTTTAGGTTATATACAATACATAAAGCAATTACAAGCTTCTCAAGATCAGTTAAGAGCAAGCATAAAAATTAGTAGTAACAAGGTCTGACCACTCACTTATCACTGGAGAACAGAGAATAGATGTTTGCTTCTCTCTTAGCTGGGGCTATATCATGTCGTGTTAGTGTGACCTGTTGGGAGCCTTCTGCACCAGGAGAAAAAGGTGTGGTTTGACCAGTGCTGAGGGGCAGAGAATGGAAATGTCTGTGGTTTCTTTTTCTTCTATATTTTTTTTTCCCTGACCCTAATTTACTTGCCTTTCCTGAGGAAAAGACCTTGCTGCACCTTTTCTGCTGACTCATTTCTCCGGAGAATGCCAATTTTAGGAACTCATTAAAAGAAATCTCCTCCAAAAGAAAATCCCAAGTGTGCTTCAAAGCAGATAGTCTCCCTGTCCGAGCCTTTCTGTGCTGGTTTTGTTCCATGTTTCACTGGTGTAATGATGTTTTTTTCCCTTTGGATTAGATGTGCTGAGCAGTCCTGTTTCAGGTACACCTCTTGGATCCTGGCTGAAACTCTTATGTGGGACTGAGACTTTTGAGGGGGTTTTGGTGGGACTTTTGCCTTGGCTCTAATGAGTTCATCTTAATTCTTTCATTTAAGGAGAATTGTTTTGGATTTTGTCCCTTCAGCTTTCTTACCCTAAATACATGATCTCTGATTCAGCTTTGTACTTCTCAATAATAATTCAATAATAATGAGAGTTCCTCACCCGTAAATATGATTTCTTGTCTACCTCTACATGCACATGTGCCTTGATTACTACATTTTAGTGATGCTGTATGTTGTTTCCTTACTGAAGTCAGTTTGCTCTCCATTAAGAATAGATGCAAATACATAGATAAAGCTGTATGGGCGTTGGAGGATGTGAAATCGCAGTTGTTTTATGCACAGATAACCTAATTTGTTGCTAATGAGTTCTTTTTCCTTAGCATTGTATATGGTAGGTCCATCTATTTCATGGTCAGACTTAAACTTGAGATCACTAGAGCCTCACAAATTTACCTCTGTGCAGTTTTCCCAAACTTTTGTCCTCCATTGCTTGGGACTGTTCCCTCTGGGCTGGGATTCCCACTTCCATGATGTATAGTTACAGAACTGTTTGCTCATCTATCTCTGTTTTTCCTTCATATTTCTAAAGTCATTTGAAATATCCTGGCGGATGTGCAGGCTCAGTTTCAGCAACTCGTTCTTTATTTGACTTTGGGCTGCGCTCTGGAAGCCGTCCCCCGCCCTGCGCTACCCATGCGGGTGGCTCCTGCCCTCCCTCCGGTTGCCACGGTGATGGGCTTCCCCGGTGCAGATGCTCCTGCCTTGGCTCCTTGCCATCCCTTTCCCAGAGAGCGGAGTTCTCACTTTCCCTTGGATGGTGAGGACTCCTGTTTGCTCTTCTGCCTGCCGTGGCAGCTTTTCTTCCTTCTAAGCTAGCTCTGGCTTTGCACCTGCTAAAAGAACAAGTGACTTCGTGTGCCTGCAGGGTGGGATCAGCCAAACCTCTGAGTGAAGTGGAAGTCACCTTGTATTATTTTTCCCTTTTTTTTTTTTTTGAACCTGATCCTTCTCATGCAGGAACCCAGCCAGTTCTCCCCCTCTTGGTGTGGCTGTGATGATTTGAAAAAGGAGCCCAGAGTGGTACATACGCACCAGAGGTAAAGCCTTTTTTATTTGTATTTCAGAATGGATAAATTCCATTGCTAGTGTTAGTAACACTGGAATATGGATCCTTACAATACCTGTAAGCACATTTATGCAGAGAGGTTTAGCCAAGCTTTAGCTCAGAAATGAATAAACCTCAGAATGGGGCATCTTTAGATTCAGGGGTAGAATTACAGGCTGTTCAGAAACTTTATTGGAGGAGCTTGACTGTTTTTTGTCGCTGGGCGAAAGGATATCATGTGGTTTTTAAGTTCAGCCCACACAGCCAAAATTTTAGATGTTGTATGCCTGTCCCACGTTGCTGGTGAATGTGGCCTCATCCTGGACTCATTTCCAGAGGCCAGCCAGTGAGCAATTTCAAGCTACAAATCTCAGTGCAGAGTTGCATTTCTCTGTGTGTGACTCAGTCACAGCTGAGAAGTAGTGTTTTTAATCAGTTCAGTTCTACGAGTTATTTATTTTGTTCTAGCTAAAATGCTCTTTTGAAATTCCAATAGCAAAATGGTAGGTGTTGCAGGATGAGTTTAGTGATAGAAAATATTTAGTATATTCTCTGCTTTTGCACGAGGTGTGAGCAATATGTCTCACATTTTCCCCTGTGCTTTCTCTGGCATAATTTTAAATGGTTCCAATAATAGGACTTCCAGTGCTCTGTTCTGTGCTTGTGGGACTCACTGAGAAGGTTCTTGATTCTGATGCTTTATGTTTTTGTAAATGATGTGATGTTTCTTACTATATGGACAAATCCTTTGACCAAGTTCATCCTTCATGCTTTTCCCTGCCCTTTAAGGGCTCGTGCTTTTGAGCTTGTTTCAGTCCAGTCTGCTTGTTTCTGAAGTAGTGATATCTATGCAAATCTCTAAGAAATGTTATCTGTGTTTTATAGAGTCCAGGGAAAGCATCTACACTTCAGTGACCAGGTACAGACCTGAATATCCTCCCTTTCTGAAATACACTTAATTATTTTTAAAAACCCACAATGTGTTTCTTCTAGCTGAGATCTGAAATGTATGCTTCTTTCTCATGGAAAGTATTCACAGAAACTTTTTTTTTCAGTATCTGGAAAAGGAAAACAAAATGCATCAGGCAACTTCCATTAACAAAGTTAGTAGAAGCACTTCCTAGAGCAGAGTTTGTAATGTTTTTACATCTAACTCTAAGGAAGATGTTCTATATTTAAAATGTTTCTTTCAAAGAAGCATTGGAACAGGGGAACAGTTTTTTTCTGCCAAAAGTCATAGCTGTGGAAAGCTGCAAGAGCAGCAGACGTTACTGAAAGGTAATAGTCTTCCTGTGCAAATGTAAGTTAATATTCAAGGGGTTAAATAGAACAGGGAATGATCTTAAATTTCAGCCTTCTGTGCAGTCTGTAGTTTTATTGAAAGGCATCACAGATCATATCGTATCCTCACCATGACTGTGCTGCTTTGAATTACTGCTTGAGCAATAAAATATGTACATATTTTTGCATTGTGCATACCGTGCTGTCCTATAAATGTAAAAATGTCTTTATTCATCAATATAGAATACTTTAGAGAGTGTCTTATCTTGTTGGGCAGGGAGTTTATTTAATCTGAATTTTCTCACCACTTTGGGAAGGGCAGTTTGCAAATGAAGTGAAGGATTAATTAAACAGATTACTCAAGGTTATTTGATAAATTTGGACATTACTACATCTGAAATAACTTGGGACTGTTACTTCATGTGTAACAGATCTGTTATCCTTCATGTATAATACAGGCTTAAATAATTTGCCCTGAATTACTGTGGATGACCTACTTGAAAAGGTTTTATACATGGTTAGAGGTTCAGCGAGTATTTGGCATTACTCTTGCAATATACATCTACATTTGTGGCAAACACAGAGCTCTATCAGAATGGTATTATGATTTTTGGAAGCATAGTTTTAAGTATCAGTTTCTGTGAAAATTGTTCATATATCCCTCATCCTTTAATCTTTATGCAACTATTGAAATGTAGCATTGATTTGGGAAAAAAAAAGAATATTTCTACCTCTTGGCTTAGTTAACTCAAAGGAAGACATCTGGCTGCTTTTAGAAGTAAACATGTTACAGGAAGCATTTCTTTTGCTGTTATAAGTAATTGAGTGATTGCTTATAACCAAAGAGTAAAGTATGCTGAAGAGAAAACTCCAGGATGTGAGTTTGAGAGTCTCAGTGTAACAAGTTTAACTTATGCTAGCAACTGCTTTTTGAGAAGGAAAACCAATGCTGCGTTATAGAGCTGCAGTATCTGTTCTGTCCAGAAACACTTTGTTGTGTTTTAGCTCACAATTAGTAAATTACTTTGTTAATGTTATTCTTAATTGAACATCATTTTGAAACTGATAAAAGTACTTCAAACTATTATTGCATTTTCTGTTATAGATCATTTCCTTACTGGGGCAGTTTTGAACCTCATCACTATGGATTTTCTGTATCTGTTTTGTCTTTTTAACGATGTAGACTTAGCAAAGCAGACAAATTTCTTTAAATTCTGTAGTTAGATCAGTTAGAAAGGACTTACCCTGTCTTCTTCAGCTCTTAAATCTGGCATTGTGCTAACACAAAGGCTTATAGCTGTGGTGGCCACAAAGAGGATGGACAGACAAGCAAAGACTTTCCCTGGGAGTCCCGACTGGGGGTTTTCTACCATATCTCTGAGTCTGTTCATAAACTGCCCAAATTTGGTTTTCTCGTCCAAGACACACGCAGCTTCTTTGCTCCTCCGGAGCTCCTCTTCTTTCCGTACCTCAGCCAACTCCTGCAGTTTTTGAAATAGTTTTCGAAAGCAGCAGTTCTCCAGGTTGGATTCCTCAATCCCCCAGTATCTCAGCTCCTCCTGGAAAGACAAGGCACACATGTCTCTTAAGAGCATCAACTTCCCCGCTGCTAGAAAGCTGACAATCATCCCAAAAGCATTGGGATTTCTGTCAAAGAAGAACTCGTGAGTGTCTTCATCGTAATCGTCACACAGCTGAATAATTTCTTCATAGCTGCTGCAAAACTTAAGTTTGCTCAGTCTGGTCAGGGGAAATTCATCTAAAGTACTCCAAGGTAGCAGGTACTTGATGCCTCCAACATTTATCATGATCTCTGTCTTTAGATCGACTGCAGAGGCTTGGTCGGGGCGGTAAATCCTCCTGGCTCGTTGGTAATGGACCCCTTTGACAGAAGGAGTCTCAACGGAGACAGGAAAGAAATGGCTCAGGGAATTACAGGAAGCATAGCTGATGTTGCTGTAGTCTTGGTCGCTGCCTCCGGAGAGAATAGGCATCTCTGAGAGTTCTCACTGGGACATCCGAAATAGCATCAGAGCAGGGTTGTCTGCCAGCCAAAAGGTATGTGAAGAAGGAGAAAACATAGCAGAGGTTACTGCCAGAGAAAGGGTGTTCCAGGCTACTTTCCTAAACCACAAAATTAATGAGTGTTTGGGAGTAAAAGTCACCTTTATGCCTCCTCCTGAAATCTGCAGCCTGTGAATGCAATTTGCTTTGCAGCCTCATTGGTTGTCTGGCAACACACAGGCACAGAGGAGAGCTAAAGCCTCGTTCATAATTATCGCAAAGGGTCGGATGCCTGCAAATCCAAACGCGAACAGATCGGTCTCTGCTCTGAGCACAGCTCGGTCATTGCCAGATTGTTGCATTTTCAGGTGGTTGTTGTAGCTCTCTTATTTCTGTAAATCCTTGAATGCACACTAACTTAACTAAGCTGCTTAATAGTTATTAGAGAGGTCAATTACCTGCTGTCAGCTGGATGCAAACTTCTTAATTGCTTTAACTCAAATGCTCAGATTGTAATTCCTCTTCCTTTGACTACTCGCCTGTTTGCCTGCTCTCGGAGGCGCGGCAAGGATTAACTAGTAGATGTTAGTAAAATGCTGTAAAAGTGCTGCATAATGACAAGTGTTATCAACCCAGTCTGTCACTGCAAATTACTGAGAATATGCAGGGAACATTTGCTCACCCTATAGAAAACTTTGTTACAAGGACAGAAGGAAAAGTATTCTCTCAGCTCAGAGGGAGAACAGCAACTGAAAGACACCCCCCCCCCCTTCCCTTCCTCCTTTCAGGAACAAATCCCTGGTTTTGTTCATAATCTCTAAAGATTCACAGGCATTTATTACCCTAAGGAAGCAAACTACAAAAATCCCAAGGAAACTTCCCCAAAGTTACTTACCACCGCGCCTCGGGCTGCTGCCCGCTGCCTGGCTTCCCTGCAGGTGAAGTATGCATGCTGCAAACTGGTCAGCTGAGTTACAATCCAGCAGAAAGACCTGGGGATATTTTATGGTATTGATTTTGAAAAAAAAAAAAAAAAAAAATCACTATAGCACTCTGGAGATCCCAGTCTCTTTTCTCTTTCTCTCCTTCTTTCCCCAGAAGGGGAAAATACTCGTATGTGTTCATATATTATCTGTTGTACCAATAAAGCCGTTGCACAGGAGGCAGTGTCCTAAGTGGCAGCTCCTCTTCTGGGCTCGTGGGGCTTCCTGGTGAAATGTGCTGAGTGAGAGCTGCAGGATCCTGCCCTCTGTCTCTCCTGTTTCCCTTGGGACTGTCAGTGTGGTCCTGGAAGAGGAGGGGAGAGGGAAGGGGGAAGGGCTTAGCAATAATCTCTCCAGCATCCCTCTGTCTATTCAGCAGGCAGCAGGCAGCAACTGAGTAAGAGCATGGAGACAGTCTCCAACAAATCAGATTTGCTAATAAGTGAATTCTGGTGAGCCTACTTAGTAAATAAAACAATTTTAATCCCTATGTACTCCTGCCATTGCTATGGTCATCCTACAGTTGCTTGCTCTGACAACACTAGCCAAATTCCTCAGGAGCAGTTTCCATGTCCTACATCCCTCTTGAAACTGGGATTCGCTCTTAAATATCCCTAGAGGGAATTTTGTTGGGTGCACAGATGCTGGGCACTCTTTCAGCTAGTAGGAAAGTACTTTCCTTCCAGAAAAGAAAGGGGCTCTGTCTTGCAGAGAATGGGTGCTGAGCACTCTTTTTGTAAATCTTCAGTGCTCTTCCAACAACCAGGAACTTTCTCCTCTGTCCTGTACCAAGATAGGAAATAATGCATAATCCATTTCTCACGTTCTCATACATGACTGTGGGAGGCTGGGCTTGCTGAAGTGCTTTTGAGTTCTGTACTGCCAGTAGGTCTTAGGCTGCCCGAAGTCTGAAGTTGGGATAACATGGATTTGATCCATATTCTGCTTGCTTGACTTCAGTCAGAGGGTTCGAGTGGCCTATGATCAGGTGTTAGTGACGAGTACCCTAGGTGATATTCCTAAATTCAGCAAGAAATGCCTTAGTTTATACCCAGCATAGCTTGAAACCCCTGAACTTGAGTCCTATTGCCACAGAGATGTGAGCATCTATAGGATTTACATGTCCCACTGTGCATATGAAGGCTGCACGGAAAAGCCATCAGGAGTTTGTACCCCAGAGCTGTGTTTCTGCCACTTGCACATTGGTACAAGGTGCAGCTGTGCCCTTTGCTTGCCCTGGGCTGCTTCCCCACGTCATGTGGGACTTGTGCACTGCTGGACTTGTGCACGTTGGAAGCGGATCCTGCAGCTGTTTATCAGTGCTGAGCAATGCTGTGGCACAGCCTAGGACAGGAAGCCTTTGCTAATTGGACCTTTTGACACATCTTTCTTGGCCCACGTGGTGCCCAGAAGATTAACTTCTTATCAGGCTCCACCACTGGGGTTTACACTCAGGTCCTAATTATGCCATCCACTGAGAAAGACCAGATAGATGCCTGAAGGCAACTGAGTTCTGGGAGCATAGCTCAAAATCACTTAAATCCTACCACCTTTGTGCAGGATGCAGTTTGCTCTGCCGAGCAGACTTTCTTATGGATTGTTTTTGTGAAGAAAAAGCAAACCTATTCTAATTAACTTCGGATGGATTGTTTCACAAAAGGATAAAACCAATTAGCATTTCCTTCTCAGCTTGTGAAGCCCTTGTGCAGCGTTGTTAAAGGTTATATTTCTGAAACCAGCTGACAAGAAGGTGAATAAATCCAAATCAATTAGTAAATATTATACGTAATTCAATAATTTGATTGTTATTTAGCTGGAAATACATCTTTTTTTTAATATTTGTGACATCATCTTCAATAATGAGCACCCTAATATTTGTTTTACTGGGACTTGCAGCTTTGTCTGCAGCTGTATCAGGACCTCATTGCCAGCCAGAACCAAACCAGTATCTGTATAGGAGATCCTCCTTAATAGTTCAGCATCTAAAACTGTTAATGCTGAGACTACAAAATTGAAGTCTCTCTCCAGGTGGGAAAGACGACATTTTTCTGGCTCAGCTCAAATCTCTGCTGACTTGCTTTTACTTTTTTTTTTTTCCCCATAAATTCAGCTGTAGTTTTCCTGTTAAATTCCCTTTGAATTTGCCCTATTCAGTATTAACTTAATTTTTTTTTTTTTTCTGTTCTCTAGTTCCCTTTCAGTTTCTGGAATTGCTCTCTGCTTGCTCTTTAGCCATCTGGTCATATCAACTTCTTTTACATGCCCTTTATGCAGTTTCCATATGCTTTATTTATTTGCTGACATGAATGGCTTTCCTGTCTCCTCCCTGTTGTTTCCACCCCTTTATTATTTTTTCCATTCTTCTTACACCTGCCTCTCATCCCCTCATCTGCTTATCTACAAGCTGAGCAGAGTTCTTACCTAGAGGGCTCCAGGGACCAGACAGTTGCATGCTGTTGTACAGCCCTCTCAGCTGGATTAAGCCTATCCCTACATGAATCAAGGGTAAAGCCTCAATCATGGTTATATTTGACAGAATTCAAATTTAAGCACTCACAGCAGAGATCTACTAGGATGGCTTGAAACTTTGTGAATATGATGGTGCAACTATTGCCACGTCCCTTTGAAATGCAGAGGAGAATCTGGTAAGAGGCATCCAATCCAGTGAACAGGTTTTTCCCAGATGGTTGGGTAATGAGGTCATTTGTGGCATTAGCATTTAGTTGTTAATAATGTTTAATTGCTGTAGAAAATAGGAAAGAGAGTAAAGGTCACTGGCTCTAATATCTTGCTTACCTGTGATTTTATCTCCCACATTTTGTAATTATGCCAGAGTCCTGTAGCAAGCAGCAGATATATACAGAATATAGATATACAGAAGCAAGTATTTTTTTTCACCAAGCACATAATAAAACTTTGGAATGTATTGGCACAGGATATTGTGGTGAGAAAGAGTGTAAAGGATTCAGAAAAGGACTAAACAAGTTCATGCAAAGATAGTCCGCCATGTAGATCCAACATCTGGCACAGAAAATCAGTAGCCTATGTATTGCTGGGCAGCAGGAAAGTATTTTAGTGGCAATACTACAATGGGCACACGTGCTCTGTTCTGATTTTTCCAAGATTTCTCATGCTGTACATGAGGGCTGAACAGGCCCTTGTGTGACCTAATGGAGATGTCTTAATGTTAAGAAACCAGAGGAGGTTGGCCTAGGCTCTACTGGGTTGGTCGTGCTTTTCTGAATTGATTTTGCAGTGGTTACTTGACAGTATTTCTCCATTAGAACAGCAAAAACTGCTGGAGACAAAACTCCATTTATATATGTATGTATATTCAAGACTATGTTTATTCAAGGCTAATTATGTCTGTTTATAATGGGCAATCTTACAAAGGGGTAGACTGTTCTCTGGGAAACTGTATGTACTTTCAGGTCTTCCAATCGTTCTGCAGGGAGCAGGTATGTAAATTAATAAAGGTAGAGTTGTTAATCATCCTTTCTTCCCAACTGGGCCTTTTGTAATACTTAAATATAGTAAAAAGATAATTACTTTCCCTGGCACCTGTAACAGAAGATGCATTTCAAGCTTTTAAAGTCAGAAAACAAAGGTATACATCAAAATAATTATGTAAGGAAATATGAATGCACTGAAGAAATGAGCATTTAAAGGAGAAAAAATAAGAATGAAAGAAATCCATTAAAAAAAACCCTATACTGTCTTCATTCATTGGCTTAGGAATTAGCCCAGCACTGAATCTTCAGTTGGTGCAACTTCATCACTTAACTGTTGCGTGCTGTTTTTCTCTGTCAGGTGAGTATACGGCCTTTAGCCTGTGAGAACTCATTGTCTAAGACTCAACCAATGTACAGACCTGTCCTTACCCAGGTTCTTTTTGTCTGTGCCATATGAATTCTTGCAATAAATGAAGTATGTATTTTTTTCATTTATTTTCAAAATATTTGTCATGGAATTGAAAGGAGCGTTTTAAAATTCAAAAATTGTGGTTAACACTTCTGGAAGTAATGGGATTTAGATAGCCTTGTTATAGGGAAATTCAATGTCTTTTCAGATTCTCGTATTATTTATTGGGCATAAAGAAGATCTTAGCCTTCTTTTCATAGCTTAATTATCACATTGCATATTGCAAGGTAAACTTTCAGGATTTATGCCAATTTTTTATTCAGTCCAGCAATTTTAGCTTCATGTTCCTGTTTATTCCCTCATAATTTGTCTTTATGGAGCAATAGAAATACCCTTTCTTGCCAAATGCCTAGTTTGTATGGATAATTAAATTGACAGTAAAGGGCTAGATTCACCTATTCATTATTCAAGCCTTAGCGAATTGCAGTATTATCGATTCCAGTAGAATAATGATACCAGTCGCACAGGAGCATGTGGTAAATCAGGCCGTGGGTACCCTCGATTTGTTAAGCACTTGTATAACATACTGCTTGCTCACCCCAGCCCTCAGAAACCCCAGTCGTGGTCCAAGCTCCTGAGGCACCACAAACTGTCTCAGAAGACTGAGTCACACGTATCGGGGCAGTGCTTTCTTCCTTCTCTCCATCACTGCCTTTGTAGAGTTGTTTGGTTTTTCTTTGTCGAGTTTGATGAAAGCCAAAAAGGGCCACTTGCCAGTAGGCAAAATAGCACTCAAGCCAGAGAACTATTCAGAGCATTTCTTAGATATGTAAAAGTACAGTGAGGTTAATGACAGGTAATGCACAGATTTCTGTGTCCTTTAAATCCTCTCCATACACGAGGGCTGAACCAAGGAATTAACTTATGTTTCCTGAAGTTTAATGTACTCATCTCTGGACTCTTTAGAACATTGTGCCCGTTAATGGACAGTACCCAAAGAAATTAATTTCACATGGATAATTGTTCCTATGCATGTTGCAGAAGGCTGAATCGCTTAGGTTTAGGGGACTGGCATGAGTGTGGTGCAGCATGGGCAGAGAAAACAGAGCTAAAATGCCATGGCTTACAGCTGGGTGCTCTTATCTGTCCACACAGCAAGGGGCTGCTATGTGAGACATGCGCAGGTAATCAGAGAGCCATGCTTTAGAGAAAGACCATCTGAAGCCTTTCATAACCTGATCTGGAGAATAATTCCCTCCTCATATCAGTTCTGGTGATCAGTCTCACTCTGAGCACTATACACAAGTCGAGCATTTCAGGAAGAAGATTTTCTACCGTCTCTGAGCACCAATCCATTAGGAGATGCCAAAATGTGTTATGCAAAAGGCATGCAACCTTCTGTCCTAGTTTCTAACAGAAGTTACGCTTCTCGTAGTGTCTAGTATGAATTTATCTTGTACCTCCGAGATACTGATAACATCCTGGCAGTGTTGAGCGGAGCCGAGGACATAACTCAACTTCCGCATTCCTCTGCCAGTGAAATAGTTAAGGGGGGCATAAGGAGCTGGGAACTGGGAGGGCACAGGACCAGGGCAGCTGACCCAAATTGGCCAAGGAGCTATTCCATCCCACATAACATCATGTGATTGGTTGGTGGTGTTTCCGGGTTCCGTTCGTTACGGAAGGGGCTAGCCGGGAGGAAGGGTCACCAGTGGCTGTGAGCCCTTGCTCTGCGTATCCTCTTTGTGTATATATATATATATATATGTACTGTTATTTCTTTTGTTCTCTTTACTATTTTAGTAAATAGCATTTATCTCAACCCACGCGTTTTACTGCATATCTCTCTACTTCTCTCCCCCGTCCCATTTGGGGAGGGGGGAGGGTGAGTGAATAACTGTGTGGAACTCAGCTATCTGCTGAGTTAAACCATAACACCTTCCCTTCCTTGAGTCCAAACGAAAGGGCACATCTGCCTAATTGCATGCACATCAGGGAAAAAAACTGGTGGTCTGCATTTTCGACCTCACTGAGAGCTGAGCAACTGAAGGGATTAAAACAGTCCCTGGTGATAATCAGCATGGGACTGCTGCTAATAAAAGAAGTACAAGCTTTCATTTTCTCTCTTACTCTGCAGGTAGGTTTAGATTGTGTGTTTTGATGTATCTGTCAAAGGAGAGAACATCTTGACATGGTAAAACCTTTGGTGAGATAAAAATTGGAAAATATATAAACATTTTTTTTCACCTAGTGCTTTTCGTTTCAAAATTCCAAAGCATTTATGAATCACACCATTTTCATGACTGATATTAAAAGAGTCATTTAAATGACCAACCTGAGGATCATTGAAATATCACAAATGCCCAAAAGGTAGTGCAGTATACAGATTTTCAGATATACTTCCTGCTATATCCAAAGACCTTCCAAAAACCTGATATTTGACTGCCATTTGAGTACCTAGGTAGTTATTTTTTACTATTTTCATGCATTTGTATGTCAGTAAGAAGGGACATGATTAAAAAAGAGAAACCTTTGCTTCATTGAGAAGGTTTCTGAAAAGGGGTAAGTCAAAAATAAATTGTATTTGTGCCACCATGACTTAGGGAAAATTCACACCCATTTAAGAATTAAAAGAGGAAAATGGGCAGAATAATATGTTGCAAATTTGCTAGGAAGAAAAACTGAAGAAACTTAACCATATGTTTCAAGTGGCATGAACGTCATGTGCTTAGGAGAGAGCTGTGTATGTATGAGTGCAGTGTATGTATGTCCATAAGTACCATTGATTTTGGAGATCGCAGGGTCATGGGTATTCATCTGGGCACAGGAACACCCACCTGACTTAGTGTGTACGCTAAGATGTCTGCCATCAGGCAATGCAGCCTTGGAAGAGAAAGGGTAACATTGTGGTTGCGATGCAGAAGTTCTCTCTTTCTTACCTTTGTCAAATGTCTTTGTCATCCCAGACACATCGCTTAATGTCGCTGAGCCTTCGTTTCCTAGTCATAAATCAAATACATATAACTCCTGTGGTCTTGTAAGGACAACTCTGTTCCTAAGAACAGAACAGCAAAATCCCACTAAGGAAGAAGGACAAGAGCTGTTAAAAAGTTGATCTTCACAATCTTCGCAATGCTGGAGAAGACTGTTCTGTAATAGGTGGATAAGCTACTAATAAGACTGGTTATCTAAAGTTCTAAAGCTCAAGAATCAAACACAGCAATACTTTCAGTTTTCAGATATAAAACAGAAAGAGTATTAAAATTACGTTAGCTGCTGTGATGAGCTGCCAGATTAAAACGTGAGTCACTAAGCAGGTGTGGTGGGTTTTTGAATATTGAATGTCATTGATTTTCATCCCTTCTTCTGTTAGGATTTACTTCTCAGGTCATTTAAAACTTGTGAAGGAAGGCCTGAAAATATTTTTATATTTTGCTGGTGAGATTGATTATTTCATCTATTTTTTTTCTAATACCATACTGTTCAAATGAATTACCATACAAATCCAGTTCTGCATTTATGATGCATTAAATGTCAAAAAAAATATAAATCATTCTAATTATGGTTTTTCCCAAGGCTTGAGACCTTGCATTAAAAAGCAATATAGATAAAAGGCATTCCTGTGCATATAGTACCACCCGGTTGTTAAAATTACCCTTAAGCTCCTTTTAATAATTTAGCTAGTTCCTCATTGAGATCTGTATCTATTTTAATCAATGAAATGTTAGCCTTATTCAGGCTAAATACAAAGACATTATGATTTGATGATACTGATATAAAACTAATAGAAAAAGACAACGTGCTTGCATTTTGATCTCCGCAAACCCATGGGAAGATGCCCATCCAGTGGGCTCTGAATAGCTGTTTAACTTTCCTGTTGGAGAGAAAAAGAGGGGATTTTCCCTGCTTGTGCTGGTTCTGGGAGTTGCTTTGCTGAGGCCTTTGTTAGGCTGACAGTGAGCGTTTTTTAAAACCTCACCATTGGGTGAGAACCCAATCTCTTCCCTCCGAGCTCCTTTTCAGACCCATCTTTCAATCTATCTGAAAACAACTGCCCAGGGCCACACATCTCTCAGCCTGCAGGACTGCAAGGCTTCAGTAGTGAAAAGTTTCAGTAGTGCAAAACCTCTGCCACAGCTGCTGCCAACAGATGAGTGCTTTGCCCTTCGTGTAGAGGAACTTTTGAATTACTGTAAGGTACGTTAGGGAGCTTGCTTGACAAGCATAAGGTATTAGGAAAGTTCAGGTGCCCCTTGTCAGCTCCCCACCCAAAGCTGATGTCCTGGCCATTACCTTTTTCAAACTGATCACTCTGTTCTCAGTCTGTATTTCCTGCCTCCTGCAACCCTGCAAAGTCATGAGGATTTGTCATCTGCAAATGCTGAAACACTGGAGGGGAAAAGTAATCAGAAAATATTTCATTTATTGTAATCTTAAAATTATCTACACGGTGATTTGGAAAAGGTCTGACTGTCAGTGACTGGGTGAGAAATGGGTATGTGATTCACATTTATAAACCAGTTTTTGTTGTAAACGCTACAAATACACATTAATTAATGATAAAATCAAGGGAAATGTCTGTGAGGATACAGAGAGAGACTGATGGAGCTAGAGAGATTAGAGAAAATGGTAAGCATTAATAAAATTAGTCTGAACATGGGGAAAAGCAGACTAAAATGGCCAGTGTAGGGGGATAATCTAAAGGAAAACTGACACCAAGTAGGAAAATGAATGCAATGTCTTCCAGACACTTTCCAGCAAGTGTCTGGAGAGCAGAAATGCTATTTCCTTTTATAATATATTGGGATAGCACAAAGCAAACCATAACATGACTCCATTCAGTTATTTAAAAAGATGGTGCTGTGGATCATGAGTTAAATTGAAGTAGTGTTTTTAGTTCCTGTGGCTTTGAATTTCATTATTTGAAAAAGACACATAGAATGCAAAAGGGATGGCGTTTGCAGTGTTAAATTACACACAAAATTTTGGTCTTTCAGGCAAAAAGAAAAAAAAAAAGAAGAAGGGCAAACAAAAAAGAGAAAGAACGTAAGACATCGGCAACATCGTAACCATCTGCAGTTGCCAAATGGATGTTAACATGAAGCAAAATGAAATAATTTCCTCAAATGATTAAAGAAAGGGCGCAAAATGTCAGTCTCCATGTTTGGGCTAGGCAACAGAAAATGTCTTAAATAAGAAGGCCACTTAGGCTCTGAAAGAGAGGGGAGCTTCTCCAGGGAAGTTGCTGTGATACCCAGAGGCTCTGTCCAGCCAGGAGGTGCCAGCAGCCAGCGGCCGGTCTGGATGAATGAAGCTCTTGGTGTAAGCAGGAGAGAATGCTGCTTGAGAGCAGGATTTACCAGTGGGCTAATTAAGGGCAGGAAGCCCTGCTCTGACCCTGTAGGGACAGCCAGGCAGAGAGGTGTTGGAAAATGCCATTGTCCCCAGTCCTCCACTGAGGTCCTCCTGAGGCTGTGAGGACAGGACGGAGCCGTGTAGAATCTCAGTGCACTTGTTGGGTCCTGTTGGGCATTCCCCCAGTATGGGCTATCCCCAAGCTGCAGGGATGTAAGCTGGGTGGGAAGTCAAACACCTCCTGTTCTCTGTTGAACAGAACAAAGCCCAGTCAGAGCATTTTCACATTCACTTCTCTCTTTTGTGCTTTAAAGTCCCTTATGCAGAGCTTAGATGACAGATACTCCTGTTTCTGCAGCGCTTTCTTCCTAGTCCCTTTCAATAATTCATATTCATCTACACTTCATTCCTGTTCTCCTTTTCATTGCTCCTTTGATAATTAAACAATGGGACGAGGAAGGTATGTGAGATGCCGAGACGTTCCCGTGACTCAAAATACATCCGACGTTCAAGCGAAGTAATTTAATTAACATGTGGGTTCTTATTGCCTGCCTGGGAAATAACTGGGCATTTGTGTTACATTTAGATGTATGGCAGCAAGCAAGAGGGAAAAGGGAATTCAAAGGCTCATTGTAGCTATGATATTTCTTTGTGTACCAAAGTCAGAATTGCTATAATTCATTTTAACCATTTCACGTGGAACAAAGGCAAAAAGCTGTCTCCGTGCATCTCTTTTCTTGGGGGAAACAGATATTATCACCATATTTAGTTGAAATGCTTTTACCTTCGGTAAAAGATTTCTTGCTTTAGACATGGGATGCAGAAACTTTAGTTCCCTGGTAATTTTAGAGTAGTAATTTTAGGTTAGTTTGTTTACAGACTGGGCACAGGACAAATTCTGTCTCCAAGATATTGCTGTTTAGAGCTGCCCTTTCTAAAAGTGTCATAGAAGGACTCAAGTACATGGCAACACTTCACACATCCATCTCATTTAACAGAGGGGGCTAATTTGAAAAGCAGTCATTCCAGGCTATTTATGTGGATAGTAGAAAACAAGAAGCTACTTAGGGGATGATAGAGATCTCAGAAAGGCTGACTCTTTCCTGTCCCTTGTCCTTCTCTTCGGGCTATACAGCTGGCCAAAGTGGACTCTATTTCAACCTTACTGACCTCAGCTGGGTAACTAAACTCAATGGATGAATCCAGGCTTTGTGCGTGCTTGTCAATTTCACTTCTAGCAACACTTAATCTGCTAAAGAGATTAGAAATGCAAATAGATTTTGATTAGAAAAAAATAACTCAAATTGTCCTAAGCTCATAAAGCAAAATATAGGCAGCAGAAGTATCAGTAAAGTTGCTCGAGTACCATTCCTGATGGCCTACTTCAGCCTGGTTCCCAATCATGTACCTAATGGGTTTTCATAGCCCTGCAGCCCTCTGGTTGTTGCTGTGGTTTTGTTGGTGCTGCCATTTTGTACTATGTCGGCAGGAAATTTCCTTTTCACAAGAACTTCCACAATCTGTTTACTTCCCAGGCCTCCTCTCGCTGTATCAGTCCATGTTGATGGAACTAGGCATTATAGTACAACTTTTATTCATTAGGTGACGGTACGGTGTATTGTTGCTCATGTTCTCCTCTGAGCTCTCCTGATCATTTGCTGCTGCATAAAGCTTGAAAAATCAATACAGATGCTCACTTCCTTTATCTGCAAATGCATCAGCAGGTAAAAACAGGGGGAGTACTTGATGTGATCTAAATGGAAGATTAGCAGAGGGCATCAACTGAAAGCAGAGTCTACTCTGAACAATGACTAAGGTAAAACTTGCACCACTTTACTTAGCACCTCTGATTCCTCACTGGAGCTCAGAACTGCTGCTGTTACCGACAGTGCTGCTCTCCTTCAGCTTTGCAGAAGCAATCCTGCAAGGAGAAAAGCAGCTAAATCATCTTCCTTCTTGTGCATTGTCAACAGAATCGGTCACCAAGTGTAGGCAGAGTTCTGCGATGAACCAGAGCTGCAAGGGCCCCAAGGGCATGGAGGGCATAACTTCTGCAAGTGCTGTAATACTGGTGGTATGAGAAGGAAAGAACTGAAGCTGATTGGAAAAAGGAAAAGTGGTATAATGTGTTCCTGGTTTTAGGAGAGATCTTAACTTTGAGAAATAGCTTTGTGAAACTTCATATCTAAAAATATTTTGACTGTGGGACTTTGGAAGGACTCAGATTCCAGATTCGTATTTGGGTAGGGCAGATAATTATTTTACTGTTACGAAAGTGTTATTTGCCTGCAAACTGCTACTATCTCATGATTTCTATTTCAAGTCAAAGCAAGAAATGTTTCAAGATATTGAAGTACAACCCCCTCTGCAGTGCGTCTGTCTTGCCATGCTCTTTCTCTGATGTTTTTGCTATATTATGGTTCAATGACTTCCAGCAAAAAACAACATTTTGTTACACAAGTATTGCCTAGAAATCAATGCTGGCTCTTTGCCAGTAAAGACAAGATTGTTTTTGCTATTACTTGGTCGTTAGTGGTGTTGCAGCAGAGCGTAAGAGTCGAAGGAATAGACTTGAACACCCTCTTGTATGGTAAAAACACAGGACAAGCAGATGGTTGCTGTGTCAGAAAGCTCGCCCTTGAAATAGATGCAAGAGACTAAGGCAGGCGCTGTGGGTTTGTTTGGACTTCAGTGCTGTTTGAAAACATTTACTATTTTCAAGGCAATGTTGGGTCTCTGGTTTCACTGAGAGACTCTGAGTGAATTCCCACAATTGTCATTAACTCACCAATTGCCCCATGGCATAATCTGAGGACCAAACCTGTTCATCTCTGTCCCAGGATTACTCTGTCCAGTTAGTTGTACAAGATGCTGTCCTGTTAATTGTTAGAAACTGTTTATGCGGACAGGATAAGAAAAATCTATTAGCACTTGTTTGAGAAAGAAAGGGACTGTATTTTTTCAAGGCAAGGCCAAAGGTGAATGTTTTAGATGACAGTGAAGTAATAGTGAGCTTTAGTTTGTGTGCAGAAAAGTCTGTATGGAGGAAATGTTAATATCATTCATACCTTCAACTTTAAATTCACTGCAGGCAGTAAAAGACTCTGGCTGATTTTAGCACATCTTAAGCTGATGAGTCCTTGGAATTGTAGTCCCTTCCAGAATCTATTTACAATGGACTTAATTTGCTAATGGTTTTACATTTTAACTTCATCCTTCCATAATAAATTCCACTGACAATTCCTTGCTGTTCTGAAGCTTTGTCCTATTAAATTCACAACATGGCTCTCTCCTAGGGTGTCTTCATAGTAAGAGCAGGCTGTAGCTACATAGTCAGAAACTACAATCCTTAATAAAGATTCTGAAATTTTCAAAACACCTTGTTATAAACCTTCTCATAACATTCACAGTTCTAATAACATGTTATGCACAACACTGGGCAGTCGCTGTATAAGTGCTATGATTTCATATGCCTGGTATATGGAAGTTGGAGTGAATTTGCTCTAACGGGAAGACTCTTCTAGTTGAGGGTACAATATGGAGATAGGAGCATGCTCATAGCCTTGTATTCCCATAACATTCAAGTTTTTAAAAATCAATTTTTAATTACTGATCACAGGCATGTCCAGAATACAGACTGCTGACTTACTAATGGCCATTTTAGAGTTGTTCTGAGCATCATGAAGCAGTTGTGACCATCTCACCCAGCTCCAGAACCCTGCCTATTCCTGAACTGAAGGCTGTCCTTCATCATGCCCTTTACAGGACAAAGTCCTGGGGAATGTCTTACAACATCAGCAAACATTTTTATTCTTTTCTCCAAGTGCAGTTGGCTACAGTGAAGCTTGTTTAGACTGTCTTAAAGAAGAAAATAGAATATATCCATCATTTTTATTCTATTAAGAGTTATATTCTGTATCGTCATGACTGAGGACTCTGAAAATACTATTGCATGACTAACTCACTTAAGATATTCATTTGAAAGCCCCAAAAATTCCAGTTGACTTATTATTTTCAAGACATTAGTCATAAAAAGTTCCAAATGGGGTGATTATTATTATTATTATGTTTGATTATTTGTGTATGTATAGAGCCACATGACAAAGGAATAATTCTCTGTGTTGGCAAGTCTTGTTTTGCTCACTTTGACATGAAATGGAGGAAAATACCTCTTCCTAAAGGCTGTTTATCCTTCTTTTAATATACAGTCCTGCTCATGTCAAATGACTTATTAATGGTTCAATCAAAGAGCAGTGGTTTGATTAAGATCATCTCTCTCGTAAACAGTGAAAGATCATTATTAAAACTAGGAACTCAGTCATGGAAATAATTGTTACAGGAGAAGGAGGTTACGGCTGTCATCAGAGAGCCCGTCTCTTCCATGGTATCATGTTTGGTTTGAAATCAGCCTGTTTGGTGTTGTTTGCCTAGCAGCTATCTTGCTCTCCTGCCTTGCCCTTGAATCCCTCCTGCCTGCCCTTGTCAGCTAGCAGCACTGAAACCTGAGGCTGGGCTTCCTTCACGCCTTGTCAGCACCACGTCCCAAGGTGTCGGGTCACATCCATTTGGTTTGCATGACAGTATAACCGGTTTTTGGTTACAGTCACAAAATATATCCAAAGAAAACATGTGAGGAAGCAATTTGTTCAGAGTGAAAGTATTTTTCCTGCATTGGCAAGGAGACATGTTCAACAAAGTGCTCAAAGTTCCTTACAGAATTATATCTGAACTTGACTAATTTAGACACGCTATGGCTTGCTATGCTAATATTAATTTCTCATTCAGTAATTATCTTATGAAACGGGCAGATTAAGCAGTCATATGGCCACACAGATGCAGAACACTGGCATGTGGGTGACATTGGCAGATTGTGCTCATATTAAACATTTTGTCTTAGGGAAGGTGAGGAAAGAGAGTAGTGTAATATAATTTCTCACCCCATGTGCTTTCCTGTGTTAAGTATCTCTAGGACAGAGCGTAGAAAGGTTTTGGAAATTGCTTTGAAAGTTCTAGTGGATGAATTGGCTGTATAAAAGCTGAAGATTATCTTTGATAGCAAAGGAAGGAAAGACAGGTCGCTGTCTAGAAATTACATTCTTCCAATCTAAGGTGCTTGTGTGGGTCCATTAGCGCAGGATCTGAGTATCTCACTAGGTTTAGTGCAACTGCCTTTGCAGTCTCAGGAAGGGTAAGTAAGTCTTATTTTTTCTGCTGAGGGTAGAGATGCAGAGATTACACCTTTCCTTCCTTGCTGGAGCAATCTGTGGCATAGTCAAGGATCCTCAACCCTTCACTGGTCCCAGTTTAGTGCATAGTGTACTTTTTGCACACACATGAGCCAGGGTGTGGGGAGAAGTCCTCCCCACTGCCAAATGCTGCTGCAGGGTGGGATCCTGGAGCAGTCGGGATGAACACTTGGCTCTAGGAATGTGGAAGTGCTCCTATAGTTTGTGCAGCAGGCAGAGCCAGAGCAAGAAAGGATGGTATTGATGCTCAGGATGAGACTGATGTGGCAGGACAGATGGTGGATGATGGAATGTAAGGAATTAAAACAGAATTACTATCCTGAAAAACCACATTCCGTTTCCATCCCCATTTGGAAGTACCTGCCCTCTGTAGCTACTTGAACTCTTAAAGCTTCTGGGAGTCCAGTGAGTCTATAGACTTTTTATATATATTTATTTATTTAACACTATTTATATAGTGTTGTATAAATTTTGTGCGCTAAACATTTCATAAAGTACACGATTTTTAATAATCAATAAATAGTTATATTTAAAAGCTTGACATGAAAATTCCAAGAACCATTTATTGGTTTCACATCAAATGCTGAAAATGAAATTCTCTGAAATTTCATAATTTGAGGCATTTTACCCCCATCAGTTCAAATTCTGAGAAAGATATTTCTAAATCATTCTTGAAAATGTTTTATTCTTGACTAAATACTTCCATAAGAACTCTGAATTCCTATTGCTAATCACTGTTTAATGAGTAATAGTACATTTTGGCAGTGCAATAAAGTGACCTGGTGCAGATGTTGCAGCTGTATCAAGGTGAATAAAACCCTGAAGACTTAAAGCACTAGAAGAACCTCATGCATCCCAGGATTATAGAAGAGAGAATAAGAGAAAGAAATAAAGAATAAAATATTATATTCAAAGGAAAAATGTTGGAGCAAGGCCTTCCCATGATGACCTGCATATAAAATCAGCATCATTCACATGTCTGGAAATGAAAGAAATGTTTCATTCAAATTGCCAAGGTTAAACTTGCTTGGCTTTTTTGTTGGCTTGTGTCTTTATGTTTTCAGAGTTGGATAAACTTCTTCGATTTCATTTTAATAATATATTTGGAAGATGTTTTCTCATGTGTTTTTCATATTCAACATAGTGAAATCAACATTTTTTCACGGATTTGTGGGTAATTCTGGTTTGTGCTTTTGGAAGACATAAAGGCTAACCAGTAAAAATCACGTGTGAGAGGAGATCTGGATTCCTCAGTTAATAAGCATCTAAAGGAAGTGAGAATGTAGGACTCAGTCTAGTGGTTCTTAAAATGCTTTTCATAAAGTAATTGTTCCTTCTTAGGTCAGCCCACCAAGACTTGAGGAGATGTCCCCATGGCTGCTGGGAGAGGGGCAGTTCCTTTCACAAGCAGGTGCTCCTTCCTTGGAACCCTGCAAGGTCTCTGAAGTCTGCTTTGAAGCCTGCTATGGGGACATGTCAGTTCTGAGTGCTTGGCTTGAAAACTCCCATCAAGAAGGGCTTCCTTTTGCTAGGTTCTCCAGTGTTACCTATTTTTAATGCATTATCTTATACTTCTCTCTCCCCTTTCCACTTTCTGTGAATAAAAGAGAAAAGTTTAAAGAAAAGAGACAATGGCCTGACCTGAGGGTCTGTAGCTTTATATTTTCAATACATCTGCCCTGTAGCAAAATTCAGATGTGACTGGCCTGTTGCTCATTTGTGGGTTTTACTAATGCCTTCCATCCCCAGCTTGGATATTCCAAGAAAGAAAAGTATATGCTGTTGATACAGTGTGGCAGGCCTCTGGCATATGATTTTGAAGTTTGAAGAGCTCTAAAATCCAACCTGGGTCTAAAATTTAAATCCAACCCTTGAGGTCTGTAAAATGAGCTGACCCTGACCCTTAGTTCTCTGTGAGCCACTTCACAGTGGGAAAGTCATTTAGCATTGCCATGCCTTTGGAGCATCCATCTCCATTTCGTGTGGAATGCTTTATCACTGTTGGACTAAAGCTGTTATTTCCTGAAAACTCACCTGTGTTTGTTGAACACATTTTTTTTTTTTTTTTTGCTTAGCTTTTTACATATGTTAGAACTCTTCTTTCTGTGTCTTTTTTTCAGTGAATGTAGATGTATCCAGGCCAGTAGGGTGGAAGAATTTAAATATTTAGTACCATGAATATTTAATATCTTCAGGATTATATTTGAGTCTGAAAAGAATGAGAAGGAACATGTACTTCTGCCCATCTCTCAGACTGTCATGAGCCTGGGTCCAGCAGCTACAGACTTGCTTAGCAAAATGATCACAATATTTTAGTGATTCCATTATTAGGTGATATTTGTTTAACTGTAGGGAGCTTCAGTAGTACAAGCCTTAGTGTCTAAATTTATGTGACAATGTACATGTCACATATGTGTATTTGTTATGCAAATGTTATTTTTAAAGCATAGTCACAATAAAGACTTGGCAGATTGGTAACAGGTTTTAACTTTTAAAACAAATTCATTAATTTGTTTATTAGAAAAGTGTCAGCTGGTGTGTCATTATGTTCAGGGCTAGAAGAAAGTTAATTGCTGTGTAGTCCACTACAAAATTTGTAATCTCTGCTCACCTGAAGCTGTTGTACAAGCCAAGAACAGCTGTGAAAGACACTTCAGAGTGAGGTTGTTGTTCCAAGTGGGTGTTAGTCAAGCTGCTGGCCTCTCAAGCAGAGTTTTCCAAGAGTTCAGTGTAAAGAAAACTTTATTGATGCATTCATTCTCATTTCTGGTGTTCAGAGATCTCTAATGATGGAGCCTGTGGAGCAGCAGAACAGTGAGCAACGAAAGACAAAAGTTAACTAATTAAATTACTTTGACAAATTCATCAAGTCAGTACAACTGTCACACATCTCTTACGACAGGTGACAGTGACACTGTTTCTGGTCTGAATTCAGAGTTCTGAGCACTACTGCAGTTAGTTTAAGTAGGACCTGAAATACGCAGCCTTTGGGGTCACTTATGAATATGGTTTTTTCCTTACTGCTAATCTGAATTTGGGGAACCTAAGAAAAGTTCTGTAAAGGAAAAAATAAAAATAAAGACCAGATATACAGGCAAGCTCCCGATATGTAAGCAGGGGACAAGACAAGCTGTAGGTGCACGATCAAGTCCTGAAAACTGCTCAGGCACAGCCTGTCTTGGCAGGGCACTGAGCTGTGTTCAGGTGACTTGCTGGCACCAATGACCTGTGTTGTTTGCAGAGCTGATCTCTGGATTGGTTTCTGTGTTGCTGGCACTGGCAACACAGTGCCCATTAAGCAAAAAGAACCTAATGCTTACCTTTCTCTGTGTCTGACATTCCTCTGACAGTTCTCTGCTATAATTAAATGTAAAGGCATTTATTTTGATGACTAGGAATAATCAAGGTGCCTAGACATGCATTTGCCATTCAGTATATTCACGGACAATGCTTTTATTACACTTTTTGAATGGAGGAGTCATATGAGTAGGGCTGACTAAGTATAATTACATCTGATGCACGATTGTTCCTCTCTTACATTTCAACAGGCTTCTGCAGAGCATGATTCAGCCAACCCTTTTCATCTGGATTACATGTTATTCTTGCAGCATACTAGAATTTAAGTACATATAATATGTGACATGTCTCCCAGCATCGATGTTATTTCAGGCATCCATAGTGCTTTGTCCTTAATAACTCTCTGTTCTGAAAGATCAACCAAGAAGCCTCTGCTTGTCCCATTGGGCAGAGCTGTGAGATGCGTGTCTCTGTGTCTCTGTGTGTACGTGGATACTTGAGAGCCCTAAAACCAAAGTGATCTGTAGCACCAAATCTGATCTAACAGGGTCACGTAAGTGATTGCATAGGGCTTGTATCAACCCCTCTACCTTGTGGCTACCCAGGGCATGTGGTCCGTTCACTGGGAGTTTGCTCAGTGGTTAATTTTCTCACCATAACAAATCTCCCATTGGAACCTGTTATATCTATTCACATACCAAGAGTAAATAATTAAATTGTGAAACAAAAAGAAGCAGGTAGATGAAGAGTTCATTATCTGCTCCAGTGATGTGCTCCAAATTAATATATATAAAAGGTTTCTTTTTTTCATCCTTCTTTGAATATCTTTCTAAAACATGTGACATAATATAGCAAAATGAAATATCTAGATTATAAATTCAGCACAACACGAGTACCTCAAAGAGAACAAAGGGAGAACAAAGTGATAAATTTTGGAACACCAGCAGTCTGGCAAGTACCCAGCTCATAAGCTACACACTGGTAACAAAAAAAAATGCACCAATTGCAGAAAAATGTGCATGCACAGTAGTCATTTTCTTTAGGATAGAGGACAATGTGACTGTGGTGGTTTCTAAACATCAGGTGGGACTGGAAATTATTTGTGGATTGAAATAAATAGGATGAAGGTCTCATTGTAAAAAATTTTAGTTTTAGGCTGTCACACAGACATCTGGGTACCTAACAGTATGCTTTTACTACAAACATTTTTATTAGGAAACTGAGGGAGGAGATTCTTAATGCTGCACTTGAAATGAGTTACTTCTTGGTGCAGCCCATGCATCCCCTGTTGCTGGGTGAGACTCTCCTTGGAAGAAATGCTGTTGCCTTTGGTCACAACATCATCTTCACCTGGAGGCACTGCAGGAATCTTCCAGCTATATTTAACACAGAGCAATAAAATTGAGGGTGGGAAAGAACTTCTAGAGGCTACATAATCCTGATCCCAAAGCAGGCTGAACTCCTTTATGCCATTTCTAGCAGATATCTGCCTCAGCTGACCCCTTTGTTGTCCACTCCCCCTCCGTCCCCATAATGGGAAACCCGAACCTTCCCCTGTTGATCCATTCCTGTGCTGAACACTAACAGCAGAAGGCAGTTGTTGGCTTTTCTCTTATTTTCAAACTTCCATCTGCAATTCAAGCTCATTCATTCTTGCCCATCACCGGTGGATATGGAGACTGCAAAGGGGAAATGGATAACGTATGACTGCGGTTAGGAATGGATGTAATAATTTTTGAGCACAGAATATCTGGCAGGAAAACATCTGGATTGTAAATGATCTTTATAAAATTAACTGACCCAAGTCCTATTGAGAATGTATGTTTTGACTGTATCTGAAAGCACTCACAGGGGAGCTCTTAATTCTCACTTTGCCAGCCTCGGATACATTAACCTGCATATTGTTGCCCAGTATGATGTATGGAAGGCAGCATAAAGCATCACTCACTCATTTCATATGTTGACACAACTTTTATGTGAGTGATGGAGCAAGATTTAGAGTCAGCCTTTCTGGAAATATAGCAGAGAAACTTAACTTCTTGGTTTGAAGCATGCAACTGCGTGGATGTGAAATTGGAAACCAAAGTTTCATGTCAGTAATTGTCACGGTGCATCAAGGCACTTGACACACATTTTAGTCCTGTCGGATTACTAAAGGGAGTTGAACTAACAATTGACTACATTTACTATATTGTTGCTACTTACATAATACTGCTTCCTTATATAGGAAAAGTTGGTTATTTTGTCATGGAGCAGAATAAGTCCACTCATTGCCCATGCTGATAGGAATGCCCTTCAATTAAGTTAATAATATGTGTCTGTATTGTTCTCTGTCTGGACCAGTGACTTTCATCCTTCTGTTGTCTGCTGCATCATGACAGTTTTCACATCTTTGTGCGATTTCACATCCAATTTAGGTATGAGCACAGATAGAAACTAGAAATAGCCCAACAGGAACATGTCAGTCACTCGATACAGCTAATAAAATGCCCCATACCTCACTTTTCCCGTGTTGCAGTTTCCATCTCACACGTCAAAAGAATGTACATCCAAGGCTGTAGGATTGGCCATCTGTTCTGCTTACATGGTGCTCGTAGTTGGGAGTAGTGAATTACTCACACGCTCTAATTATTATAGACATCTGGAAATGGTGGTCATCTATTAAAAAAAAAAGCAAAAGAACTGAAAAAAGAAGTAATTGTGCTGAGTGTGCTTGTCATGGAATCATGAGGAATTGCAGGACAGGTAATTTCTGTTACCATCCAACTGCCTGGTGATACGATAAACAGGCACCGTGGTCACTGTGATATTCTTGGTTATAAATAACAAATTATTTGTCATAAAGGATAACAAATACAGCTCAGTAGAACAATTCTGTCCCACAGTCTGCCTCAAGGCATCTTCTGAGCATCTCAAAATATTAAAAATGAAATTGAATTTTGGGGCAAAGAAGGAGGAGATGACATCAAGGTTAGCAGGTCTTACTAATTTGTTTTCTTAACGATACCATAAAAGCACATGACAAAGCAGCAGAAAACAGTCAAGAGACTTACGAGTGCAGAATGTTAATGAAATCAAATTGGATGTTTGAAGTTATACACAGACAAATGCAACAGGTTGTCAAAGCCTTTAGAATTAAAGTACTTTGTCTTAGCATTACAGAATTAATCAGTACGGAAGAATCCCAAAGATGTTCTGACATGCGAGACAGATCTATATTTCGTGTGGATTTGTCAGCGAGCCAAGGGGACTTTCACCTGTCCCAGTAGCATAGGGAAGATGTAAAGTGCAAAATAAGCATGGCAGAAGCAGCTACAGCAGCGAGAGGACTAATAACTCTTCATTAGAGCAGCTTCAGTAGACACAGCATGCAGGAGCAAACGCAAACATGCCATGAACCATCAGCACGGTCCCTTGTCCCATCTCACTTGATGTCTCACTTTCCTGGGGAACTGAGCATCTGTCACAGGCACATTCTGGACAGAACTGCTACCCCCTCACATGTCTGTGCAGCGACATGCCTGCAACATCACGAGACACTTGCATTAGACAACACCTGATTTTAATAGTGGAACAAAGACATTATCAATATAAGGAACCTTTTTTCAGTATTGAAGCTGTTGGAAGTTGCTGGCAATTCCCTCTTCAGTGCTTGAAATAGTGATCAAAATCATCTGCAATTGGTTTTCCTTTTAAAACACATTTTGTTTCAATGTGGCTCTGTAGGCAAGTAGAACAGGGAATTTTGCTGGAGACATTTGGAGGCTTTAAAATTCAGTCTTGCTGGGAAATATCCCTCTGACAGCTCTGGTTTAGGAATGTAGTTGTTTGTTTACATTTAACTCAGCAATTCAAATGAGTCAACAGGATTTCATGTGGATGGATCAGGTACTTACCAGAGTATTGCCATTAAATCACAAACTAATTCTCCTAAATTATTACTGCTTTGCTAAAAAAGAAGAAATTCTCTAGCTTCTGTGTCCTGTTTGGTTCTGAAAGGCACTTTAAGGCTACTTTTACAATCTTTCCATTGCAGCCATGAAGTATTAGTATTGATTTTTATTCATTTTTCATACTTTAATATCAGCTAAAGCTCTCAGAACAACCAGCTTCCTGGAGCTAGAACTTAACAAAAGAGGGGAAAGCACCAGAAAGCAGAGAATAAAGGTGCAGAGACAAATTTAATCTTGTGAGTTGCTTCTGTGAAACCTTAATGCATATATTCTGTACAGTGGTGCTGCAATGAAAATGTTCCTTGCAGGCCAGGCAGGTAGTTCACACCCATGGAGATGTCGATTTTTGGCTTTTTTCTTTATTTAGCAGCAATGGGTTTAGCTGAAACGTTTTCACTCAAAGCTACTTCCTTTGGAAAGAGCTTGAACACCTGGGTAGTAACCTGCGAGACCTTGAGATGTTGGGTTTTGTGTTTCAGAACTGATATTTCTTCAACTACATTTCTGTTCAGAGCAGGTGCTTACACCAGAACTTGTGAGCCTCAGACAGGTGAAATCACCCTTTATGAGAAACATTGTTTGTGGGATCTATCACTTGCTCCCATGAATTGTGGATGCAGGTTAAGGCTCTCAGTGCCTTTGAGGATGGAACTCCCAGTGAGCGAACCCCAAATGGCAATTTGTGCCCGGATACATGGGTTTATTATTTAACATCTCAGATGGCTATTTAATTTGTTACCACTTTTGGCTGGAAAAGTAGCTGTTAACGTAGTCAGACGCCTGCTTTCTGTCAGCCCTGAGGCATTTATTTTCATTACTGTGGTTGCCTCAGACAAACTAGAGGACAGGTGTTGGAATTGACATCTTTGGAGGTCTGCATGTCCATCTGGCGTGTCAGCTGGCATAAATCATTTCTCCATCATGGAAACAGGGCCTGATACATCCTTCAGGAGGTGTACAAGCAGGATACTTAATAAGAATTGGTGGGCAAGTTGCTGGTCTGAAGACCACAAGATTTGAAAAGATCTAAGGGAGTAAGGAGTGCAGGTGACACTGAAACTGAATGGAAGTATGCAAAATATACAGAAGACAGACTATCAAAAGAAACTGAGGAAATGAGTACAAGAGGAGGAGAAAATCACTTGTGATAGGGGAAAACAAAAGTAAAGAAAAATTAACATCAAATGTGTCTGAGGAAAGCAGTAACCTTTCTGCAGCATCTTCTCCATAAGGCACTGTGTAAGGTACTGCTGATCAGGAAATGAAAAACAAGACAAGGAAGACAAAACTTGGTAAAATATTTGTTATTTCTTGGCTGAAAAAGTAATTCTGTGTCATTACGCTAAATAACCCATTTAAAAATCATTCTAGAAAGTAGCTTGGATAGAAACAGGGCAGAGATCTGCTAATGTTTGCCTAAGGCTGCAAAAGCCCACAGCCATCCAGGTCCAACACGGCAGCATTGCAAAATAAAAGCCAGAAAGCAACCAGAGCATGGAGAGGAATGTAGATGTTAGCACAAAATCAGTGGTGGCCAGAAGGAAATATTTTCAATTAGTTTCTTCAGCAAATAATGTCTACCAGATGCCAGGTACCTGCTGTATGGTGCTGACCTCTCCCATTTCCTGGAGGACAGCTGGAGCCTGGGATTTGTCACAAGGTATTAAGGATCACACCTCTATCAGCATGTCCCAAAGCCTCTAAACCATTGGCTGTTTTTTTTTTGTTTGTTTGTTTAATTATTATTACTATTATTCTTTTCATGCAAACACACTGGAGGCTTCAGGCAGGTGAGTGTGCCTTCTCACTTAGAACAGTGTCTGTAATGCACAGGTGGACAACCTGACAAATGCCAGCTTGTTTGTGAATGTGAGCAGCAGAAGTTTCTGCTCCTCTGTTATTTCACCCACGTCTTTAGAAGAGAAGGGGGGGAGTTTCCTGGGCTTCTCTGGGGCTGGTCCCTGACTTCTGTGGTGAAGAAGATTGAGCTGCGTGCTACCGCTCCTGTATTTCATCAGCTACACAAAACAGATGTCTTCCACAGGGTTTGGGGAGCCCGTGCCAACGCAGAGAGGATTTCTGCAATGTGAAATTTGAAACATAGAAAGCATTGTTGTTTCCATTGTTGTTGTCTGGGTTTCCACTGTTATTAAGGGAAAGTATATACCAGGGAGAATGGTGCTGTCTCATGGCTGCGTCAGCAGGAAGGGAGATTGAGTTTGGCACCAGGGCACTGGCATTGCCCGTCCTGTGGATGTGCTAACTTGTGTGCCACAGGTCAGGGAGCTGTAACAAACCTTATTTGAAAAGAGTCAGCCTCTAAAAAAAACTAGAAAGGAAAATGCCCTCCTTCCACAACTGATCCCACTTAACTACCAGAGAAATATGTTAAGAGAGGGAAAACACAGATGAAACACTTCTCTATTGCCCGCAAAATCTTTCTGCAAGACTGGTGCCGATGTTGCATTTCCTTTTTCTCTAGCCACAAATATTAAAGCAGCAGATTAGAGCCGAGCTGGACAAGCCAGGCATTGTATGAGAGCAGGGATCAAGCCGTTCTGTGCCACTGTTCACTGTTATTGCTATTTGTTGACATGTTCTCTGTAATTTAAGAAACTGACTGGTTTCTCTGGCAGCAAAGTCAAGCCAGTGTCTGGGATTTTCTGTCCTGCGCTTGATTATTTCTTCTGTCTCCTTAGTAAGAGTCCAATCTGTCACCGGATTATGTAAATTTAGTTAGCAGAGAGATTTTAAGAGTGAAACAGCCATGTGCACTGGGAACTGTCTGCTGAAATGCTGAGGCCATTGGGTCTGTGAAAGTTCATTGGGGCTGTTGAATTCTGCTCAGCACAGCCAAGCCACTCTGTCCTTTCTCTCTTTTCCTATTACATGTGTTTTGTTTTCAATGTGGTGTATAGATAGCAGGAGGTTTTTTTTAGAAGACAATTTGCCAAGCAGACTTTCCAGTCTTTTGTTTGCCTGTTTTTTACAGGCTAATATCTGCAATTACTGTTTGAGGTCTATCTATCATAGGCAAAAGTCCCTGAAGAGTTGGAACACTGAGATCCAGAACTGAATGTCTGAGATTGAACTGAAAAGCTAATGAAAATCTTTGGCTGGTCAGGGCAAAGGCTCTTTTATAACCCCACAAATGGTCTGTGCTGCTGCTTGCAGCTGTCGCCCATGAGTTTCAGTAGGATTGGAACATGACTGGGAAAGTCAAGATTTGTGCATTCTCCAAATCCACAATAGTTATAAAAGCACAGCTGGAAGCAACCAGAAAAAGCTGCTGATGGATCTCCTGTAGTTTATTTTCTTTCACAGTAGAAAAATATCCGAGAAGATGACATGAACACACCCATATGTGCGATGACTGGGGTTGCTTTTATTTCTGTTTCATAGCACAGACTCACAGTCAATCTTCTCATCCCCCTCTTAGCTCAGTAATGTCAGTTAGCTTCCTCCAAATACAAACCATATAGCCATGGTCCTCTGGAGGAGGTGTAGCAAATAGCACAGATGCTTGTGGGATGACTCCACAGCCAAAGCTTCTCCAAGTACACTCATATATTTGTATTGGTTGTGGGGGTTGTGAATGACTGCATGGTTGCTTTGACCTCATCTGCGATGTGACTGCTTCCACTGAGCTCTGGCCTTAGTCATGCTCTGCTTCTGAGTTGTTCTATAGCTTTTGTTGTTCTTGGAGGTTGTTAGTTAAGGCCCAGGGGATGGAAGGGACAAGAACCTCAGCAATATGGTGCTTCTCCATTGCAAGGTACCCGGAACTTTAGTAAAGCCAACCTGGACCATGATGCAGCACGTTTATGGTTGTTTCTCCTTTTAAATCAGATTACAATGATGTTGTGATCCAGTACATTAGGGATTGTCCTCAATTAACAAAGGATATTGCATGTGACACCATGTTCAGACAGCATCATAACAAGTGTCATGGTGTCTGCTTCCAGCCCTTCCCAAGCCAGGCGTGCTAAGCAGGCACTGATTTCACATCCTTAACTGCATCTCAAAGTTTGTTCCAGCCTTTACACAAGAGACATCAAATACAAAACACGGGAAAAACACTATATTCAACCCAATGTTAAAAAAATCTCCACCTCTGCAATGAAGAGACAACCAGGAACAAAGCACGTAGAGCAATCTTGTTGCATTCAGCTATGTAATTGATTTGTTGAACTGGTCCAAACATGGCATGGATTTGAAATGCTTTGTAATCATTGAAACATAATGATGACAAAGGCTGAACATCCAACTAGGACCACAGATTTTATGAAAAACGTCTCAATTATCTATCAAGGGTTGAAGCACTGGTCTAGAGGATTAAGAGATGGAAGGTCAGTCTCCAGTTCTACCAGTGACCTCTGTTGTATCTTTGCACAAATCCTATGAACTATTTGTAATATAGTTTTTAAGAGGTAGACAAAAGTAAAATGAGTTTTTTGAGAGTCAAAATGAAAAAAAAAAAAAACAAAATAAATCTAGAGAAAGTATTTGAATCATTGAAAGAAGTATTTTCATCAAGTGATGTTACATTTTCAGAATTTTCTGGTTTCCTTGGAAACATATTTTTGCAATCACCCAGCCTGTCTGTGCCCCCCAGCTGGCTGATGAGCCTGCTGATGGAGTTGCAGAGATTGCACAGCAGCTCTGGATAGGAAGGACACGTGTCTAACGCCTGCAGGCTCTTTTTAGTGGCTGCCATCAGAGATGAGCAGGTCACTGCAGAAATATTGGTAGGAGAGAATGGGAAGGAAGGTGTGAGGGAAAGACATGGTACAGGTGTGGTCAAGAAATCACACGTCTGTATTTTGTTACAAAACTTAAACCCAGGGCAATGTATTTCAGTAATGCATTTGCAAGAGAAACACTTTGGTTTCTAGACTTCTGGCTATCTAGCAAATGGGTGTTTTAAAGAAATACTTTATTTCAAATAAATTGTAAAGAAAAGATCCTACTTCTTTTTAAGATTGAAATTACAGAGGAAAAAAAAGACAAGCCAAAAACAGTACTGTCAAAGTGGGGACGGTTTTTGTCACTGTAAACATGTAATTTCCATAAATTAAAATACTATAGCACTATTTTTCTTGATTAATCTATGGGGAAATATTTAATATTTTTAAGAACTCTTAATTCCAAAAGAAATGGTAACCCTGATAATGTTACCTGAAAGTAGTAGAACTTTCCTTTGTTAAATGGAACATTTTAAGGGAATTTCTTGGCTTAGTTTTTAATGATTGTTAAAATCATTTTCAAAATAAGAAATTTGATATTTTTCTAAGTAATACTGATTTTTTATTTCAAGATTCTCATACTCAAAAAATGTAAATGCTTCAAACAGGAGCAAAATTTTCAAGTGACAAGAAAGAAACTTGTTGGCTTCACAGAACCAATGACCAAGAAATCCGATTTCTGTTCCTTGAAGATTTTCAAAGGGTTGATAGATTGTCCTGATGCGCAACATGAACCATTTCCAAAATCTCACAGTTCTGAGAACAGGAAAAAATCTTCCCACTCAGTTGTTGTCACAACGGAGGTATTTCATGCTGAACTTTAAAAACATTGACAGATTTCTTCCTTCAGTCAAGGCGAGCAGTGTGAGTTTATATATTTCAAAGGAAATTGATATCCTGGCAGGCAGCATTAATGTCCACGTGTGTGTGTCTTTCCAAATGCAGTTATCACCAGATGCAATTGCACTATATGTCATATCCCTCAGAGTTATAGAGGGCTTAGGCTATGATTAATTTTTTTCAAAGAAAAATAGAATCCAGTGAAAAGTTAGACATATGACTATTTGAGGTTTAATTGTAACAATTACTGAAAAGCAGAGGTCTTTAAATGAGAAACTTAGTTATCTGAGTCCAGTGTGCTTATTGTATGTGTAAATGCATAACTATCAGTGTACAGCTCTCCTGGCCTGAATTTAGAAAACACTCAGTTCTGATGATAAATAAGAAAGGTCCCCTTGGTTATGTAAGAGCAAGAGGGAAGCGACTCACTGAATAATCCTGATGGATTATACGGGCCCAGTAAAAGTCCAGTATTAGCCCCCAGCCAATAGCTTCACATCTGGAATCAGGAGCTGAAAGTCAGACAGTGGGTGGCACTCATTAAAAAATAGATCTGCTGAACAGATAAGACGATTATTGGTCCTGATTTGCAGGATTAGACACATGGAGCAGTCTGTCAGGCTGTTTCTTCACTTGACTGCACAAAAGGCTTCTGTAGGGCTCGGCCAAACATCGATTATAGGCAGACCTCCCTAGGGAGGGGAGCAGGAGGCGAGGGAAGATGCCTTCCCTCTGCTCATCTGCCTCTGTGCTCCCCTGCGTTGCTTGAAGCTGGAGCTGGGCACGTAATCAGTCCTGCAGAGATTTATGTGGCTTAAACGCTGTAGGTGTAACTTATTAACGTGATCTCCCTGCCTCATGCTGTGAAATCTTTGCAGCTGGATTTCTAATGGGTTTAGTGAAGTTGCAGGTGTAGCAGGAAATTTGCAGATTCGTTTCTTTGGCAAGGAGAGTAACCAACCACACGGTCTGTGCGCATGGGATTGACTGGGAGTAGCTTGAAATCAGAGCTGTCAGCAGAAGTACCCAGTGCAGTGGCTAAATGCCGTAACCTGGGTGAGAATCTCTTGTTCTGCTTGCTTCTGTTTCTTCTTTATGCATATTTGCAGAAGTGCTTGGTTTTACAAGAATATATTTGGCAAATATCACAAGGGGAGAATCTATTTCCACTCAGAAAATTATACAAATTGTTCATTTTATGTGTCTAAACATACAGGTTGAATAACCACAGGTATTTATCTCTTGACAGTCTATTTCTCTTCATTAGCTGGGACAATGGTAGAACAAATGATTTAAAATAAGCACATTTGGAAGAATTATAGCGTATGGTCTCTGCCAAGGAGGAGAAGTTTCATTCATCAAAGAAGCTATTTCAAGGAGTTTGCCCAGATCTTCCTAATTTCAGTAGGTGAAAGGAGTTGCTCATCCCACTCCTGCTGTGTTAGCTGATGGCAAATGAATATTCTGTTGAATCATTGGAGCACTGAGATTCCTGCTGGCCATCGGTTTAACTGCTGGACAATCCGATGCGTACCACAGAAATGCACATTCTGAATGAAATGGAGAGATGGAGATTCAGGCAGTTTGTTTGCTAATGCTTTCATAAATGATTCCTTTGGAATTGCTGCAGAGATTTTGTTTTACCTGGGGTTGTGTCCTGCTTACTCACAGTTAAGACTTGAGTGCCTATAAACAAAGTGTCCTTTTCTAATTGAGTTTCTAAAGCTACCTTCTGTAGCTTGGAGGAAATGTTTAAAGATCCCTTTCCACCCTCATTGAGGTGCTCTCTCCTGGCAGGTGAGTGTTGTTCCAATAAACCCCAGCGAATGACAGTTCCATCCGCAGAAGCAGGTGGCTGTGGCCGGGCTCCCATCTCAGCAGCACACTGGTGTGAAGGAGAAACCCATAAACCTGCAGCCATTACAGCAGCCTTTCCTAAGCCTAATGGCTGCCCAGAGCGTGAGATTTGGAGACAATCTCACTCAGTGCTTCCCCTGTAAATAATAATAAGATACAATGGATCTGTGGGAATTAAGTTCTTAGGAGGCGGTGATGTCATCTCTGCAGATTCAGGGCACTATTCACTTGCTTTCTGGAAACATTTTATAGTTATGTAATATTCCTCAATCCACACTCTGGATCAGCTTTGTTCCATCAGGCTTTTCCCATTACTCTAATAACTTCTGTCTGCAGCTTCACAAGTTTGTTTGAAATAATGCAAGTGGATTTAAAACAAAAAAAAAAAAAAAAGGAAACAAAAAAAGCCAGGCAAGCGGAATCTTCTAAACCACGATCATTGCTCACATGGATATAAATAATATGGGCTGTTTAACTGAGGGCAGCTTATTTCTTATCTGCAGAAATATTAAAGCCCTGCCTGTTATCTAATTCAACATAATGTAAGGGGATTTAGTGGAGATTAAGAGAGAAAGTGGGAGAAGCTTTTATATTCTTCTGGGCCATGCTTGTACTCCCAGGAGTTTTGCCATGACTTCCATTAGGGGAGGTGATTGCTCTCCTGGGAATCAGAAGAATTGGAAAGTGAGGCATGCTCTTACAGCAGAGAGGAAATGTTCTGTGGGAAAAAAACAATTGTCTGAGTGCCCCAGTCCCTGCCCTGCGGCTGGAGGGACACAGCTCTGCCCTCAGACCCGCATCCTGGGGACAGCAGCACTCCAGGAGTGCTGTGTTAACAGCTCTGTTCCTCTGCTCTGCAGAGCATCGCTCCCTCTGGATCATACAGGCTGACCAGACAGTGACAGTTCTATAACGTTACAGAATCACTACAATTATATACACAGCTTCTGAGGGTGCTCCGTGTTCTGGCAAAGGGAAAGGTTGTCATACACACCAGCCATATACTCAACATTCCCCAAGTCAGTGGATTAAGGCTTATGAATACATGTCAGTTTTATATAGGGCACAACATCATCTATAGATGGGGGAGCTTTCTCAGACATATGCTCCTATTTGTCTTGATCACTTTGAAGTGATTCATGATCTAATGATCAGGTCCCCAAATCTACCATTGCTATTTAGAAATACCAAGTATTTGAGGAAGCTTGTACACCATAATGCCTGTTTCTAGTACCAGCATGAAATACTCAAATAACATTTGCTTAGCTGCTCATCAGTCTCAGAACACAAATCCTCACCTTGTTGTCTGAAGGCTGCTGATTTCCAGAAACATTTTGGAGAAGTGAGATGAGTCCCTTCATTGCAAAATTATTCCTGATAAGTACTTCCTAAACAGAAAAAGGATTATGCAAAGGCAATAACTACTCTGTGGTTTTAATCATGCTTCAGCTGATGCCAATAACAGGCTCGTGTAAATTGTGTGGGAGCCTGATTGCGTTAAATAGCCTACACAGCAATGGAAGCTTCCTTAGCATCACTGGCAGTGTCTCACATTGCATGTTTAATGCAAAGTCAATTTTTTTTCCCAGTGGATGTGACATTGGTTGGTATGCACAGGCTGTAACCCCTCATCCCTTCTGCATCCTCCAGGTGTGTGTGTGTCTGTCCTTCCTGTGGCTGCAGCAGAATTCTGGCCACAGTCTGTTATCTCTGTGATTTGTGATGAGGGACCATGAACATTCGCTGTTTGGAAGCAGGTTGGATAGCTACACTGTTCACTCGTTTGCATTCACAAATGGAAATGATTGTGCTTTGTGAAAGTGAAGGTTGAAGCCATTCTCTGCTCAGCGTAATCCAGACAGTGATCCCATAATCCGTGTTAAATTTACTGGCTTCCACTTCTAATCGGGTTGGAGCTGGCATGATTTCTTCCAAATGTCAATGAAAGCCAGGGAGCCTTTGCTCCGGGAAACAAATGGAAATGAAATCCACATTTCCAGCCATTATGGCAACTAGTGCCTGACTTTGTTTAATGTTTCAATATTCAATCGAGCTCAGCTTCCTGTCTTTTGTTTTATTCTGACCTGGAATGTTGAAGGAGTTTGACATGAACAAGAAAATACTTGCTAGGGAAATCAAACAAAAAGCTTCCTATGGAATACTGAAATAGAAATCTTGCTGTTTGGTTTGTATTTTCTTTCCAAGAAATATGAAATTACATTCCTGATTTCTGAACTTCCTCTGATCAACCCCTCGAAAGCTCCATTTTCCCTCTTCTCTGAACATGGGCAACCTTTTGTTGTGCAGCTCCCATTGGCATCTTCTGTACCAGCAGCGTCCCTGAGTTGTAATTTATTCCTCCCTGGTGCATGCACATCCCTGCATGGACCTGAATTCTCACCAGAATCCCTTTTATGGAGCAAGCACTGCTATCACTCCACTACAACATCTACTTCTGGGTGTCTATTTGTACCTTTTTATTGCTGCTCAGTGTCATAAAATAAATGAAATGCTCTCCTGTTCAGTTCCTAATACCTCGGTGTCCTCAGAGGAGAGATCTGGCAGACGCAGCCATTCAGATGGGAATTAAATGTTGTGGTAAATGAATGTAAGGCTGGGTGGGTCCTGCAGTAAAAGCAAAGACCCTTCACTGCTGGCATGCTCCCGGCTGGGCTTTGCTGGAGGGTGCTCATTTCCCAGGAGCACAGCCTCGTTTGGTTGAGCTAAGGACACTTGGCAAGAAAAAATTCTGTGTTCATTAACCTGATGGAAGCAAAGAGGTGTTTACTCTTTTCCTCTAATTGCCTCCTTGATTTCTTTTCCATCGGAAGGCATCTTCTTGGATGATTTGTGGTTAATTTGTAATCCTCTGTACAGCACCATATGTAAAGTAGTCTCACTGTAGTCTAAACTGAAACAAGAACCCTCAGCCAGGCCTCTGTCCCCGCAGCCTGCAGCAGGTTTCCTCAGCACTGCGTCCCTCAGCCATTCCTGCCTGGATCACGCACGGAGACGCTGGGTTTAATTGTGTTATTCCTGGCAAAGAAGGGGAAAAAAAGCAGAGGAAAACTAGTTCTAACAATCCAATTTGTGAATTATAACTGTACAATCTAATCATGGTTCTCTTTCTCCAGATGCGAAGAATTTTAAGAGTGCCTCATTACCGACCTCTAATTAAATCTAATGTGAAAGAAATGTTGGATGAAAACCTGCCAGCACTGAAGTTCCTGGCAAAACTCCCACTGACTTCAGTGGAACTCTAATTTTGCTTTTTGGGTTTTGGACTCTCCTGAGGACAATCACTATAATTATTTATTACCTGGTAGCCCCTGGGGTCTCCAGTTAAAGCTCAGACCTCCTGGCACTGAGCGGTTTGGTTTTAGTGCTGGCACTGTGACATCCAGAAGAAACCTTTGGATAAAACAACCAGGCAAGGTACGGAGGCAGGGTGCAGAGCTGGGGAAAGTTTGTTATAGTAGTGAATAGTTAGTTAGGAAACATAACAGAGTGTTTTCCATTCACTGTGGGTGAAATGTTCTGAAGTGCCTGCCCGTGTCCTGATGATTTATTTGTCCCTGGGGTGAGCCAGCCCTCTTTGAAGGCAGTGTTTAAGGAATATGTGTGTGCATTTAGTGAGAAGAAATAGCAGTCCCAACAGAGGAGGGCTCAGTGGTTCATATGGAATCTGGGAGAGGTAGAGGGGTGTCTGGCAACCCCTGGTGCTGAGGGGAAGAGCTGTGAGGACTGGGGCCACATCACAAGGCAATCAGGACACCCTGGATTTACAGTACTCCTTTCTCAGGCCCCAGTGCACGTTGTAAGGGCTTTACCTCCAACGAGCTGGCTGTCTTGTACAAGGCCTCTCAGGCCTTGCCCAGGAGTTGTTTATGTAGGTGTTATCCATGTGTACGGGTGCTACACCGTGAGTGGGGGCTCACACAAGAGGGACCTGCAAGAACATCCATAACATACGAGAAAGGAGTAAGGAACGTGGAGTCTGGCTTGGGGGGACGCTCCACACTGGTGCCTGTAAGAGCTGCTGCAAACAATACGTGTGAAAATCTATTATCTGTAATATTTACAATTGCATCCTGGCTTGATTGCAACTTTGCTAATCCCTTCCTACAGCTCATTTAAATTCTTCACCGTGTTGTTTTGCTCTTCCCTGTAGCACTCCTTGATCTATGTAGTTCAATTAGAAGGCAGCATGAGGGCAGTATCTACAAGAATTTATTTCCTCACTTCGTTGCAGAGTTCTCTAACTGCTCAGCATCTAAAGAAACTTATTTTTCCCTTCTTTTTATTTCTCTCTCCACTAAGCTGCTAAAACTTTTCTTTAAAACTGCAGTGTGGGTTGACAAATATGTACCTAAATGCCTGCCTGCTGTAAACTGAGCTTTGCATTAGTGTCGTGTCAGGCTAGCAGGGCAGATGCAGAGTGTCCAATCTGGTTTGCTATTTTCCCCTTCACTCGTGGTAGCACTGCAGCAATGGAGATTTTTCTAGCTGTGATTTGCCTTTCTCTCCATCAGCACTTTTGGACTAGATTCCTTCTTGTTTGTCTGTAAGGTTAATTGAAGATGAAAAAAAGATTATAATCAGACCTTTTCTTTCCTTTTTTTTTTTTTTTTTTTGGTATGCAGATTTCAGTGTGTCCTATCAGCTGTTCCCAGGTTGAGTTCAGAGATGTCCTCAGGCCGGGTCTCCCTGCTGGCTGTGTAGGGCAATGAGGGAGCCTGGAGAAACCAAAGAGCATTTGTCTGCAGAGCAGCCTGGCTGGGCTAGGACTCACTTTAGGGATATTCTTGGAAAGTCCCCACCATTTCCAAGGAGCTCATAAGAGGGTATTTCCTTGGTGATGCTGGAAGTGTCCCACTAGTAGGTCTATCTGAGACTTAGCAAATATTTTGTTCCATACAGGCTCTTTCTGAAATGCTTTCCCTGTGCTTAGTGTACTTGTTTTTTCCAAGTTACAATTTAAATATAGCTGAGTGCTTGTTCACGTTGTCAGTTGAAGGGATATGTGTGCCCTGTACAGCTTAGTATGGCTAACGACAAGCATGTTCAGTAATTTCCTTTCATTTTTGCCTACTGTTTACATCTATAGAGAAAGGTTGCTTAATATATCAATGTCTGAAACACTCAGCTGTGGAACATCGCTGCAGGAACATCAGAGAAACAGTCCCCTCATTTCAGCTGCAGTGTGACAGCTTCGTGAGGACGGGTAACGGCTGCTGTAGAAATTTATCCTAAGCAGTTTTTCATGATTTTGTGTTAATGCAGTAGCAGTAACTGCTGCAGCTGTACTGCTTCGAGCTGTCACTGAAGTATAGATGGATATTTGTTTTAATGTAGGAGAGACCGTATCAGTTTCTGGGAGAAAGTCCTTCATCTTGAGCAGTTCATATGTTCAGCCAGTGTTAAGAGGTCTCTCAATACCTGTGTAGTGTCTTCAATTCTCAGATGGGTATTCAGTGCAAAAAATGGCAGTGCATCAATAATAGGTTATTCATGTAGAACTGATATGGAATAAAAATTTAAAAATCCCACTGCCTTTATTCTATGCTGTTTTCTTCTGTAGAACATGCGATTTATGTCTCTGGAGACAAATCTGAACCAGAGATTGTCAATGGAATGTGAAAGTGAGTGGAAAGTCTTTAGCTGACATTAATCAATGCTGCAAAAGTCAGAAAAAAATATGGTATCCCAGGCATCTCATAACATCTACACTAGCAAGTAGTCATAGAATCATAGAATGGCTAGGGTTGGAAGGGACCTCAAGGATCGTCAAGTTCCAAACCCCTGAAGGGTGGCAAAACATGAGCCAGCTGAAGACCCAGATACTGCCGAGGACCCAGTCTCCATTCCATGGGACTTCTGTATCAGCCACCACTTGGAAGCACGTCCTCTTCAGTCTCAGCTTGCATATGCTTGAGGTTGTTTTCATAAGTCATTACATGGGCAACTGTATTCAAGCAGCAAAGATTGGGCATCTTCTTCCTCTCATTAAGAAAGCATCATATGCATGACTGTTGCAGTATCTTCATTTTAAAAAAATTCTTTTTTATTTGGACAGTTGGATGCTTAAGAAATTACTAAAACGCTTTTAAATGTCTAAGCAAAGGCATCTCCCAGTGATATTGTAAAGTGGGTCCAAATCCCCAAGCTCATTTTGGATTTCAGTGCCAAGGTATGCTTTTAAAAGGTGGAGGATCCTTGTAGTCTAGAGCGAGGCTGTTTCTATTGTGACGTTTTCCGTGCAATAAAAACACTCATCCTTTCAAGTTAAATCAACAGTTGTAGCAAAATGGCTAAAAGAGTTGCAGTCAGATTCTCAATTGGCTTTTAAAGAAGAGAAAATGGTATGACATTTGAAGATGACAATAGCAGCATCACTAAAATAAATTAAATGAATCTTATCTATTTTTCTGAGTGGCTTTTAGAGTCTTTAGAATGCTTTTTGGATTGTTACTGCTGAGTACTATTAACAAAGTACCAAACATCTATTTCTGTGTAATTCATCTTTCACAATATTTGATATGACTGAAGTAATGGAAGAATCAATTGTATCTGGAAATGGAAGAAATGAAGCATCAGAAAAGACAGGATGCTATCAAATAAGAAAGGAAACAGCTTCCTGAAATTAGAAAATGTGGGTTTGCAGCTTCCAATACCTTACTCAAACAAGCGATAATGCTGTTTGGGTTTACAACAGGTTTAACCATAGCTGCTAAGCTGCAAAGAGCTTGTACAAATAGATTTGATTTCCAAACAAAATCAGACCTCACTCAGAAAGACTACTTCTCTCTATATTCATCCCCAAGTGGCAGATTTCTCCAGAAAGTTCCAGCCCTGACTTCAGGTCCCCACTGCAGAAGTTGCAGCTTACATTTGGACAAAGCAAGCCTGCTTTTCAGTTTACAGCTGGAATCTCAAAGCAGGTGGATTTCAGGGAATTTAAGGATTTATTCTGAGCTCCATGTAACAATCTGGGCAGAGGCAACGATAAAAAAAAAATACATATTTTCACTTAAGAAAGGGCTGAAAAGCTACGTAGGGCAGAAATCATGGATGATTGTTTTGAGAAAGAATTTGATTCTCTGGATGTGCCTGTGGCAGGGGGGTTGGAACTTGATGATCCTTGAGATCCCTTCCAACCCAAGCCATTCTATGGCTCGATGTGCTGTTCTCAGTGTGCAGTGGCAGAGTTAAATTATTGCAAACCAGAAGCAGGGAGCTGTTCTGGGGCAGAGCCCAGAGCTGTGTTCCTGGCATGCTCCTGTGCACCAGGTTGACGTGCCATGGCCCCACAGTGCTGCTGCCATCCAATGCAATGTCTCACCGTGTGATGAAGTGCTTGGACCTGCCACCTGGGAAGCTCAGGGTAGTAATCAGTAATGTATGTGAAACATCTGAATATTTAAATCCTGATGCCTTCTAAGATTAAAATGCCAAGCTGTAGGGCCTGGCTGGAGGTAGAGAGGCTTAGATTGAGTGGCGGCCGCTGGAAGGGACATGAAACCAAAACATTGTCCATTTGAAATATATATAGCAGGTTTGTTTCCCTTTTCCCTTACATCTTGATTAAGTAATTGCAAAAACTGTTGGTACCGATGATGTTTACAGAGCAGCTAGAAGCAAAGACTGTGGCCAGCTGTACATTCTTGTGCTTGTCCACAAGCACTGTCCTACCAAACCTGCATCAGGGCTTGTGACATGAGGTCACCTGCCAGCGAGGTCTCAGAGGTCCCCAAATGAAGTCCCAACAAGGGATCAATTCCAGCCCGTATGGCCAAGGCACGAGAGCCCCAGAAAGAGCCTGTTTGTGGAATGGCTGTGTTGCCATGAGCTCAGCGCAGTCCTTCCGTGAGGAATTACAGGGCCTTATTTGCTGCATCTGTCAAAATAATTACACCTCTCAGTGATTTTTATCTCTTTATTCCTTGTTTTAAGTACATTCATTAATTAAATGGCTCGGCTTATTTCAACATGGCCCTGAACTGATATGAGCAGTACATCATACTCGTTATCCTCTGAGCATATTGCTCTGAACTCACACAAATTAAAAGGCTTTCTGTTTGCTTATCCTCTGTCCTTGTGCCTTTTCTCTTTCCTTGTTCTTGTTATGGAGGTGATACCATAAGCCGAAAGGCCCATTGAACCACTCAATGGAAAAAGGCAGATTAATGAAATTGAAATCATGTGTGAAGAAGCACTAATTGAGGGATATTTTAGCGCAGTAGTTTTAATGGCTTCCCATTTCCTGCTAGGGAAATGTGTAACTAATTAAGTCTACTACATTCACTTAAATTGAACAATAAAAAGTGTTTCGTGTCATCAGAGCTATTTACTAAACATAGTTTTCCTTGTAGAGGGAGTGGAGAGTTTGTAAAAGAAACATCCATGACGTCTTAAATGAAGGTTCAAGACAAAATTACAACGACAAAACCTCTGTCACATGCTGTCCTTTAGTCATGGAATCGTAGAATGGCTTGGGTTGGAAGGGACCTCAAGGATCATCGAGTTCCAGCCCCCCTGAGTTGTCCCAGCATAAACCATCTCAACTGGTAATCTGAAAATTACAGCGGATTCTAGGATGAAATGGGGATTGTCCTATTACAGGCTCAGAACAGAAAGGTCCTGCTCAGCTCTGTAAAGCAGCCTCGCCTATGGGTGCAGCACCGCTCCCTGAAACAAGCACTGCTTTACAGGCAGAATAAACCTCAGTGTCACTCCTTTGCCAGGGAGCGTCCAGCTCTCGGATCTCGTTTTGCTTTGTACAAACAACTGCTTCTGTGCCACTTGTTGCCATGCAGCACCGCTGATAATGCCAGCATCTCACCGACACAAGGACATTGTTGTGACTTCGCAGGAGACAGAGGTTTTCCTCGGAGCCAGCAGAAAGCCACTGCTTGCCCTTAAGACAGCCCCTGCCTTTGTACAGAGCCGAGGAATTTGCCCGGTATCTCCTCGCATTGCAAGGCAAGTGTGCCAAGAGCTTGGCACCTCCACTTCTCTGCCAGCCCACATCACATTCTCCCAGCAAAGCTCCTCAGGGCTACTCATGCAGAACAGGGCTCCCCGAGCCTGGGCTGTGCTCCGCCTGCCCATTCAGCTCCGGGGCTCGGCACTGCCTCATTTCTGTCTGCTTTCCCAGCCCAATCTGTTGTGCTAATTGGAGATTATTCCAAGTGTCACAACAGAGACCAAATCTGACAGTTCAGCTGAGCACCGAAGTAATGAGTTAAATAATGCACCTTGGAAAGGTTAATCCTTAAAAATACACCAGACATCTCTTGTTTTCCAGGTCAAAGCAGAACTGTGTTTAACCTTTTAGAGGTTTTCAAGAATTTGGGGACTGGGGACAAGCAGCAGACAGAGCAATTGTTGTGTGGAGTAGTGCAGCCTCCTCTCATGGTGTACGACTGATTTGCTCCTGTGTGGAAGGCACAACAAAAATTGGATTTTGCTTCACTTGTCCCAGTAGATGACAGCCAGACACAGAAATAAAACAAAGTACTGTATTGAGGAGATATTAAATCCTTCTGCCAACAGTTCTCTTCATTTTTCTAGTTATTGATTGCTGTCAAGGACCTGTCTGGGGAAGGATACAGAATCCTGCTTTATGACACCTCACAAAAATACCAAATCTTCAGATTCTTGCTCTGAGCACATTTCTATACTGCCACTTAAATTCTCCCACAGACACTGTTACTTTATTCCCCAGATCCAGCAGTCCAGACAGGCACAAGGCTCAATCCCATCTCCTCTGGGACGAGCAGGCAGGCTGATGGAGGTGTCTGGCCCCTGGGGCTCTGCTGTCCAAAGTTACTCTGCTGAGATGCCTCGGGGACTCTCATGCAATGCAGCATGTCACATGCCTACAGCAGAGCTGCTTCAATCAGATCAGAAGCCTCAAAGCCGGCTCCTTTCCTTACTCTTTGATTTCAACAGCAACCTCGGAGAGCCACACAACTTGTCACCTAATTCCCTAAGCCCTCTGGGTTGTCCGATGCCATATGTGCCATACAGATGTTGTGAATACAAAAGCCGTGCTCTCCCATCTGGAATCACTTCTGCCTAACCACTTCTCCCAGGAGGCCGGAAGAATCCGTTTTTTCCAAGGAGGTGAAAGAAGGAGGCAGCAAACTGCTCATGGCAGTAGCTACAGCAATTTGGGGGATGTCTAAAGCAGTCACAAGACAGCAGCAAAATTCCTGCATTCCCCCGTCCTTGCTACTAGGCAAGTCTCTTCACCAAAGATAAGCAGTCTTAGAGAGATTGAGACCCCAGTCCTTGTTTTCTTGCATTTGTTCAATTTTTCTCTCCATGTATTTCACATGTGGAAACACATGCTAGCCCAGTGTACGACTGTTTCTTTGATCTGTGCACCAGAAAATCTGTATCAAGTCAGCTGCACATTTCTAAGGAGATTAAATTGGCCCTTGTGGTTCGTCTGAAGCCTGGCAGATCTCCTCTGTGTGTTTTGTGGCCCAGGATCCAAAACCAGCAAAACTCTCTGTAATTGTAAGCATATGGGCAGTCAGAGTGGCAGCCCTCCTTCCGTGGGATTTACCAACGTAAGGTTAAGCACGTGCCTGAAGCCTTCTGCAAACATTGCTCTGCTTTCATACACTTATAAGCGACCTTCACTGGAAACTCTCAGGGCACGTAACTTGATTTTTTCCTTTGGATTGCTCAAGAAAAGTCAAAAATGTCTGCAGCACTTCACAGGAACAGGCAGTGGCCCTTTGGTGTTCGTGTATGACAGAGACACAAGGACCTCAGACAGGGCATCAGTCCCAAAGGCAAAGCAAGAGCATAGCTAAGAGGTCTTGAGAAAGTCGTAAGAGTTTCTTCGAGGCAGAGTGTTTGCCCCTGTGGCAAGAAGGACTGCAGAGCCCAAATCACATTACCACCCAGTGGTCAACACCATAAGAATGGGGTTGTTAACTAATTAGTCCAGAGCTTTTCATGACTGCAAAACAAAGCTGAAAGGTTGTCGTGCCTGGTAAAATTGATGTCTTGATCCAGTTTTATCAAAATGTCTTTTTTTTCCTCTGGGTTGCTATATTTAGCCAAGCATGTGCTGCAAGCTATATTCCAGTGTCATTCACTGCTGAAAAAAGTCTTCTGACGTCAGTAGTGACGGGGAAGGGAAGCACCCTCAAAGGTCTTCTGGATTGTGCCCCTCCTCTCTCATCAGTGGAAATATCCCATTTCAGTGTAAATTTTTTAACTGCCAAATGTCAAGGTAAAATATTGTGAAAGGAGTGGGAGCAAAAGGAAGCTGTCTAGTTTTCCTCTCCTTTTGTGCTGTTTTTTAGCTCCTTTCAAACATGAAACTTTTTTCAAAATGTATTTCTCTGAATAACCTGTGTAGTTATTCGTGGTTTCTGATGAGACTCAAAGTCACTGATAGCTTTGATTTGCATATTTATTTTTTGAGAGAAAAAATACAGAGTAGTTTCTTGTGTGAACCATAAATCTATTACAAATGTCCCAGTTCTTGAGTTGGGGGTGTTCAGTGAAATCATTTGGCTGAAAATGTGAATTACTCCTTTTAATGTTTTCAACTCGACAGAAAGGGGGGAAAAAAGATGAAATGAAATGAAAGGCAACAATCACTGATTCAAATAGGACTGAGGAAAATCGATGGGGAAAAGGCTGAGTGGTGTTATTTGTGGGGTCTGCAGCCTGGGAAACCTGAAGGAAACATCTTCAATCTGTGTCCCAGGAGTGAGGGGATAAAGGGATCTCTTTACTATCATAAAGCAAGGAGTGAGCAGGAATTTTACATCATTTTGATGATATTGATAAAGCCATTTTGACTTCTTGCACCAGTGCCTTTAACTGCTGAATTAAGACAGCCCAGAGGGCTGAGCCGATGCAGTGCCTTCACCATCGATCCAGCCCTGATTCTCCAAAACCCAGGTCTAGCCTCCCCATCATCTCCTCTGTCTGCCCTTCCATATTTATTCACTGCATGGAAGCAAATAGCACTGTGGAGCTGAGGAATTCAGGAGATTTGTGCTTGCTGCCATCGAGACCGCGTTTGGTCTTTAATCTTCAGCCCATAAAAGTTGCAAACCTTACTACTAAAATATGCTCACAGAAGCTGAACTGATTGAGCCATCGCTGCTGCACCGAGCTGGAAGGGAGAGAGGCGAGTTGCCGTGGGTTATCAGCCCTTCCTCGTAAATAACCTTTGCTTTGATGCTTCAGATGGCCTTAACGTAGATCAGCAGTTACAGCCCTCAGTAGTTTATTCAGGAAGCTGATGTTTGTAAATAAAGTGGAGATTTTAATCCACCCTGGCAAAAGGTCAGTTTGGAAAGGAGGAATGATTTACACGTGGATCCTGGCTCTGCTCTGGGAGATCAGGGCAGCCACGGGCTGCAAGACTCACAAACCTTTTCTGTGCAATATCAGAAAAAAATGAATGTAACTAGATTGAGACATATTGCTAGAATATCCAGTAGGGTGGGGAGGAATTTCTGGCAATTTGAGTTTTCTTTTTAGCAAAGCATCTTTTGTAAGCTATCATCTTCACTCACAAGTGTCAAAAACCCTGGGAGCTCTTTCTCCTCCCTCAATTTCTCTGCCGTTGCTCTCGGTGACCTGCACGTGGGAGCAGCTCGTGCACTGCAACGGGCTCTCTGCAGCCATCCCACAGCAGGCAGAGTTGCTCCTGGAGCTGCTTTTTTCTTTCCCCACACCACAGGCTCCCTGCTGACAGTTTTCTAGCTTTTGTGATCTCTGGAATCCATCGCTTTCATTGGAAGAACAGCACCTGTGCTGGAGCTGTGTCCTTGGCAGCTCAGCATTGAAGGACTGGTGCACACAGAGCAGAAATCCCCTCAGTGGGCAACGCAGAGCTTTCCTGGTGGCAGGACAGGGGAATCTCCCAAAAATGACCATTGGGCTTCTAGGAGCCTGTAAGCAAACAGCCAGGAGCCTCCTGGCTGTGCAGTGTGCGGGGAGCTGCTGGGGGCAGCCCTTGGGCACCAGAGGATGCCCGAGTCTGAGGTCTGTAGCTATGGGGCAAACAGGCATCACCCCCACAAAACCAAATACTATGAGGAAAGGGAAATGACGAGCTTTCTTAAACCAGGCAGCTCTTAAGGAGCTGGTTTGATAGGATGAGCAGTGAGCCTGGTGTTTTGCTGGCAAATCCAGAGAATGGCACAGCACAGCTCTGAGCTGCCCCACTCCTGCAAAATCCCATAGGCACAGCGTGGCAAATCCTAATTCTGGAACACGGGAGCTGGAGGGGCAGATCTGCCCACTCTGCTGGCAGAGAGGCTGGAGCTCACAGTGCATCCTTGGGGCTGGCTTTGCTGTTTGAGAGGAACTTGCACCAGCACTGGCTGCTAAGCCCATATTTAAAAAAAAAAAAAACCATTATTTTAAGCAGCGGTAATTTCATTACTGCAGTAAAAGAGATTGCGGCCATTTAAAGGACCACGATGGAGTCTGCACTATAACTAGATGATCCTGACAAAGCAATTCTGGAATTCAATCACCCGGAGCAGTCCTCATGTGCTTCCTGAGGGCAGCCAGTCCCCGTGCCATGGGAAGCCGATTGTTCTCCGTCCCCCAGGGTCTCTTCTCCTGCAACCTACAAAGGGCTCTTTTGTCAGGACCAGCAAACCTATTTCCCCAGTTTAGCCAAAGATATGGAAACAATGCCCGGGCTATGCAAACAATTTGTCCTTCCTGAGGTTCTCTGCTTTTCTCTTTCTAGGTTTCAGTTTCCCTGTTTCGGAGGTGGCTGATGTACAGCTGGTAACACGTTGTGGGGTCGGGCTCTGCTGGCCATGCACCTGTGTGAAACTGCAGATCAGGGGCAGCCAAAGGGTGCTGAAGGGCAGCACTCACATCCTTTCCTCTACAGTTCATACAGAGTTGATAGAAAGCTATTAAAAATATTTAAGTCAGCATCCAAGATGTTGGCAGCCCTAGTGCAGAATCATTTTATTGTCCTCTGCCTTACAGAGCACTCTACACGTACGTGTGCTGTGAGATTTGGCTTGTAATCCCTGGCCCAGGACTCAGCATTCATTCATTATTTCTACCAAGAATGTTCTGTTTTGTAACCAGAAAATTGAATTACCTCCTCTGCTTAACTTTAGTGCTTTCTACCTTCTGGCTAGGAAATTTAATTATGCAGGGTGGTTTTCTTTTTCCACTGTGTAAAAATACACAACTTACTTGTGTTAAAATATAGATATGCTGTCCTTCCACTGAGTAAAATTCCACCTGATCCATGCCTGCCTGAGCTCGTGGGGTTGCCGGGAGTTAGCAGGTGAAACGGGAGCCAGGATGGAGGCAGTACCTATCTTCTGCCTCAGGAAACCTGGGAGAAGCAAAATGAAGCGTCTCCCTCAAAGAAGCTCCGGTTACCTAACGATTCTCGATTGCAAGTGATGCAGTCTTTCTGAAAGAAAAGCTTTCTTTAGGAATCACATCTCCCTGTGGCAGTGAGGACCCCAGCGGGCACCCTCCCTCCACAAACATGCACGGCTGCAGCGCTCAGGAGAGATTAACAGTGTTTCCCCACGGCTTCCCAGTGGAATCAATGCTTGCTAATCTTTAGAAAATTACACTAACAAGCTCCAGGCCCGAACTGCAGGAGCTCGGCGCACCAGTCTCTGAAATCACACACAGGCCATTAATGTATCAAGGCTTTAATGAACCAGAAAATCTCTCCTAAGCAGAGGCCAGAAGGATGCTTTAAGGTTCCTGCCTTCCAAAGCTGGGTTTAGGGCAGACGGTCAAGTCCAAAAACAAAAATGCTACTTCGGGAGCAGCACCTGCTCCATAGGTGTTCAGGCTTTGGAGTCCGTGCAGGGTATCAGCAGCTCTTGGGGAACTGGTGGCAGTGGACGCTGGGTGCAGAGCCAGGAAACAAATTGCCTCTTTTCTCTTCTTTCAAACCACCAGGCAGAACAAGAGGGTGGAGGTGGCCAGAATAACATTGCTGGAGGCTGGAAATTTGAAAATAATTGAAATCTTGCTATAGCCTGCAAAAAAAAAAAAAAAAAAAGAACTTTCTTCCCTAAAAGGCATAAAATCTATTTATTTCCTGAGCGATGTTCTAATATACTTGATGCTTGTAAGATATGTTGCCTGTTTTCTGCTTTGTCTCCTATCTGTCAATCTGCAAGATTTTCTAATCTCTGAAAGGCATAGACATAGACATCTGTTTCATATATGGTCTATTTCTGATTTAAGGTAATTATATTCTTATTATACTCCTACACAACATCAGAGAGAAAGCAACACCTTTGCACCAGCAATCAGAGCAGCCCGGGGCTGTGAATGTAGAAATAAGAAAGCTATTTTCTCTAGGGAGGGGAGAGAAGAGAGCAGAGGCAAAGTCTTGGATAGAATGGCATCACCCTTTGGAGGCAGGGAAGGAATTTTCTGTCAATCCCACGTATTTCCAAAAACGTTGATTATGGTCCTCAGCATGTGCTGGCACTGACACTGAGTGGCCCATCACAGATTTTTGTAGAGCACCAGCAGGCATGCTGTGTCTCTTCATCAAGAAAGCCATCAGAATCTGCATTGTTATTTGTGGTCCTTGTATCTGCAGTAATCTGAAATAATAGCATCACATCTTTATGATTGGGTTTTTGAGGGTCAAGTATTTGACTTTGGAACTCCTCCAAAGGGGTAGAATCTCCACTGCCCCGAGGTGGAGTCTCAGTTCCATTTTTATTCTCAGATGTGGGGCTTTCCTTCATCTCTGTCAGTAGCCATTGTGTCCATGCTGCAAACCCCGCCACTAAAAAGGCTCAAACAAAGCAACATTCCCATTCAGACAAAAAGAACCAGACATGCATCCTCAGGATTTCTGTTTTCCAGAGCTCCTTAACCTCTGTGACCCCACCTCTTAGATTTTAATAAGGAACCCTTTTTCATTTTTATTTCATATTTCTGGTACTGACATGGGGGAAAGAGTAAATATTAACTTAAATTTGTTGCAGAAGCAGCATTTTTTTTAATGCAGCCTTTGAACAATTGGAATGTTTCCTTGCGTAAAAACCTCAATGAAAACTGTGTCTGAAGCCAATATTTGCCCCCTGCAGAGTGTGAAACCCACAGATTTCAGCAGAGATGCTGGAAACCCCGTGCCATGAGAATCAATAGCAGTTTCACTTGCAGTGGAAGCAAAATTCATCCTAAAATATAGTGGTCTTAGAGCAGTTTGCCCCAGCTGAGGATTTGCCACTAATTGGAAAAATTAGAACAGAAAGGACATAACTTGAAACTTTGCCACCTGAAAAAATGAATTAGAAATAGTTTCAGATTCTTCTCTCACTGTTGTTGGTTTTCTAACTTTACACTCCCCCATTCCTACTTTATAGGGCTGGAGATTTTCTCTTGTCTTCTCTACTGTTTTCTTCAATGTGTACCCAAACGACAGGGAAAGTTGATCATAAATGAGAATCAGTCCCAAAATATTCCTCCTGTATGAAGTGGGAGGCCGAGCACAGTGCTGAACGTAGAGCCTTCAGATGATCTTTGAGTCTGTAAACTAGAATTTGATTCATACTCCACTGTAAACCCTCACTCCCTATCCTGGGTGGGAAGGGGATGGGATTGTATTACACTTCAGTGCCCTGAACCAGAGAAGCCCTCAGAGCCTGTAAACACAACCTCTGCTCATCCCTGTATCTTGGAAACACTCATCTGCTGTCAACACCGGCCTGCTGTCAGCCATCACCACTCTTCTAGGCTTTCAGTGTTCCCTTTCTACCAGGCCATGACCCCAAAGAGGGTCAAAACTTACAGGCTTGGGAACAGAGGGTACTTGTGATTCCAAGTGTTAATTGTGCTTTGGGGTGGGGATGGGCCTTGTGTTCATTCCGTACAGTAGCTGGAGCAACAGAGCTGTGCTCTGCAGCGGGACCTCCCAGTGTTACACTCGTACTTGCAATGTCAGTGGATGAAACTTTCTCAGAAGGACATGTTTTGGGGTGCACCTTGGCACTGCCATCCAGTGTTTCTCACAGGCCAGCCTGACTAAAACAGAGGCCATCCACTTTGATTTGAACTGTTTATATGGGTGTTTTTCTTTGCCTCATTCTGGACCTAGTCGTAAAACCCTCTCTCGGTTTTTCTCCTTCCCTTAAATAGGAGTTTTGTCCCTTCCAAGGAATTGCTGCAGATTCCAGGATCTGCCCTCATCTCCTGACCTTGGGCTCCCACTGCCTCCCTGCACAGTGGGAGGGAGGCAGCGTGCACCATAGAAGGACAAACAACAGCAACCCTGGGGCCAACCCCCCTCCACCTCACCCGATGGAGAGGCTCCAGCTGGCTCCAGTGAGAGCTGGATCCATCCCATCGTGGGCAGGGTAATGATCTAGCCATTCAGCCTGGCATTCGTTAGACCAGAGCAGCAGCAGAAGTGCAGACGTTACTCACGTCCCAAGATATGCAGGGCTATGGCCAAGATTTCTTGTGGATCAGTGGGGCTTCCTGGGGCCCTTTCCATGTCTCAGTGATTTTGCCAGTAACCTCCCAGCTTCAGGGCACTGCCTCAGGTCTGAGCAGCAAGTCCTTCTTTGTGGGGTGGCCCCAGACCTCTGATCTGCAAGGTGATAATTTGCAGAGCCCTGAATCAAAAATATGCTGCTCATGTTTCAAGGAAACCAGAATGTATTTTCTACTTCTGTCCTCCACTTAGTATGGAAATTTAAACCACTTTGGGCTAGTATATAATGAGGAGAAGGTGAAACTGGCTGAACTGTCCCTTGAAACTGGTCAGCAAACTCAGCCTCTCGATTACTTGAAATTCCCTGTCCAAGCAAAGAGAACTGAAGTTGATAGAATTTTCTTTTTTTTTTCCTCTGAAAAGTAGAAAATTGATGACATATATTGGCATTTGGGTTTGTGATATACCTGGCAAAAAGATTTTTACTGAGAGTATTACTATCTAAAGTATAAAATTTTAGGTGGCCAATTTGTAAGCAGTGACAACTCCACGATTCTGTGAACTTAAAATAAGTTAAAATTACCCCCATTTTGGGGGAGTAAAGCAACTCCTTATTCCCGTGTTGAACATGCTTTCTCCATGTTTCCAGAGGCTGCTTTGTTTAATGGATCACTGCTCCAATGGATGTATTGTGCCTAATGCGTTTGCTTACGCATTCCTGAGACTTTGCATTTGTCGCAGCCGCCGCTTGGAAATTGCTGGCTGAGACTCTCACTGATCTTGCAAATCCTCAGTTGAAGGAAGTTGCTTGTATTCCCAGTTATTATCTGTTCTAATCGCTTAGGAAATAACCACTTTCAAATCAATCAGGATGGTAGCGTGTTACAAGTAATTATAAATCTATGTGCAGAGGAGGGAGAGCAGCATGCTTTCTTCCTAAGAGAGGGGGGAAGACTGTAGGAGCTTGGCTGCTGTGCCAAGTCATGTGTGATGTGTAAGTTATGGAATTTGTGACCCAAATTCCAGTGTTTTCTCATGAGTATAATGGTACCTTTCTATAGCATAGCCTGCAGGAGTCAATTATTAGTCTTCTCTCTCCCTTTATTTGAATAACTTCCTTCTATTGATTCGAAGTTTAAATCTGTTTTCATTGATAGACCTTTGAAGATGAGGAGTGCTTTGTAATAATTCACAGTTGTTGTATGTGAGCTGATCATTGAGATATTTAGGTTAGTAACAGCGGTGTGAAAAACTGAATGGGAATTCAAGACCACAACTCCAAACTCAACCTCTTCTTGAGGCAGCTCAGCAACAAATCCTGGGCTACTTGTTGGGAAGATCCTGTTCCAGCTACATTTTAGAGTTTACTTTGTCATTGTTGACACAGATGATTACAGAGAATGGTTTTCTACTCAAGCAGTCATTGGGAAGATGATCTTTAAGGTCCCTTCCAACCCAAACCATTCTGTGATTCTATGTTTGAAAGAGACAGAGAGCTTCCCTGGAGTTTCTAGAATCAGGACCAACCACTCATCCAGCTGGTAGCTGTCCAATAAAGAGCAATGCAGAGGTTGCAGATTGTTTCATAGAATAACAGAATATCCCAAGTTGGAAGGGACTCCCAAGGATCATTGAGTCCATCTCTTGGACTCAACCCTTTGAGCCTTGCGCTCAGACTAAAAAATGCTTCAGTTTGCAAAGGCTGCGTAGGACTTAGTGAAGGCAACAAGCTCCCACAAAAATGAAAAACAGCCAAAGAAGTGGAAAGCTAGATGGAGCTAGACAGGATTTCTACAAAGCTGATTTGGTAGGTGCAATTTCACTCCTTCAGACAAAGACAGGAGTCCTCAGGTTTGAGGGAGATGCATCCAGAGATAAAGAGACACAACCAACACTTCCGCTATTACATTTCAGTGGAGAGTCTGGAAAAGGTCAACTGTAAATGCCATAACTTTTCAGTCACAGTCTGAAACAGCTGTTTAAGTCTGCACAAAAAAGTACATCTGCCCTGCTGCAAACAGCACGCCTTGGGTTTCCTTGGCAGAAGCGCTGAGTTAATTGAGATAGAAAGTTTGTAATAACTTCAGACTCTGCTGTACTGAAGCCCCAGATGAAACTCCTTGTACATCATTTATCTCCATGGCCTTGTCATGAGAAGGATCTTCACTCTACATATGCATACATACTCGGTAACATTTGAGTATGGGCCTTGCAAAACTCAGTGCCCCCAAAATCTCAGGCCAACCCATTGCTCCATCACCAACTTTCAACATCACAGTGCATCCTTCTTGAAAAGTGCCTATAGCTGCTCCTGGAGCCTTCAGGAGGTGGCCTCCAGGCATCAGCTGAAGACTCCAGAAGACTTGATGGAATAAGGAGAACTTTGAATGTTATTTTCCAAGCTATTGCATCTCCACTTACTCTCAGCACATGAACGTTAGTTTGCCTCACTTCTTTGACATAAAATCTGAAAGGGGAAAAATAGTACAGTAGAAGAGCCTTTCACTGTCGGTAGAAAAGATGAAGTTCGGAGCACCAGAATGAATGTGGACAATAAAAGCATTGGTATTTAACCACACAAGAAGTGATGATTAATTTAATCCACCATTCTCCTTTTCTCTACTCTCTGAGGGATTTATATCAGGAAAGTAACAAAGGAATGCCACAGTCTGCCAATAAGGCAATTAGGATTCAAGCCTCATCTGAGCTTTCCCATGCCAAAGAAATTGCTGGATATAAGTTGGAAAAAAAAAAAAAAAGTTCAAGACTTCAAAGAAAAGATGGAGAGATATTGTAAAAAAGTACTTGAATATTTAACTATTCACTTCCTTCAGTCCCCTTAATGCTCTCAGAATGCAGAAAACGTGAGTGATGAAATAATGCAGCTAGTTTGAGAAGAGAAAGCTAAAGAAAGGTGTTTTGATGGGTCTGGTTACACTCAAGAGCAGGTTAATGGCTTTGGAAGCCAGTTAGGAGGGGTCTGAAGCTCATGCCAAATCAACTGCAAATGTTCGTCCCATACTTTGGAAGCGTGCTAGAAGAATGGTCCAAATCAACCAGATGTTCTTTTTTGGCTTGTACACTTCTTGAGGGTCCCGATAATAATTTGGGTGTTCTTGTTTTTTCCCCTCTTTTTCCTAAGAGACAGAATCTTTCCTTGCTCCTTATTTTAACACCCAGCATTGGGGACTTCAGCTGAAAAGGAGGGAGCAGAGAGAGACCTTGGCCTTTATGATGCCTGAACAGCGCTGGGCCTTGAATGACCCCCTGTGAAGACAAATCCCACAGGGGCAGGCCCCTCGCCTCGACACCTGTGTCACCATTCAGTGTAGACTGCTAAAACATTTGTGATTCCACAGACAAAATCAGCATAAAGTCCAGCAAAGCTTAATAGGAGTAATGTGTTTAATGGTCTCTAAGGTACTTCTAGTAGCTCTCCTACTCCTCCTAATTAGATATCTATTCACAGAGGACTTAAATTGCCATGTCTGGACTTAGGCTGGACAAAATATACAACTACTTGCTCAGTAAAAATTATTTACATTGGAACATGTCCAGAATTGCTGGGCTTTGGAAATCCCAGAGAAATGAACCCTGATGAAGCCAAAAAGTTGCCGAGTGGGGCAAAACATGAGCGTAAATCTGAACTCAAATTCTGGCAAGCTGTGGACCCATTCTGCAAATATGAAGTAGCCTACATTAGAAGGAGCTATAATGTACCAAGCAACTCAACTAGATGTGGTGATGTTGCTGTGTTACTTTGGGGGGTGGAGGAGGGCAGGCTGAGGGTCATGGACAAAGCAGAAACATGTCGGAGATTAAATTACATTTAAAAATGTATATATAATTTCATTACTATATAACTTACGTAGTTATATAACATATAATATTTAACTAGAACATTGAACTACAGCTGAGCAAAACATTTTCCAGCATATTGAATTCACATGGTGAATGGCTAAAGCAGCTGTCTTGTGCAGAGCTGGGAGTGAATTCTCCTGGGAGCTGGAGATGTGGCCGTCTTCTGTAGCTGCACGCAGCGCCAAGTAATGACAGAACCCAGGTCTCTAGTGCTGGCAGGTCTTTAGCATTGCTTTTATTCTCTGCCTGCTGCTGATAGGGTGTTTAGAGAGTTTTGGCTTTGTGCTTAGCTAGCAGTTTCCAGATTGTTTTGCTGCAGAAATAGGGACACCCATTGCTGAAGTCTCCATGCGATATCCAAAACATTGACTTTGTAATAGAGACATCGCCATTTCTCATGCTGTTGTTCTCTGTAATATAAACACCCTTCATCCTTCTCTGTTCTCCTTTCTCTGCCCTGCCTGAATAGTTTACTGCAGCTGCAGTAGAGCAGAGCCTGGAAGCACGCTGAACGTGACAGCGAATGCAAGGCATCGATGGACTGCAGCTGAGGCACAGCGTGTCTGAAGCACCTACACGCTTCCCCTTTATGTCAGGAATGGGAAACATCATAATAGGCAACATCTGTGGAAAACGCAAGCTACTTCATCCTAAAAATGAGTGGCTCACTGGAGGACAATAACTTTTTCATTAAAGAGACTCTATTCAGATGAAAAGTTTTGTGCTGAGATAAAAGATGGAAAATCTCCATGCATCTCTCCCCATCTGCTGAACTATTCAGAAGGAATTCAGCTGGAATACTAAACCTTTCTGTTCAGGTCCATTACGCAGAGACCTCACACAGAGACAAGAGGGGAAGAAACCCCTTCTATTATACTTCTTCCAGCACTTTCAAAAAATTAAGCTGTCTGATTGCTAAAAAAAAATGCCTTGCTTGGGTGAGGAAATGATACAAGCCAAGGTACAAGCTATGAGATGCATCCTTTTAATTGGGGTACATACATCAAAAAAGGACACTACCTGATGTTTCCTGGGTTTTCCTGCCACACCAAAGCCTGTAGGAGATTTCTGACTGCCCAGAAGGCTTTTGGAGGGGGCTGATCCCCAGGCATTTGAAGGCATGTGTGGGTGTCAGTTTTTGGAACTTTCTTGCAGAAAGTTTTTGCTTTGCCATGCTGGTTTTTAATTACTTGATTTTGGAGTTTTGGATGACATCTAATTATATTTACAGCCCAAGCCAAGAGAGGATTCAAAAATGCTGCCTAGGGAGAGGGCAGGAATGGGATCCAGAGTCTGATCCCTGTCTGGGCAGCAAGTGGTGAATGAGTTCCAGCCCACTTAGCAGAGCTGTTGGGCAGGAGAGAGCCTGCAAGCCCCCTCGGACCAGGTAGATGATGGAAACATGTGTGCTGCATTCCAGACACGCTGCTTAAGGACATAAAAGGGAACACTCCTAGATAAGCTCGGTCTGCGATGGTTCAAAACACTGTTGTTCATCCTCAACCAGCTTTAGATAAGACCTTTATCAGGAGGTCAAAGGCAAGTGGGATTTTCTGTAGCTTGTGTAACCCTTCTCCTTGGATAAGAGAAGAAAAACTGTCTGCCCTCTCATAGCAAACTCCTTAAGAGCAATGGGATAACACATCAAATGTGACTCTCAGACTCCTAAATCCTTGGATCTCGTGGAAGAAATTCTGAAGCAACATCACCAACTTCAAACCTTAGTATCTCTGTATGGCTGTTGTGCTGCGGCAGTGCTCCCTGAGCACTGAGGTTGTGCTGTGGTGGAAGCACAGCTCAGGGAACACACTGCTCTCCATTCTGGAGAGCTTTGGCACATCCTCAGAGCTGACATGAAGACAAAGTTTTTTTCAGAGTGCTCAAGATTTGAGGTTGGACATGGAAAATCATTTACTGCCCTTGCCAAGCGCTGATTGCCTCTGAGCAGCCACAGCAAAGTATGAGGGAGTTCACCTGTGGTGGTGTGAGGGAAACTGAGGTTAGAGATTTCCTTTATGGGAATCCTCTGCAAGAACCACGATGATGTATGTGCATGATGTATGGTCCTTCATCTGCCTGGCTCAGTGTTTGCAGGTGCCGCTGACGAGTGCATTGTGTATTAAGTTCCTATTTCTTGATGTAGGCAGGACACTTCTGTAGTGGGAAACCCTCTGTCTTGGGGTTACAGGCAGGCAGATTTCAAACTCAGAGATATGCAGCCCCAAAACCAAACTGCCCAGCCTGGGGCAAACTGCCCAACCAGGGGTCAGTGTGGGGAATCAGACATCTCCAGCCATCAAGTAATCCCTTTTTCAATGTCTTGTGTAAAATCCTGGCTTTCCTAATGCAGCATGCCTCTTAGCTGGATTTACAAGAGCTGTGCTCACACGATTGCGTGATCCCTAGCTCTGACTCGTGCCTTACCACAGCCCAGGCAAGATACCATGTGTCCCATGCTTCTTCCTGGTTTGAATCCCCAGTGTGCTGCTCTGCTTTTTCGGGCTGCCTGGGTTCCCTCTGTCTGCCCTCGAGGAGCTTGGGCTAGCTGCCATGCACAGCAGAGGGCTGTGGGTTTGTTGTAAAATCCCCATGAACCCATAGAGAGACATTAATACTCTGCATCTTTCATTTTAGGCTGAAGTCTGTCCTCCAGGGGATTTCACTGAGGTTTCCAGTCCGTGACTCAGCTGCTGTTGGGTGTGAGAGATCCTGGTACGTCCTCCCCACCCAAACACAACAAACCCCACTGACCAAATTCCCCCAGAGGGGGAAAGAGCCCCACTGCCCCCGGCCTCCTCTCTGTGGGAACCAAACTGCTCTCAGGGACCTCTGTGCAGGCAAAAGGCTTTGGCACAGCACTGCCCCAGAGGGGACCAAGTGCCCAAAGGACCATGCTGGCCAGAAACATGGCACCAGCTGTCCCATGACAGGGACTGTTGGGGCTCCGCAGGGCATTCCCAGGGCATGGCCACACGCTGCACTGCAGAGGCCTTCCCCCAACGAGGTGCCTTTCCCTTCGTAATGAATACGATGTTTGGATTGTGTATTTTAAGACTTCCTGCTAATTTAGTTAGCGGGATGTAGCATTCATGAGAGTGCTTCCCTAATAACATTCATCTGCTTAATTTATATCTCATATGCAATAAAGCTAGTTAAAAGTAGAAACGCTTTATATTGTTCTTTATAGGCCTTTCCAAATGGACAGGGGCCACTTAGCACTGACCTCTGCCCGCCTTTGCGAGGGCTCGAGGCCAGATGCTTAAGGAAAATCACCTGCCTGTGTTCTGCATGGCTTTTGATCTTTTATTTCATCCTGTAAGTTCCCCGGGGAGCTCACTGGTAGCACACATCTGGCACGGACCCAATCACCAGGTCTTCCTGCTCGGAGGAGGAATGGGCCCATACTGAAAACCCAGATTCGGTCTCTTCCCGCAGAGCTGGCCCGAAAATAACCAACCCTCTGGGTGAGGGGCAGCAGCATCTCCAGGGTTACCTCTCAGAGATGCTGCAGCTTCTTCTCATTGTTAATCCCATTCTAACACCTGGATGTGCACGTGGAAAGGATTGCAATGGGATGGGGAGAGGCAGAGCATGCTGTAAGCTTCCCCCTAGCCTGGTGAACACCATTGTGCTTTGGCAGGGGGGTTGGACTCGATGATCTCTAGAGGTCCCTTCCAACCTCTACAATTACATGAGTCTGTGACCATTGCCCTTTGCTTCTGGCAGCAGAACCTGCGCAAGGATGGTGAGGAAGCAGCAGCCCTGTATGCTCCACAGATAAGGAACTGCAGCAGCCCCTGGCATGAAGGTACGGTGATTGTGTCACGTTACATAAGTCACCCTGAGCTGCTGGAGTTGTGTGCTTTGAGGAAACTCTCTCTTTGACATAATCTTTCCTTAAAAGTCAGATCTTTCCTCTGGGAAAGGGGAAGTCGACTTGAGCTGACCTACCTTGCTTTTTGGCTGGACAAAAACATTTTTCCTGGCTGCACAAACGCCCCGTGGCTTTCACTCAGAGCCTCCCAGAGAACATTTTGTGAAACCATTATTAATTCATTCTAATCAGGCAGTATGAGTCCTGGTTCCAGAAGTGACTTTATTCTCCTTGCTGGATAAAACTCTAGCCCTTCCACACAGATGTGTCTCCCTCAGCTCTTCCATGCTGTAACAAACACTGCTGAAGGTGTCTCAGGTCCCGGGGAGATACTCAAATCTCAGCCACATTCTCCCGTTATCTGACTACAATTTATGTTAGTACAGAATTTCCCCTATTGAAGCCCTTCATGGAATGGAAATTTGCACAGATCTGTAAGTGGAAGATGACACTTTTCTTAGTGATGAAGTATGAAGCTATCTCATTTACCGTCCTTGAAGGCTGCAGGAGTTTTGTGTGAGAAACTACATTACAAATCTAGAAACAGAGATATCTTAACTTAGTGATACAGCACGTATTCCCAGGACAAGCATATAGAATAAATGGTTTTATTATGAATGACACAACTGAGCACGCTGCAGACTTCCACTAGCAGAAAATGTGCTTACCACCTGGCCAGCCAGGCTGCCTGGGAGCATGGATTTTCATTTTAACATCTTCACTGGGCTAATTGCTCAGCACAAATATAGATATACTTCCCTATGATCCTATGATTGTATGTACCTCTATACTTACCTTTATTTTTGCGCCATCGAGACTTTTGAAGACAGCCTTGCCAGGGACCACTGGGAAGAAAAACATCCGGAAAAGCCAAGAAATATATTCTTTCCAACATTTCCAGCTAAAGCAGTTGTAATGCTATAAAAAATGTGAAACGCCTTGCCTAGTTTCCAAGACAGGCTGGAGGCAGAAGCATGTGAGGAATGGAAATGGGTGGTGTGAAGAATTTCCTATTGGACATGAGGATAGAGCATTGAAGCACAGGGCTCCAGCTTAGCCTGCACTGTGTAACTGTCAGGATTTTGGTCTTGGAGGTGGGAGAAGGTCTCTTTTAGCAAATCATTTACCCCACACCTCAGTTTCCCCAGCTGACAGTTGGAATAATCCAGTCCAGGCACTGCGTGTGCTATCTTGGGAAATGAAGATGAGAAGTGTTGTGTGGAGGAGGCCTAAATATTGTAAGGATATGTGAAGACCATGGCAGTCTGCTGAAATTTGTTATTGCAAGGAGAATCCACACCTCTTCAGCATACAATCCATGAACTATAATGCGCAGATCCAGTTTCTCCTGGGTAAATGTCAAAGGTGCATATCTGCCCAAAAAAAAAAAAAAAAAGGCCAGTAAGTGGTGTCTGTAGTAGCTATTAATCTTTAGAATTAGTTGTTCCAAGTCCGGATTGCAAGTCTATGAAACAAACAACAAAAGTGAAATTAGGGAGATTTATCGTGAGCAGTTATTTCACACTGGTTTGGGTTTCAGCAAGAGAACAGAAAAATGAAATAGCACAAAGACGTAAATTAAGTAGTAATACTCTAAGAAAAAATCTTGTTTATTCTTCCGAAGTAGCTGTGTCATTTGTCACTTAACAACAGAGGAGTCAGGACACTGGTGGGAGCTCCTGGTTGTGCTTGAAAGGTGCTTTATCAAGCTGCAGATATTAACATTGCAGGATGCTTTCAGCCTGCTTTCTTAGTGCTGTTCCTGTCCTCCCGACACCGGGGTGCCTGGATCTCTGTGTCCATCTCACACCCCACATCCAGGCTCTGTCTCTCCCATGGTCAGGCACAGGCTGACTCATGCCCCCTTCCTCACTTTCCATTTGGTCATTTCCAAAGCACCTTCCTTCCCCATTACCCACCCATGCGTATGGATTTATTTTTACCCACTGACCACATCTTCCTCTTCGAAATAGTTTGCGGAAAGCCAACGTCAACTTGGTTTAGTTAAAGCCTCTGCATGTTTATCATGTCTTTAAATCACTTCCTTCAAACTGTCTTCATACAAAGTTATCACTTTGTCAAAACACGATCCAAAACCACAGCTCAGGGCACAGTGGGAAGCGCACAAAGGGAGGGCTGGGTAGCGGGGAGGTTTGGGAGAGCTGTTTGCGAGAGGCTGCGAGCCCACCCCTCCAAGACCTTTATTTCCCCCTGCGGCAGCTGTCATCTGATCCCACGCTTTGGCTTTGAATGGGGCTCTCTGAGGATGCCAGATGTTGGGAACAAAGGTCTAAAAATAATCTTTCCAAGTAATCTTCCCATCTATCATTCAGGGAGAGCGTGTGCTTTGTACGAACATGCGAGCTGAGAACCTGATCTAACTTTGCCTAAAGAAGTTCAACAGCAGCTCCTGGCTTCTGCTTGCGGGCTCCTTTTTTTTTTTTTCCCCCTTTTCCTTTCCCAGAAGCTGCGCAGCAGAGAGCGGCTCTCTGCAGTGAGCAGCCCGCGCGCTCCCTCCTTCTCCCTCTCCCTCCCTCCTCGCCAGGACCCCGAATCGCCCGGATCCTGGAAAGCTGAGCTTATTTCATCTCTCATTGGGAAAATGGATTCCGGGATGCTGTCAGAGATGCGTTTCTGTATAAAGATCTTCGCTGCAGCCTTGTGCTTCTTAATTCTGCTGCCAGATTCAGGCTGTGCAAGGAGTCTCTGGAAACGTGCTCTACATCTGAAAATGACAGAGAAATACGATGTGAGTAGGCTGCGGTGGGGCGATTTTGGGGAGCTGGGTGTGCTCGCTGTGAAGTGGAAGTTTTCTCCATGTGTGTATTGTTTTAGAATAAGACGAGTCTGAATCTGCAGCCCGACCCTTTATAGAAGGGCGGCATGAAGTTTCCCGAGCTGTACTAAACTTTTGCCACCTAGCTGCTGTGATGGGAAACTTGCAAAGCGTGCCGAAAGTACATCGGTGCTGCTTTTCCTAGAAACAGCATAGGGCAACGAGGGGAGCCTGAACGAGGAATGCAAAACCTACGTCTGGGAATAGGTTCTGTGAAAAGAAGAGAGTGTAATTGTCTTCACAGGGCAGGGAGAAAGGGTTCCCTGCCCAGTTCTTCCACTGCTTTTTGGGTAACTTTGGGTAAATGTCTCCGACTGGGGCACTCGCAGTGCCCACCTAATGTGTCAGAGAGGGACACGAGCCCTGTGGTTACACTCCAGGGGGGCACTGGGCACAGCCACCACTGCTCCCCGATCTGCCACGGAGCAGCAGTGCTGGAATTGAAGCTGAAGTAGCAACAGGTTACTGTGAGCATAGGAAATGACAGTGCTGAGGCTGGCTGTGCTGTGTCTGGGCCAAACGACTGCTAGAGATGGCTATGGAGGAAAGAAAAAAAAGACAGGAAGATAATTTACTAGCTGACTTTCAGGATCTGCTACTTAAAAAAAGAAAAAAGAATTTGAAAGTCTGACTTACTCCCTTAGAAGCCAACACTGACCTAAGGCCTCTGCCCCTTGAATGGTGTGGGGAGATGCCCCCATTGCTCTGTTTTCTTCTGCTCTCGTTTAATTGCATTTTACAGCCACTGCATGTGCATGAACTCCTTGTGTCACAGGGGGCTCCTCCACCTGTTTTCTGCAGTCACATACAAAGGCTCTGTGCTTAAGATGGGTGCTTTTTGGCCCGTGACATCTGGAGTGATGTCTGGGGACAAGTACATTCTGTTCGTGTGGCTGCTGGCTTAGAAATGTGACACACACCTTTTGTCCATTCTGAATGAAATGAAGTATGGCACTTTCCTCAAAATTTTGCAGAAAAGTTGTGCTAATGTTTTAAAGGTACCCCATTATTTTCCAGACAGAAATTTGTTTCACTGCAGCCAAGGGAGGGACAGAGTGTCTGCTTTGCAGTTTGATTGGAAAATGATGAAGCAAAGCATTTCATTCCAAGTTGCACATTGGAAAGCGTGTTTATGAGTATGTTCTTCTGTGCTACTTCAGCGTGAAGCACAAATTCAGTAGGGTCACAGCGTAAATGACCCAGACAGGTAGGACAGGGGCACAACACGTCCTTGCATGTTGATCTCCAGATAATGTGCTGTGTAGAGGCACAAAGCCTGCTCCCCTGAGGACATATCCTCCTCTTTCAACCTGCCCTTCTTCAAAGGGATGTTTTTTCTGGCAGCTGTGAATCCAGGTGCTGCTGATCTGGCAAGCTCAGTTAGAACCGCTCATATTGACATCATTTAGGGAAAACAGAAATTGCCTTTCTTTTTCCTTATGCTCAAAGCTTTGTAAGGAGGAAGGCTGTCCTCTCTCCATCTATTCTCTCCACTGTTTTGGCAGCCCCTGTGCATCTCAGAGATGCTTTCTTTTCTACCAAATGCTGCATGTTCCCTACAGTGAGGAAATTAGAGGCTGTGGGTGGAACAGCTGAGTCGTGAATCACTTGGTAGGGGGATAACAGATGGAGGTGCTCAGAGCAGTGCCATGCAGGAGAGGGGGCAAAGGCATCTCCATGGGATGCCCAGAGGGATGTGGACAAGGTCTGTAGGGGTGGAGGAGATGAGAGGAAGGGATTTAGCTGAGAGCTGTGGTGTCTGAATCCAAAAGGTCCAAGTCCACAGTGAGAGGAATGTGTTCACCAAACTGATGGCTACAGAACGACGCAGGTGTTGTGGTGAGGAACTGGCTTCAAGTTGTTCATTACGGGCTCTGAAAAAGGTTTTGGTTGGAGAGGGGGAGTTGAGTGGGAATGGAGATGGAAGAAAGAGGAGAGGGAATGCACTGGGAATCGAAAGTGGCAGTCAGAGCGGGATGGAGAAGCTGAATTTCCAGTGTTTAGCAAATCCAAGTACCTAGCAGCCAGGGGGGCCCTCACCATGTGCAGTGATTTGCAGCTGCTGTTCTGCAGCCCCTGCACAGCCTGGGGACTGCTCCTGGAAGGCAGGGGAGGAATGAGCTGGGAATGGGCTTCAGTTCCTTGTCAAGACACCCACAGGTCTACTGGGAAAACCCAGGGCGGTCTTGAATTTATTCCAGGGTCAACTACATCAAGCACTTGAGGAAAAAGTCAAGCATTCTTTTAAAGATTTCCAGAAATGAAGAATTCCTTGCAGCTGCTGTAATGTTCCTCCAACAACTTGTTTACCCTCCAGCTGGCTATTACACATAGCATGGAGATAGGCTCTTTGTCTACCAGCTTAGCACACTTACCATGTGCCTGGGAGTAGATATGAGCAGAGAACTGGGCTTTGACACGAGCCTAGGGTCTCTGTTTTTTTGTGATCGTGTTTCCTGACTTCCAGGGTTCTTAGTTGATCTCTGAACTTCTCCCCTTACTTTCTGTCTTATGAGAGATTTTGAAGAGACCTTGTAGCCTGTACCTGGAGCCATCCCTAGCCAGGCTGCTTTGTGACTGAGGGAATCCTGCTTCCCACTGAGGTTTTAGCAGGCATAAACCAGTGGCAATAGTCTTATTAGACCAAATTCACAAAAATAATTTATTGGCCATGAGGTTTAGAAAGAAGGAGATTAAGAGCAGTAGCTGATCAGGGAAAATGGGTGGCAAGGTCAGGAGGTACAAAGGAATTTGGCTGAAACTTCTGCATTGTTCCCAAACGGAAATCTCATTCATTGAGCTGACTGTTCATTGTAATTTTGGCTTCTTGGTTTCTGAATCATTTGCAAACCCACTGTAGTAACTGTGAGTCTTTTTTTTTCCTCCATGTATCCATTGTTTCCTAGTAGTATTTCGATCACTACATTTGAGTCCGCAGCTGACATTTCAGGTAATAGAATAGTAAACTGTGACCTTTCAGGATGCACGCTCCCTCGGATAAGGAGACCTGTGAGGTGTTTGGAACTGCATAGATTTACTGTTAAATACTGACTTATATCCCAACATTGTGCTTGGCCCAAGCATTTCTGTATTTAAAATCCAACAACAACTGCTACATGGAATTTTAGATAAGTTCAGGCTAAAAGCACATTGTTTCAAAGCTGGAATGCGTTCAGCTTTTTGAGGAATGGGATAACGTGTTACCTTACGCCCTGTTTTACGCTTTAACATTGAAAGCACCATCTAAGCTGTGAAATGTATTTTTCAAATCCAACTTGTGGCTGAAACAGCACAACATTTCATGGGAAAACAGCCTCACTAGAGGGTTTTTTGGCAATTTCTTGTTCACTGTACGTAAGCAACTAAGGTAAAAGCAGAAGAAAATGATGTATTGACAGTGGCTGATGCTGGGCACAGAGCAGGAGGCTGTCGTTTATAGAAGCATTGGCAATTCTCTGTCTCTCACATGCAGGCACACACATTATTTAACCAGCTATAAACATAACCAGGATATGGATTTTCCTCATGTACACCTACCAGAAGTTAAAACTTTCATTCACCCAGACTCTGCTCTGTACTTGGGTATTTGCCGACTCAATCACTGCAAGGCAGGCGGCTGAGAAATTCGCTGCTCTCTGTTTCCCCCTAGCTACCACCCAAAGAAATGAGATCAGCTCTGGTGGAAAAACAACTGCTTAGCAATACAGCTACATCCGATGTACAGAGCATGGCAGTAAGATGTCTCCCAGCAGCAGCACAAATAATGTGCATTGTTATTTCTTTTGGTGCTCGGTCGCACGAAGCATCGGGCCAGCAGTCAGTCCTCAGGGCTCTTACAGATCCATTGAGGAATGCAGAAGTTTTGGCAAGCAATCTTATGTGAGTGAGTTGATGTTCATTCCTCGGAGCTCAGAACCATACGGGATGTACTCAGGCTACCAAGGGAGCGTTGTGGATTTGGGATGAGCGCAGGCTCCCTCCTGGGCCTCTTCCAGGACATATTTTTGGGCAGCACATGTGGTGACACACTGTTCTGCAGAGGCACACACGCTCCACAGAAGCCGTTCAGAGCTTTCAACAATTAGAATGCAGAGCAGCTAGATAAAGAAAGATATTTGTCTCACCCCAAATTTCTCCATAGCCTGATGGTGAAATTTCCTGGGGACTCCCTCGGGGACAGTTGCACCACATTGTTTCTTGGAATAACAACTCCAGTTGTTCGTCACTGATTTCGAAACACGACAGTGATGGGGCCAAGTACATATAGAGCTCCTGACCAAGCAGCCTGCCAGTGAGCAGATGGCAGCTCCCACGTCTTACTTTTTGCTAGACGGTGGTCTCTGTGGAAAGTGCAAACCCAGAACCTGCCTTTTGATTTGGCTTGGGCTTATTCATGTGCGTTAATAAATCTGATTTTTGCCCTTTGTGAGCACTTTGTGCTGCTCTGGGGAGCTGAGCTCAAGCTCAGTAGTTTAGCAAAGGTGAGAAAGGAATGGGCTTTGGGTGATTCACCTCTGACAGAGGGAGTTGGCCTCTTGCTAAAATGCCGCCAGCACGGATAATATCTGAATGCTGCCTCTTACAAATGTTCCTGGTAAAATCCTGTGCCTGTTAATCCTCATTAAATTTCCCTGTCCTTTCCGTGTGTGGTGAGCAGCTGGGCTCCTGTCTGCTATAGCTGAACACAGCCTCATTCACTGTGTGATGAACTGGCATCTCCCCTACAGATCTCGCCCACACCACCTCTGGTTTTAGGAAAGGTTTCCACTTCAACAACCCAGGATCCCACAGGGATAAGCTTGAAAGACTTTGCACCTCTCCCCTCTAAGTTCTGGTCCAGAAGGAGGGGACGAAGGGAGAAGGAGCCTATTTGGGAGCCAGGCGCTACCTGGGTGTTAGTTCCAGGTGCCCCATCACAAGGCAATGTCATCATTTCACCTGCTTTACTGTAGCAGTGTTTTGGGATGCTTGTCCTGATGATCCCAGGAGCCCTTCTGTCTGTTTACAAGACAAATGTGAAAGACTTTTAAGGTTTTTTACCTCCTCATTGCCATTACAATCACCTTAATTACCAAATGAGCACCACACAGCAATTTGATGGCTTGGTGTTTCCAAAGAAGTGTGCTAACATGGTCACATAGCTCTGTCTCCAGAAACTGAGCAGCTAATTGTCGTGCCCAGCAAATACCTGAGAACCACTTTGAAAATCCCTCTTCTGTTTCAACTGATGGGATGTTTGGTACCCACCTTATGCCAAACCTTTGTTTCCTTTTCTTTTCTTTGCAAGGATTATGAGTACCCTCTTCATTCTCACAGTGCCCACTACCAGAAGAACGACCGCTGCCCACCTCCACCCCAGACCTTGCCTGACCGTGCCTGCGAGGTGCCCAGCTGCCGCTCCGACTCCGAGTGCGAGCGGCACAAGCGCTGCTGCTACAACGGCTGCATCTACGCCTGCCTGGAGTCCGTGCAGCCACCACCAGGTACAGCCAGCCAGACATCATGCAGAGAAACACAGAAATTCTGGTGGTCATCCCCGTGCATCTCATGTCGTGGGTGGTGGGTGTGCTTTGACTGGGAGTCAAGGGGAAAGCTTTGGTTCCGCACTTCTGATTTCTTGGCAATGAGTTTGGGGTGATTGTTGAATCAAACACTTAGCTCGGGTCAGCTGGTGCTGCAAAATTTCCACCAGTGCAAGAGGTAAAAATCTTCTGAAGCCGGTTCTTTTCCTGGGATTCTATATTCAAAAATAAATAAATAAATAGATAAATAAATAGAATCCCAATCTGAATTAGTGCTCACAGAAGCCAGGCAACCAACTCATCTGTTCCATGCCATGGGAATGGAGGATCCATTCCAATCCGTCCTTCAGGATCCTGGCAGCCTCATCGCTGCCAATTACAGAATATCTGTGATTTTCCCCTAACAGCATGCCTGCCTTGACTCTGTGGTTTCTTGTTTCTTTTACAGTTTTAGACTGGTTGGTTCAGCCCAAACCCCGCTGGCTGGGAGGAAATGGGTGGCTTTTGGATGGCCCAGAGGAAGTCTTACAAGGTACAGCATATTTCACTGTCTTCTCTGCAATATGGGTAATTATGCAAAAGGCAGTAAATAATATATTTATCTTACACAAGGCCTGCCAGGGTTGTTGACTTGCTGGGGCTGCTGGTATTTGTCTGGGGTTTCTGTTCAAATAACAGTGTTGTGCAGTGCAGTGGTTTCTGGTGCAGTAAATCAGTTACATTTTATGGGTTTGGCCGGAAATCCTGTGCTAGGAGAGCCTGATCAGATTTGTCCCTCCAGAACAAAGTGCAGCACACAGGGGAGAGCCTGGAGGCAGCAGAGCACTAGAAATGCTCCAGGGAACAGAATTTTTGTCTGTTCCTGAAATAAGTAGAAATACGTTTTGTTTTTAGAAAAAACTTTGTCGGCATACACAGATTTTCCTCCAGCTGCCTGACAAATTGTGGGCAGGCATGGGTTAGGAGATCCCATTGCCTGCAGCAAGCTCTCCACACAGATGTCCTGGGATGGGGGCTCAGCTGCAGCTCTTGTGCCAGGGAAATGCATTAAACAAGAACTCCAGCAAAGAAGTGCTGCAGAGCTGTGTGAGGCTGACGTTGCTGGGAGCATCAAAGCCTGGGGACTGCTAATGAGACTGGGCTTCTCAATTAGTTCCACAGAGAAAGGACTTTCAATTACATTTTTCAAATATGAAACATATTTCAAAATGAAGTGGTGAGGCAGTGAGGAAGGAGGAAATTTTCTTCTATGAGACATCCTGAAATGTACGTATGCCTGAAGTTCTTAATTTCATGATAGAAAGGCTATTGCAGCTTTTGATCAGCTTTAGTCAGACACAGGTAGTGCCAGTAAATTACCCTCTTTGGTCCTGCACAGATGGTATCAGGCTCACCTAACTTTGATTCTCATCCATTATGGAAACACCCAGTTCTTCAAGTGAAAATTCTGCCTCCAGCTCGTTGAAGTTGCACTGCTAGAAATAAGATAAAATAGGTCTCTCTTCATCCATCCCTGTCATGCTTGTATTATTTGCTCTTATTTTATCACCTTATCTCAGTCTGAGGGAGTAATTAGTGAAGTAAGAACCATCAGTCATGGCACAGGAATTATGGCAGAGGTTCTTGAAATTAAAACGCTGGCAAATGAAAGGGTGGGGTGTCCCTGCATAGCCTCTACACTTGATGTACACAAACACCGCCTGTGAGTCCTGCTTTCCTTTCTTATTCTGCTCCACACTTGCTGGATGTTCAGGGTCAAGGTGCTTGAGACCTCTGCTGGCAACAGGGGGTGGTGCTGCCTTACTCCACAGTGAGTCACAGCTGAGGTTCAGACACATCAGTACCACACAGGGCGTGGAGCAAAGAACAAAGCAGCAAACTGCCAGCTTCCTGCTCACATTTCCCTGATTCCTCATCCAGTCTGAAACACTGGAACAGATGTATGGCTGCTTGGAGGCAATGGCAGTGTGGTGAGACCACCCATCAAAGACCACCGTGGTGGGTAGCGGTGATTTATCTTCACTACTCTCCAGCACAGACTCCATGCAGCAGGCTGTGGTGTTACAAACAGCTGGGCTGGTCTGCACTCTCCATATGGAGCTGGACACATCAGGTTTTGTATAAAATGTGAACATGATCATCTGCTCTGCCAGATGTCTTTGGAGGTGTTAGCAAATTGGTAGCCTTGCTTGAGAAGTAGCCTGAAGCAGTCTTGGGAAGCATCCTATCTGGGAGGACATCCAGAAGAAGGTGGCTGTGTTGTCCTATTTTGTTTACCTGTGGCTAATAAAGCCACAGTTATGACTTTTGGGCTTCTTTTGCAGCTGAGGCCTGTAGTACCACTGAGGATGGAGATGAGCCTCTGCATTGCCCCACAGGGTACGAGTGCCATATCATCAACCCTGGCAACACAGCTGAAGGAATTCCCAACAGGGGACAGTGCATCAAGCTCCGTGGAAATCCAGGTCAGTTGAGTGGAAATCTCCCTTCCTTTCTTGTTCTGTCAAGCAGCCACCAGTAGGACATGAGTTTTTGGCTTTGGTTTTATTATTTCCTATTTTTTTTCTTTAATAACTTCCGTAATATAGTGTGTAGCTGCATGGTTCTTAAACATTGACTAGTTCTAGGAGCTTAAATAACTGTATAAATGGTGAAAACCAAAAGCTGTCTGGAACTTGAACTTTGTAGATCACTAATAGATGGTCTGAAATTTTACCCATTTGAAGTCTGTGATTCCTTGACTCACAGTTTCTGAAAAGGACATAGCAATACAATAGCCAGCAGTTAACCACTAAAGGAAAGTGATTTGTGTCCTTGGCTGCCTTGCTTGGGAAGTAAATAATCCAAACAGCTTTATAAAAGGTTTACAGCACCCTATGCTATTTCAGCTGCAGAGATCTTCTGTTTTCTTGTTTGTGAGACTATTTCTATATCTATAATTTCTCTGCGCTGTACACAGAAGGCTGGAGCTCAGCACAAGGGATGAAGGCTGGCTGGATATGTTCTCATTATGCACCTTCTTTTTCAGATGGACGCAGCCTGAGGCATAAGTATTACAAGGAGTATTTTGGTAAGCAATTGGCATGAAACATTTGCTGTTATTAAGCCTTATGGTTATTGCATTGTTTACAGTGAATTTGGTGCTTATGAAATGAAGGTCTGTGAACGGCAAAAAAAGATTCTTTAGTCTCAAGGCTCTGTGCCTTGGTCAAAAAGATTTTATTTTCAGAACTGTAGTGCCTTGACTAGGGCACTCCTGGGAACCGGCGTCGCCAGCTGTGACACGCTGTGTTGAATGATACAGCCTTCTGCCAGGGGGTCCCACCCAAGGGGTGAGATACACCCAATGCAATAACCTTTTGTTATCTTAAAGTATATTTTTAGAGCCTTGGTCATGGCCTAAGACTCCTTGCAGAGTAATACAGAATTTAGTCAAAAACAGGATCTTTCTTCCAAGGCAGATAGCTTTTTTTACCCCCACTACTTCTAGCAGGAGGATCTTCCAGGAGATCTCTCCTCTCATGGCCAGCAAGCTCATAGTTTCTGCTGCCTCTGGGACCTAAAGGCAATGGTCAGATCAGTTTAGAAGTGATACTCAGATATGACTAGAGAAAATCTTTGGTAGTGTGACACTTACAAACAGCCAACTTTGGCCAGTTTAGCTGGTGAAATTACAAACGACTTTCCTCAGTCCAGCCTGCTATTGCAGCTCTGCCAGAGAACAGGTAAATAATGAGACCAATAAAACTGTACTGTGTAAAGTTTCTTGTGAGAATACTTGCCACAGACTGATGTGCAGTCTGACCTCACTGAGATTTGTTTTACAGGCAGCAATTCCAACAACGTGGTCGGCTATGTGAAAAACCAGCAGAAGCATTTGGGTTAATCAGAAGTGTGCCTGAGTAAGTGGGCTTATTTAAAGAAATGCTTGTTCAAGGCTGAAATTACCTCTCATCAAAACACCAGCAGAAGGACAACACCTTCAAACTTTGTACAGATGCATACCTTAGGCTCTGAGAATAGAGCTCAAATACCTCTGCAGACAAACAGATGGTGCTGTGGAAGTGTCCCAAGAAGCCCTTTTGTACTGCAGATAGAGCTCTGCCAAATGTCCATGGAGAAGTTAATGTCTTTTCCAACTTTTACTCTCTCCCTCTCACTTTTTAATTCTAATTCCACAAGGTGGACCTGATTTTTTTTGAGAACCCCTTGCTTTCTAGGTATTTACAGGATAGAGTGATTGTCAGGGTGAAAAATGCTGCAAAACTTTGTGAGCTGTAAGGCTTCAAACTTTTTATTTGGGGGCTTCTTTTAATGTAGGACTGCCCCTCAAACACCAAGTAAAAGCTCTTTATTACAGATGGATTGCCATGAGGGTCAGTCTTGTGAATTCTTAGGCACATGGGTGACTTCATGGGGTATCTTTATGTATGTGAGCAGTTGTCCTGCGTGGCCCATTCAGGTGAGTAAATGTACTTGTGTTTGGGCAGACCAAAGCCAACCGAAAGCACTCCATTACTTTTACCTGAACTTGAATTAGGTAGGAGTGAAAATATTTATTATACCAAAAATTCTGTTCCAAGATGGTATTCTCAACGCTGTTAGCTTCACCTTACAACTAACTTGAGTTTAATAGGCAGTTGTGGAAACAAAGCAGCTAAATGTGTCCTTCATGTACCTACGTCAGGATGACTACTAAGATTCCATGGCTACATAAGGACGAGTTCTGTACAAACATCCTACAAAGGATAAATATTTTAATTCCTTTTTTTTTGTTGTTTGATTTTCACCCAGCTGGACCACTCTGTTAAGCAGCTTTCAAGGAATGATTTACTCAACAGTTTTGTTTTGGAAGAACTCTAGTCCCAAATCTCCATGAGTACATCTCCAGCATAACCCTGATCCCTGCCCATCAACGGTAAAGACTTTAATTTTCAAGAATCTAGATTTTAAGCCTATCTGCTTGGGGAGGAATGTGATCCCCTGAAAGAAACAACACCATTTATGAGCCACTCTTCCACAGAAGAAATGTAAATACCACCGAGCGGATACCTGCATACCACAACGCTCTTATCAGGCTGCTGGCACACAGCCTGCTCTCTACATATGTCCTAGGTGATCAATTCAGGTTTCACTACCAGGAACACAACTCAATAGTATAAATATTAATTAGCGTGGAAATAATCAAGACAAAGACTAAAGATCTCTCTGGGTCAAATCCAGTACCTGCCTATCTCAAACAGCTGCTTTACATTATTCCTCTCGCAAGCATCAAGCTTGAAGAAACCTGCAGGTTTCTTCTTTTCTTATTTATCGCCAGGGTTCACCCAGTTTGACACCTTATCTACAATCCTAAGCCTGAGATCTTAAGAATTTAAGAAGGCAGGAGAAAAACAGATTTTTTTAAATTATTTTTTTAAGTCATTTTCTTTAAGCTTCTCAGTCTGGCGAGCTGCAGGCTGGGAGCTAATGAAGAGATTTCTTTCTGAGTATCTGAGCAGTTAGAGACACACGTGCCAACCTTTTTAAGTTGTTTTTAGCCAGCTCAGTTAATACTCACAAATTATATATCTGTCTTTTTGTACCTGCAAAACCTCATCAGTAAGGCTGAAGCCTGGATTATTTGCGCACATATTAGAAAAGCAAAAGCAGGATAAATACGTGTGCTTAAAAGGATTGTCTGGCAGATGGGCAACTGCTCTCTACAAGTCCTGTACCTTGATGTTGACTCCATAAATCCTTATGGTCATGCTATTTGTGCTTTGGCTTTACAGCTTCTTTTAGCTGTTTAGCATTACGAAATGGAAAACACATTTTCTGTTAATGTTTTTCATTTCTATGGATGCTCCTAAAGGGACTGTAGCATTTCATTCTGACAAATCTGTCAGAATTACTAGGCAAAGGAAGAGATTTTGGCTCCCTTGTTCAGGACATGTCCCCATCTGCAGGCATAAAATTAGCATTTTGATATGCAGAATAGTAGCAGTGTTTATAACTATGCAATTCACAAATGCAAGTGCTTGCTTCCACCCACGAAGTGTGAGATTTGTTCCATTCACCGAATGGTTTAAGCCAAAGCTCAAACGCTCATAAAACACTTGATACTTTGCATATGACATTTGCAGCTGGAGAGATGAAAGTTGCCAAAGTGCTCTTTCTGTTTCCTTTCATAAACAGACATGCTCCTCGGTGCTTTACGGAGCAAAAGAACAGATGAAAGGCTCCACACTTTCCTAAATCTCTTCATTTGTTGAACTGCATTCAGTTGTCCATTCCTTTGCTCCAAGTTCTAGGTATTAAATGCAACACTACATTCAGACAGATCTATTTATATAATTTTATCCAAAAACATACTTAATTTTAGTGGACACATTCACTGCAGTGATTGCTTTTTTGTAGCTGGAGAAAGCACATACCTCAGCACTTTGCTGGATGGCTTGGTAAAGATATTTTCCAATTGCAAAAGATTTTTAAAAAAGAAAATTCACAAATCATTAGTTTGCGAATGAACTTCTGTTTATTGGGTGCTATCAGAAACATCACCCTTCCTTGTGGTGCTATTATGTTTGGTTTTTCAAGCTAATTCTTTTCAAGTTATCAATTGTCAAACTCAGAAACAACAGCTACAGAAGCAGCTTGTATAAATGCTGTGTTTTCAGCACGGCCATCCATCATGCATTGAAAGGAAAACACAGACCAACTGAGTCGTCTTCGCTTCATCTTCTCTCCAAAGACAAATGGCTTAACAACAGTTTCATGAAGCACAGTAGGAAATAGATAATGTAGGTTGTTCTTCTTGTACACCTTAAAGCATGTTTGGTGCTATGATCAACTTCACAAGTATCACTGTGTGCTAGCAATGCTCATGGCCTCTCGGATCCTCAAGCACTGCCGGTGACATCGCTGGAGCTGCTCTGCGGCAGCTGAGGGTCGGCAGCAGACCCAGGTGGACCCTTCCTGGTCCGTGTACTCGCTGTTGGACTTGTGCAGGTTCTGCCACTTCGGTGCTCAATAAAAAAGCAACCAGGATATTTTTCAACTCTGCCTAGTTTCAATTGTATGTTTTTGACAGATGCTTTGCTTTAAATTCTGAAAAGAAAGGACAAATATTTGAAGTTTTAGGTGTTGGGGAAGCTGAAAAAACATAGACACAGGACGATCAATGTCATTTTGTCTAATGGAAGGGAGGGGATAGACCCCAAAACATATCCACCACCACCAGTGTCCCCTGCCAGAGGGATCACCTGGGTCAGAAGCTCAGTCAGTTCTTAAGAGTCTTCATTTCTTCTGTTCAAGCTGGTGAAAAGCTCTGTGAGGAGGGCAGGGCTGATGAGCCAGACAAAAGATGACCTTTTAGTTTGCCTGGGCGTTCATCCCAGCTACATCCGTGTTGGTTCAGAGATGTCATTCACTGCCGGATGGCCTTGAGCTGTCCTCTCAGGCGGTTTGCACTGCTCAGGCAGCTCTGTGGGAGGCCAAGGCTTCCTCTAAGGATGGAAAAGCAAACCAAGCCAGAGGCCAGTGCTGGGCTGGTGCCCACTGCAGAATGCTGGAGCTGAAAGAGGAGCCTGGTGCTGGAAGGCTGTGCTGCTGAGGCTGCGTTTCCAGGAACAGGCAGGGCCTTGCTGCCCCACCACCTCCACCCACACTGGTCTTGTCCTACCTGCCTGGCTGGAGAGGACATGAGTGCTCTATGTCACTTTCCTTCTGCCCCAAAACTGTAATAGAGAAACCACAGAGAGAGAAACTGCCTGTAATTCAGCCAAGGAGGGAAGAGTGGTGGGTTTAATTGCTTAAAGAAGTTTTGCTGTGCCTTTGGAGAAGAGACCAGCTAGCAATAGTTGTCGGGGTAGCTCTTCAGTCTGGCAGCAATCCTTGGGATATCTTCAACTTGTGGTAATGGTCATCTGACCTGTTTGGATGTGCAGATTACAGATGTGTGTGTGTGCCTCGTGCTTCCTGCTGTGAAGTGTGTGGTGGGCTAAGAACCTTGACTTTCAAGGTTTTAATGATGTTTTAATTTCAACTTGTTTCCACATTAATGCAAGCAAATATATTTTGCTGATGTAGTTGGCTTTGTGGAAAACATGTTGTGATTTAAAGCACCATCTGCGAGTGACACTGAAATGCTATCAGCAATCCAAGAGCCCAGCAGCTGGAATCCACAGAAGGATGAACATTACAACAGATTTTTAACAAGTCAGAGGTCTGCATTAAAACCACAGAGTGCATCGCTAGGTCAGCAATCTGCAGAAGCTGTAAATATGAGAATAACAAGAACAAAAAAAGTTGTAATTTTGGCAGGCCTAGTTCAGAACTCCATTGAGTTTTATGGTGCAGAAGTGGTTTGGTACCTTCAGAAAACTGTCCCATAGTTCCATGCAAAGTGAAGAAGTCTACAAGGTTGAGACAAACCACAGAAGAGTCTCTGGAGACTTGGCACACATAGCAGGACTTGTTCACGCAGGGGACTGTTTGCTCTACCACCTCACACTGTGTACTCATGCTGGACTTTTCTCTGGAAGTGGAGTCAGGTTAGCATCAACTGCCTGTGGCAAACTGTGTAAGAACAAAAGAGGTGCAACAGGTCAATACTCCCTGCCTTTCATTTCCCTAAAGGCAGAGACAATCCCAAAGACAGGCTTGTGAAACACTTTTCATTTTGAAAGTTATTCCAGTTTTTTTTAACCACAGAAGAGATCTCTTTGCTGGACTCATAGGATAGAGCAAGAAGAACCTAAAAGGATTTTAGCATCGTTTTCCTGATGAGTCTACAGAGGTTAAGTTCTCTTTCATCCCGTTATTTTCTCCTAGTTAGCCTTGTAGACAAAGTAGCAAAAAACATGGGTGAAGCTGTACAAAACAAATAAAGCCTTTTGGAATTTTCCAGGGTGGAAACAGAAATGATGGGGCTCATTGCACCCAGCCAGAGCCACCTCACCAGATGGGTCTCCCAACTTAAGCAGAAGAGGCAAAACAGAAATGTGCAAACAGAAATCAAGAGATTTAAAAAAAAAAATCCCCTTCTCTTCTTGGTGGTGTCCCTAGGGACAGACCCAGAGTAATAATGAAGCAAGGCTTTTGTCTGCCCTGTATCAATAGCATGGAGAAAATGGAAAGAAACCGTGGCCTAAATCTTAGTTCTTTGCTATTATAACAGGCTGTGAGCTTCCAAGTCAAAAACCCCTATTTTCTGGCACCCCTTGCTGCACACACTGTGCAGCTCAACACAGTGCTCTCTTTTTCTCAGCAAAAGAGATTTCTCATTTGAAGGATGTGCCAAGAAGAACCCTTGCAGGCAGGTCTGTGTTCCCACTGGCAGCACCGGCTATTCTGCCCAGGGGCATGGGAAAAGCCCAACCTGAAAGCAGATCATTTGGACATCTGGGTAGCAGCAAACTCAGTCAGTCCCATGCACCAGAGTTTCTCGCCCTCAAGGTGGCACAAGAGGAGCAGAAGTGTGACCAGCCCTGGTTACGGAGAGGGAAGCAGGTGAAGGTGCCACCTGCAGGGATCTTGCACCCATCTGTGAGGCCTCTGGGAAGGAAGCAACCCTCTGTGGCACTGAGTTATTACCTAGCCTTCTGCTTAGGCTGCCTTGCTGACAAATCTTCCTCTGAATCAAGCCTCTGTGCTGTATGGCCTGGCTGGGATCTTGGCCTGTGCCCCTCAGTGGGGCTGTGCTCACTTCACACGAGCCTGGGCAGCAGCCAGGGCCCAGAATGCTCAATTTTGGACAGATAGCAGCACCCAGATGTAACTTTTTGGGCTCAGAGACTTTCTATTTTTTAAAAAAAGATTTTCTGAATAACCTGCTTAGAAGTGGAGTCTGACTCTGAGCTTTATTATTCAGTTAAATCATAGGATCACAGAATGATAGAATGGCTTGGGTTGGAAGAGACCTCAAAGCCCATCCCGTTCCAACCTCCCGCCATGGGCAGGATTGCCACCGCTCACCAGATCAGGCTGCCCAGGGCCCATCCCTGGCTTTGAAGACCTCCAGGGATGGGGCATTCACAACTTCTCTGGGTAACCTGTTCCAGTGCCTCACCATCCTCTGAGTGAAAAATTTACTCCTAATAGGAAATAGGAAATAATATGAAAATGGGAAATAATACTAAAGTACTATAATTGCTGTTTCTTTTCCTATAGAGAGAAAATTATGTGTTAGACTAGAATGAAAAAATACAACTTGTATCAGTGTTGTTTTCTTTACGTTATAGTCTTGATTCAGTTTGTTCCCAGCATTTTCTGAGCTGTGGGATAGCACAACGCATGGATTTTTCCACTGAATTTCCTAACAGGCAGAAATCAAAGGCAGCAAGAAAAGGAAGCTTCACTCCATTCAGCAATTCAGCAGAATGTGTGGCGAATATTCAGAGATAATTGCATTTTCTTTCTGCATTTATTCACTTTCATTGGTGCTAAATTGCAATTTCATGTTATAGGACCAAGCAAACATACAGGTGGCAGACAAGGACATGGTCCTGAGCCCAACCTGCCCTTTCACTCATGATCTGCAGGCCTGATGGATAATAGCCCACAATAGAGCAATTACTATGGCACATTATTATCAGCAAGTCATCTTTCTCCTATCTATGTCCTGTCTCGGCAGTTTTGTCAGCACTGCAAGCTGGGGAGGGAAAGGATTGTCCCGCTCTGCTCTGTGTGGTGGGTGCCGCCTCACCTTTAGCATTGTGTGCGCTTTTGGGTGCCACAATATAAAAAAATAAAACTATTAGAGAGTGTCCAAAGGAAGGCTACAAAGGTGGTGAAGGAACTGGAGGGCAAGACGTGTGAGGAGTGGTTTGAGGTCTCTTGGTTTGTTCAGCCCTGGGAAGAGGAGGCTGAGGGGAGGCCTCATGGCAGCCTGTGGCTCCTCACAGAGTGCAGTGGAGGGGCAGTGCTGATCTCTGCTCTCTCGTGACAGCAACGGGGCCCAAGGGAATGGCATGGAGCTGTGTCAGGGGAGGGTCAAGTGGGGTTAGGAGAAGGTTCTTCACCAGAGAAGAACCAGGTGGTAGGGCATGGAACTGGCTCCCCAGGGCAGTGGTCATGGCATCAAGCTGCAGGAGTTCAAGAAACATTTGGACAATACTTTCAGACATAGGGTTTAGATTTTGGGTGGTCCTGTATGGAGCCAGGAGTTGGATTCAATGATCTTTGGGGGTCCCTTCCAACTTAGGATCTTCCATGGTTCTATGATTGTCACCCCTCTGCCTGACTGCAGGCCCAGTGGGTGCTTCCATGCCATCTGGGACCAGGGCACATTGGCCTCCGACCTTACATGTATTCAGGATTTTGTTCTTCTCCGGGTTGTTTATTCAGTACTGAGCTACATGTGTTTCAACAAGCAGCAGCTTTGTGCCAAGAGGAGGAAGTTATATAAGGAAACCAACAGCAAGAGCTGTTGCTCAATTAGCTGCATTGTCAGCAGCACTTGGCTAACGAGAGCCACGCTCGGGATTGTACAACCCACACACACATTGCACAAAGCCGGCCCCAGGAGGGCCTGGGCTCTTGCCTATCGATGCTGCAGCCTCTTCTTGCCACGTGCTGGTTGTACAGGTGATGGGGGACGTTTTGCAGTGAGAAAGCAAGGACAAATCCAGACAAGTCTTTCCTGCCATCATAGAAAGTGGGGAAATGTTTTTCACCACTTTTCTATCAGAGGCATGAGGAGTGACCCAGTAAGACCCCAAGGCTATGACCATGACAAACACCCTCAGATGACCAGCAGGATGTGTTTCCTTGCCAGGCAGTACCTGCTCTGTTCTATCAGGACCACGGCAGAGCCAGCTGGCTGTGCTCCTGCTCTTCACAAAAGCTGCCGGAGAGAAAATAATGAAAAGCATCTTGAATGCTGAGATGTTTTGCCACCTCGTTCTCATAGATTTTGATACGGTTTGAACCTTCCTGTGCCTTTGGGCACCTGGTCTGCCTTCAAGCCCTGGCTAAGCCCCTGAAGCCCTGGATGTGAGCTGCTTGAAAATGAATGCCTGGCTATTTTCCCATGGGAAGGAGCATTGTTGCAGTGATTCAGGAACTTCCTTCATCTGCCTGACACATCTGCTTCGGGTCATTAAGAAAGCATTTCTCAATCAGGAGCTGAGGGATGTAGGAAGTCCCAGCCTTGTTTCACAAGAGGCCGGCTGTTCGCAGTGTGTTTCCCAATCATTTTGCTTTCCCCTCAGCCTTTGGAAATGAATCCTCAATCCAGATCACTGCAGAGAGGCACGGCATGGAGGAACGTGTGGTACCTGTGCTACAGCACTGTGCCAGTGGGACGTCCCTGGGGATCCTTCGTTTTTGCTCGAGCTAGGACCTGGAAGATGCAAATAAGGCTGTGCTGAAAGGCTCAGTGGAAAGCACCAGTTTTATGGAAGCTGGCCAGGTTTTGGACACCACAGCAAAGAGTTTGGGATCCCCACAATCTGGGAGAGAACTGCATGATTTTTTTTCTTTGACTGGGAATGATATTTATTCCCTAAATGCAGCTTTCACTGGTGAAGGAAGATCTTAATCTCACAGTTTACACCAGAGGGACAATTTAAGCCTAAGCGAACCCTGCAGTCACGCTGCCTGAGGGAGCGCGTAGGTCTCCTGGCGCAGCCCTGAGCACGATGCTCCCTGACAGGCAGCTATAAATCTTCAGAAGGATGCAGCTGGTTAACCTGTTCCATACATTGAGATCCACCTTGGAAACATTCCCCTCTGGCGCATGAAAGACTGTGCTATTTAATAAATCAGCACCACAGGCTCACAGTGGGTTCAGAGGGGCGGGGGCTCACCTTACATACACATTATGCATTTATACCCTGCAAGTCTGCAGCGAGTGGAAGAAAACTCCAAGCCCTCGGCGTGCTCTCCAGGTGCTGTGCACACACATACCACGCTCTGGTATCACCACAACCACTCTTAAACACACACAGGCTTCCCCTGGCAGGGTTTTATGGGCGAAGGGTGCGCAGCCTCCCTCCGGCACCTGCAGCTGAAGGCGTGACTTGGCGGCAGGTGGCCCTGCCTTTCCCCGCCCGTCACCACAGCCCTGTGCTTGCAGGGGAATCCGAGCAGCGCCCGTGGCACCGGCGCTGCGGCCCCGCGGTGCTCCCCACCGCCCCGACAAAGATGGTGGAAGGAGGGCTCGCCAAACTCTTCCTGAAATGGTCGCCTGCTCGCTTCACGCAGAAATATCAGCCCCTTGGGAGCACCGATCCGGAAGAAGAGGTGAGGATTGATTTCCCATGCCCCTTGCCTCGACCTGTTGAAATAGTTTGTGTGGTTGGGGTGGAATCTGTCATCTTCGCCTGCCGGTCTGCTTTGTCCCACAGTAACGCGATATTGCTGTGGCTGTGCTCTGTGAGCCGAGTGGTGCCCTGGGAGGCAGGGACGAGGGTAACCGTGTTTGCCAGGCAGTGGGATGAGGAGGATGCATGTTTCTGTGGGATGCATGCAGGGCACACCGCTCTGGGCCTGTGGGCTGCTGGGCAGCCATGACCGCCCCGCGGGCTCTCTGTGCTGCTGCTGGCCATTGCTGTCACGAGCTGGGCAGCAGTGCTGAGCCTGCAGAGCCTGCCTCAAAGTAATGCTTTCTTTCATTGAAAAATGTGGATGTATGAATGCTGAATTTTCACTACTCTTTTTTGGTACAATCACAGATGGGTCAAAGCATGGCCAGTGGTGTTTTAGGTATCGCATTTGTTGCTGTTGTTGGCTTTTCTCCACTAAAACTTACAGGCTGGGATTCTTTTATTGCCACCTTTGCTCAGCACAGAGATTTCCATTGCTCAGGACCCACTTTCCTCCCACACAACAGACTGATGAAGTGCTCTCCCATGTAAACCTGATCCACAGCGTGCAGGGTTCACCTTTAGTCCCTCCCAACAAGACCATCCATTCACTTCTAGATCCCCAGATTCTTTTCTGTGATCATCTGACCGAGGCCTTTTCTCAGATGTCACTTCTGCTAATCCCCTGATCCTTTCTGAGCCTTGGCTTTCCAGAACAGGCGTTGATCAGTGTGACAGAGAAGTCAAGCATTGAGGTCTTACCCCCTGCAGCACACAGCACGTTGTGTGATGCTGCTCTGTGCTCTCAAACACAGCCCAAAATCCCAAGGAGAGGACAATGTTGCTGAGGTTACAGGTTTCTGCCATCTCGCTTCAATGGGAAGCTGAGGTTTCTAATCCTGTGTAGTCAGCATGCCTCCAGCAATTAGACTGGCTAGTTCTGCCACAGCACCATGTGCTGTGCCAAAATAAATAATGATACACGTTTACTGCTGAATGTACACCCTGCTGGAATTGTAGCTCTTGTCCTGCAGTGTCACACCTTCATAGCACGGCAGGAGGGACTGGGGTTTCAGCTGCGGGCTCAGTAAGGAGGCACAGATGTGAAAGTTTGTTGGGGCAGTGGCTTCAGGGAGGTCCTTGGAGACCCCGTTACAGGGGAACACAACAGCAGTGGTTGCAGAGCAGGTCTGCAGGGACTGGAGGATGACAGGAATGGTCTGATTCCAGAGCCTACATGGATATCCCTATCATTTAGAAGCACATCAGAAAACCTTTTTACAATGCTGTCACAAATCAAAGCAACTTAAAGCCAGCCCATGGGGTCACTGCTAGGAAGCTGTTGTGTTGGGACAGAGTAATGAATACCACAGTTGTTACACTCCTAAAGGAAAGTTTCTGGTTTATTCTATTTACGTTCACCAAATAATTATTTGTATTTTGCCACTATTATTGTTAATCTCAGTAAGTGCCATGACTTAAACAACTAGATCTATCAAGAACATATTCCCAGGCTATGATTTAATCTGGTAAATGACTCACATTTCCCCTGATGCCCCAGGCACATCGCATCACCAGAACTTTTTCTGTCCTGTCCCCATGGCACTGGATCCACTTGAGACTCAGTAGCCATGATCCAGAGCGCTGCCATTTCCCAGCCCTATCCTCCATTCGGGCTTGAGTCACTGTCCTAGCATGGATCTAAGCCTTTTTCCATTTCAGCTTTCACACCAATAAGAGGTGGGGGTGGAAATCCCAAGAAGTGATCTTTTGGGCAGCTTGCCAGAGCATGAAACAAGGGTTGTGTACCCTGCAGAAGCTCTGTGCTTTCCTCTTTCTACACAACAACAGATGGGCTGTTTTGGGGCTAGGGATGGAGGTGGTGGGACAGACAACTGCACAGCTCCACTGCAGACCCCTCCTGTCCCCCAGCATCTCCTGAGCTTTCACAGCAATAGGTAGATCCTGATTTTTGTTCTGATGTGTCTTGCTGCTCTGCTATATGGAATCACTCTCTTGTGCTTGAGTTATGTGTAAAGGATAAAGGTTGAAAATCAAAATTGATGATGTTGATAGCCCACATCTGGTTTAAAATCTAAACAGCAAGTGATGCAAAACATGTTCCCAACATGTGCATGGCTGGAGCTGTCCTGGGAGGAGAAGCCATGCCACACTCACGGGGCAGTCACTGTCAGGCCCAGGCCAATCAATACCAATTAGCTCACAGCAGTAAAAGCGTTCATTCCCAGCAGTCCTAGTGCAAGGAGCACAGAGCTGCTGGCCTGGCTGCTGCCCCCAGGCAGCTTGCACATCCACGCACCTCACCGTGAGCTTTTGTCATTCCTTTCCTCCACGCCTTTCCGGAGGTAAATACCAGCAATAGAGTGGGAGCTGGCAGACCTGGCTTCTCCCATCAGCTCCATAGGACTGTGGGCATGTTGCCTTCTGACCTGTGTCATACTGCATCCTCCAGCATCTTTAATTAAAACACCAGCTCCATGAGGGCAGGGGATGAGGCTGCTTCCTCCTGCTTGGAGGCAGCGGAGGTGGGAGAGCCTCCCATGCCCAGCCTCAAAACAGGGGGTTTGCATTCTTCTGCTGGAACAGAGATCTTCCTAGCTCATGGCTACCGTTCATTTCTCCCCCTGACAAGCTGGTTGTGTGTTCAACAAGGAAAACCAGGCTTTTCTTGCTCTGAACATTGAACACACAGTAATACATTGGCGTGGTAGTAATACATTGGCATGGTAAAACGCTTATCTTGGGCAGGATCCCTGCAAACAGCAGGGCCCTGCATGCTTTCCTGCCCACGATGCTGCTGTGTGTTTGTCTTTTTGGTAACCCAGCTCCTAATCACGTTGCTTTCTAGCAGCTGATAACAACTAAATAAAAGGTTCGAGCAACCTTTCAACCAAGGCAGCACCTAAATCATTGTAAGGGCTCCATAGAAAACAACCCAGCTGGACCCAATCCCCACCTGCCCTTCTCTGCCAAGCAGCTGGAGGGGATCACGATGGAGATGAGCTGACTATTGGGTGTACACAGGGGTGAGCAGAAATGTCAGCCTTTAGCCTAAGAACTGAACAGAACTTAACAGAATAACATTGTCAGGCATTCTGGGGGCACAGCAAATCTTCTGTTCTCCCTCCCCTAAATGAACTGGCTCCTGCCTGGGGAGGATTGCTGCCTGCAGGCACAGAGCCAGCGTTTCCCAGCTGCCTCGGAGGAGTGCTGTAGGACAATGAGGTGCACCTGACTTTGGGGCAACAGTGAGGATTAATTACAGACCATAATAAAGTGCTGTGATGGGGGAAGTATTTTAGCTAACTGTGGAGCCCCAGGGCTGATGAGACAAGGGAAGGGGGTGAGAGGCAAAGCCATGCTGAATGGCTTCTGTTAATGGGGTTCTTGCCTAACAAGTGCTTTATCTTCTTTCCACAGAGCCAGGCTGAGTGTGAGCTGGAAGTCATTGAGAAGGAGGTGGCAGTTCTACCACCAAAAGATGCGTGTAAATGCCATAAAGAAGAGCTGGCAAAAGTCTTGAATGTAAGGGTTTTCAGCTGTGTTTATGAAAATAGCATCTCAGGCTGCATGACTATTGACTCACATTATCAGCATCACCTTAGAAAATGTTATGCAAACGCACGCAAACCTTTTTTCCCTGCTTTTCGTGGCAGGTTTCACTTCAGATGCAAAACTTCTTGTGTGGTTTTATCACCCCAGGTGACTTTGCCACAGCTTTTCCCATCCTGGCCCTGTGTCCCAGCTCTGCCTTATCCCCTGATCTCAGCACGCTGTGGGAGTCACTGCAGCAGTGCAGGAACCAGCACCTGTGTGCAGAGTGGGGACATTGGTGCCTAGTGAAGATGTTGGCCTTGGCAGGGCTGAGTGCAACGTGCAGCACCATGGCTGCCACGCATCTCCAGAGAGAGAGATGGACAGACAGACAGAGGGATGCTGGGGCTCAGGAGGGAAGCTCCAGTTACTCACTTTGCTCCTGGGCAAAGAAATAATCTGATGTTGTGACTTGTTCTTAGCTGCTTGTATGAAAATCAGATGGAAATTCAGCAAGGCTGCATCCCTGTGAGCAGGGAGGAGTGTAGTGCTTGGTGGTATTTTGGTGCCTGACAGTGCTTTTTGCTTTGTTTTGTTTTGCTTTTCTTACCCAGGCAGAAGAGTTCTTATTCCTTCTCTACTTGTTCTCTTTGAACATCATCAGGGTACTTTTATCTATTTATTTTTTCTTTAAATGTACTATGTAACCAGAAATCCATTCTTTCCTTTATTACTTTACTTCTCTAATTTGTCATCTATTATACAGTTTCTCACCTGTGGAAGTAGGTTGTGTTTTTGTTGTTTATTTTTAATCAACTTGTGCTTGCTTTATGAGTTCCTCTGGTGGTTGATGGTGAAGTCTTACAGCTTAACAAAAACAATACCTAAGCAGAAAAGCAGTGGATGGCTTGACTTTTGAATGGGATTATGCTGGCTGTGAAGCCATACGCTCTGCTTGAATAGAAGGCACAGGACTTTGTGGAACTGTGGCTTGTTCTTGGCTGACTGACAGTTTTCTAAAATAATGAGGTTTGCTTATAGCACTTCTCTGTGTAATGTTGTTTTACTCTGATTTCCTGCTAGGTTGATTTACAAACTGGACTCTCAGAGGTATCTGTGCTACAGCGCAGGTTAAAACATGGCTGGAATGAATTTTCAGTAGATAACACAGAGCCCATATGGAAGAAATACCTAGACCAGGTAAATGTTTTTGGCACAGATTCTCTATTCCTGCAGAAAGCCCCTTGCTGGGGTGGCCCCAGCATCTCTGTACATTGAAATATTTCATGGATTCAGCCTTGGAACAGGATGTGCCCTGGATTCAGACACTGTCTGTTCCCACAGGAAAGCCATTGTGAGATGCAGATGCGGGTTCATTTAATGTAGAGATAAAGAGGTTTATTTTTATTTTAAGATGTTATCTCCATGCAGCCCATAAATCAAAAGCTATAGCTCAGTGACCTGCTTTCTGGAGCGCATCTATTCTCTTCAAGGCAGGTGATAAAATCAGGAAAGATTTGGGAAAAACAGCTATAGCTGTGATGTCAGTTACCCTGACCAACCCTGGTGCCCTTCAGGCCAGCTGTGTGCAAGAAGCCAGGCAGAAGGCAGATTTGCTGTCCTAATTTTCCCCGAGTTATTTTTGAATTTTTTTTTTATTAAATACTCTCATACCTACTGTGACTTTCACCTCTATTTTAGAGCTTTTAACCAAATAAGAATGGTGGTTTTACTATTGTGTGTTTTCAGCTAGCAATTTGACTGATCTTCTTAATTATTATTAATTTAATTTTTTATTTTAGTTGGATAATAAAGATTTTCTTTGCTTTAAAAGACTATTTCTAGTTCATGGATTATCCTTTTTTTCCTGTGTGATCAATATTCTTTTAGTACTTTGTTGTAAGCATCACTAAATCTCTTCAAGGATTCTTTTATTTTCAATAAAAACTGAGATGCTGAGGTTTTTGACTCTTCCTTGACTACATTAACAAGCTATCCCTCCTTTGAGGACACCAAACAAACTATTCAGTGTAATTCAGTTCCACCAATTCCCACGTTAGCTGAGTGGGGCTGTGATTTTTGCAGGTAAGAGCAGGGTCCTTAAAATTCATATTTAAAATTGGGAGGGGGGAAAAAAGTGAAGAACTCTCCCAAAGTGCACAACTTCCCCACTTCACTGCTGATTTTGGTGATTTCCCATTTTAAAGGAATTGCAACACCTGGCTAGCACAGTGCTGGCTCCTGGGACCAGAGCAGAGCTTAGCAGATTAATGGGAGGGGAGAGAGGACTTCTGGTATCAAATTCTAAAAAGACAATAAAAGGTTTTGTCTGCACCTGTTGTGCCTCTAAAGAGATTTTAGAGTCAGCCTTGGATTATATGTCTGAAAAGGCAACCTTCCTCTGTGTGAGATGGGAGAAAGAGGAAATCTGTGTGTGTTGGTGAGGACTTCAGCCTTGTCCTGATGGTTCCCTGCCCGCCACAGGCACTGCACTTGCTCTGTACAGGCAGAAATATGGTGCTGTGGCAGACAAGGAGGGTTCCTGCAGCTAAACAGCATCTCTAGTCCTTTCTGAACAGGTCTGAGATCAGTTTGGACCATGTTTATATTCTGACTTGTTTTGTCTCTACTTCCAGTTTAAAAATCCTCTCATTCTCTTGCTGCTGGCTTCTGCTTTGGTAAGCGTCGTCACTAAGGAATATGAGGATGCTGCAAGCATCACCGTGGTAGGTGCACGCCTCCTGTACCCCAGCCTTTCACTTTCTAAAGCCAATGTGCCATGCCTGTAACACCTCTCTGTCCACAGGCTGTGCTCATCGTGGTCACTGTGGCCTTCATCCAGGTACGTAGGCCAGGGCTGGGCTCCACAGCCATGAACGGGTCACTCACCTAACCTGACTTTCTTTCCCTTTCTTATTTAAAAGGAGTATCGCTCTGAAAAGTCCCTGGAAGAACTGAACAAGCTGGTCCCCCCCGAGTGCAACTGGTGAGATGTGACTGGCTGCCTGGCCTGGTGGGGTTGGAATCCTGGGGGTTATGAGGGCAGAACTGACTAGCGAGGAAAATGACTTCAGGTCATCATGTGGGTAATGAGAAACTGGTGTCTGGAAGGTGAAAACAGGCTGAGAGAGCTGGGGTTGTTCAGCCTGGAGAAGCAAAGACTCTGGGGAGACCTCACTGCATCCTTCCAGTACCTAAATGGGTCCTACAGGAAAGCTGGGGAGGGACTTCTTGTCAGGAAGTGGTAGGACAAGGTGAAATGGCTTTAAACTAAAACAAGGTAGATTTAAATATTATAAATTAAATATTAGGAAGAAATTCTTCACTAGGAGGGTGGTGAGACTGGAACAGGCTGCCCAGGGAAGTGTGGATGCCCCATCCCTGGAGGTATTCAAGGCTAGGCTGGATGGCCCCTGGGCAGCCTGGTCTAGTGGGAGGTATCTGTACCCATGACAGGAGGTTGGGTCTTTAAGGTCCTTCCAACCCAAACCATTCTATGATAAGGCGGCACTGTGTGTGGTATGGCCATAAGGCATGGGGAAGGGGATCAAATAGCTGTGAATTTCTCAGGTAGCATCCGGAGGTTCCCAGAATGTCCTGCTCCACACCCTGCGCAAGGGTCCTTGCAGCCCCCTGCATGGCAATGAGTCCTCACGCAGAAAACAACTCACCTGCTTTGGGTTTCTTTTGGTTTAGAGTAGTTTTGCCCCTGGGAGACTGGTACAAAACAGTTTATGAGTGCTGGTGTGGGCGGGCTGGGTGTCCTCACCTCACTGTACACATGAGCACACAAGCCTTGCTATGTAAGTGCTGTTCATGTTGTTCATTGATGACGTGTAAATGTTCTATAACCTGCTCATCTGTTTAAGAATTAAAACCGAGCCCAAGAGGGAATGCTTTCCTCTCTCCTCATGTTTATGCAGATTTTATTTACACTAGAAGCTCCTTGGGACAGGGCTCTCGCTTTCATGAGCCTACAGAAGGAATAAAGAGCTCACAGACTGATTTCTTTTCTTCTTTTTCCATTTGTCTAACGTAGCCTAAGGGAAGGAAAACTGCAGCATCTTCTAGCACGAGAGCTTGTGCCTGGAGATATCATATACCTTTCTGTTGGCGATAGGGTCCCTGCAGACCTCAGGCTGATAGAGGTAACTAGAGCTATATGGACAAGAGCCTGCTTTGAAATTGTCTTAGCAGTGCCAGAAATGTGTTTTTATTTAGGTTACAGATCTACTGGTGGATGAATCCAGTTTTACAGGAGAAGCTGAGCCTTGCAACAAGACTGACAGTGTGTTACTGGAAGCTGGAGACATAACCACGCTCAGCAACGTTGTTTTCATGGGGACCCTGGTGCGATACGGGAAGGGAAAAGTGAGTCCTCTCACTGCCAGTCTTTTCCCTGATATCAGTGGCAGAATCCTTTAAGATTTTTCATCTGGCTTTCTCTTTTTTTCCCCCCTTCTTTTCAGGGCGTAGTTATTGGAACAGGTGAAAATTCACAGTTTGGAGAGGTGTTCAAAATGATGCAAGCTGAGGAGGTAAAGGCTGTGTGTCACTCTGCAAACAGTGGAGGTGCTGGGTGGAAGTTGTGAGGAGAGCAGTCCTGGGGTTTAGTGTACTGGCTCCATCTCTGCTGTTGAATGCCTGTGTCGCTGAGAGACGCCTGAACCATGTGGTTTCTTGTTTGTTTATTTTTTGTTGTTGTTTTCCTTCCTCAATTTCCTCTAGGTATATAAAATTTTACTTCTATATGTGCCAAGCTTTCACAGGCTAGATCTCTGAACCAAACACAAACAAGGTGTTAGGAACTAATTAACTTTTCATCATGGGTTTGGAGTGGGTAACACTGGGGCATATGGAGCAGCTCTAAAGACCACAGTAATGATAATCAGGATTGCGTAGGGCTGTCATTCTGTCCTACCATCATCTTCTCATCTTACATAATAAGCAAAGAAAAACAGCTGTTCTCCAATGTTTCCAGACTCCCAAGACACCTCTCCAAAAAAGCATGGACAGACTGGGGAAGCAACTCACCCTTTTCTCCTTTGGCATAATTGGTAAGTTGAACACAATGCTGATATCTGCATGGTGAGCTGTGAGAGCCATCTGTGCTCCAGGGCCACTTCTTTGAAAAGTATTTGATGTGGGTTAGAATTCTATGATGCTGTGTGTTACCTGGATTTTGGGATCTAGGCAGAGATACCTGGGAAGGAGAGATCTGGGGGCTTCAATGCATAGCTCAATCTCCACCAACAGCTAAGGCAAGTTAGAGTTGTATACATTTCTTGATGTTTTTTAATTGGATGATTTCTCCCCTCCAGGTTTAATAATGCTCATTGGGTGGTTACAAGGGAAGCGTCTTCTCAGCATGTTCACGATTGGAGTTAGGTGAGGAATTGAGAGCAACTTTCTCTTTGATTTGTGATGAAATGTGTCCTAGGGACTTTCCTGTTCAAAACAAAGGACACCTCACAAAAGAGAGCTTGCATAAGACCCTTCATAAGTACCCATTGATTTTGCACTGATGCAATTAATGTTTGTTTTACAATTGAGTTTAACAGAAAAAGAATTGTGAGTATTCTTGGAAATCAATTCAACTCAAATCTTTTTTCCTGATTTCCTCTGGATGAAGTATGTTGAAAATCTTCACTGGCATTTCCACCACATCCTGCCATGGATGTCCTTTCCTGTCTATACTACAAATTGAGTGGGAGTGTAACAACAGCAAATATTAGCCTTTGCTGTTCTCACTAGATTTACATATAAAGACAGGAGTGTGCATTTTACATGAGATAAAATGCATGCGTAATCTCTTAATCAAACATAATAAACCATGTGTAGTGCCCATAAAACCAATTGTTTGGTGTTGTCATGGCTCTCAAATCGGTCCTTAAAAAAAAGGGAAACAGGGAAGGCAATCAGGCTCAGTGTCACCTTCATGCCTCCTCAGGAGATGTGATGACAAAGAAAAGTGGTTAGGTCTGAAAGTAGGAGAGCAGCCTTTGGTTTTGAAAGTGCTCCTTGGTTTTGCTTTGGGGATATCTGGAAGTGTTCATTTACCCAAGGAAATAATTAAAGGACCCATGCAGCCAGCATCTGGGTTTTCTAGCATGCAAGCTGTTGTGGGTTTTAATGTTGTCCCAATTCAGTGTGCACAGCACAGGGACATTGGGGCATCTCATTCTCTTCTGACATAGCTCATAGGAGATGTGGGGCTGTGTATGGCCAGGAGTCAGTAGCTAACATATGATGTCAAGAAGTATTCAGGTTCCACCCTCAGAAATGAATAAATGAATGAAATCCAACCTCTAAATCCCTACTTAGCCAGAAGTTAATGCTCTTTAGCACTGTGAAGAAGAAAAGTGATTGCTTTGTCAAAATCGCCAAGAAAAATGTGGAAGAGTTAGATAGATATCCTGCCTTTTATTTTTGGTGTGCCAGCAGTCCCAGTAGTTAGCTCAGATGTCCACATCTGAGCTGGAAAACTCACCCCATGGAGCTATCCCGTTGGAATATTTGGTCAGCACTTGCAGCCTGACCCACGTGTTGAAGCCGTTGCCTCTCTGCTGTCCCCAGCCTGGCAGTGGCCGCCATCCCGGAGGGCCTTCCCATTGTGGTCACCGTAACGCTGGTGCTGGGCGTTCTCCGCATGGCCAAGAAAAGAGTGATTGTGAAGAAGCTGCCCATAGTAGAAACTTTAGGTAAGGCTGCACAGGAGCCATGTGGTTTGGTCATCTGTTCGAAATCTGAACTGAATAGCAATGGGTTGGCCAAGCGAACCTCGGTTTGATTTTATCATTTTATTTTATTTCTTTGTTACTTGTTTTACTAATTATTTTTTTTATTTTTATTTTAAGTAGGAGTATACTTACTGGGCCAGAGCAAACCACTCAGACTTAAACACCTTTTCCTACTCTGTGTTCCTCACCTTTTCCCTTCCTTTAGTGACAGTAACATGGTCAGATGCTGTGGTCTGTTAGGAACAGTGCAGAGATAAAGTGAGTGTGGCATTTCCTCCCTGCTGCAACCCAGCCCATGGCAGTGGCCCACGGGGAGCAGTGCTCCTCTGCAGCCATGCCTGTTCTGTTTGGGTTGAAAGGCCAGATTTTTCATTTACTCCTTTCTGTGGGAACATCCTGCAGGGCCCTCTCATCTGCTTCTTTGCAGTCTGGCTATAAAACTTTGCAGCCCCTCAGGTCGAGCCTGGTGGCTTACACAAAACCATTTGCCCTTCTGCAGTCTGTGCAGCCATCTCCCGAAGAGCCACGGAAAATAGGAATAAGAGGGTGCTGAGACGGTGTCCAGCCCACCCTCACAACACAGAGCAGAATAAACTGTTAGGAAAGTATTCTTTCACCTCCTCTTATCTCCAGATTGGCCCTCATCCCCAGGTCACCGTATTCCAGGCTTTGCTATTCTGACCTTGGTCAACGTTGCAGTTATATGAAGAAGACGTTGTGCATTTTGTGCCACTCATTAAAACGTGCACAGAATGCCACGTTTGGCCCAGGTAGTTTCATATCTCTGCTGCACAGCCGGATCTTCAGCTAAGACTTGTCTTACTTTGAAATGCTGCTATTGTTTGAACTGCCCTTGTTTGTTCTGCAGTTAAGGAATCTTATCACCCTTATTTTATTGTATCTGCCCTGACCTAGGATATCTGAAACTGTCTTATCTCATTAAGAATTTTGTTCTGGAAGGGCTGCGCCCAAATAGGCATAACTGCCAGATGTCCGGGTCCTCTGCCAGATGGCTTAAAAGTAGAAAAGACTGTATTCTCCTGTCCATAATTGCACTGTCTGGTAAACTTCTCAAAGAGAAAAAATTAATCCTTCTGCTTTACCTGATTCTTTAATTGTAAGCAATTGAAAATGAAATGTTAGAGGTGATAGCACAGAGAAAAGCTAATCAGGTCAAAACTGCATTTAATTTAATCACAGCCCAGTCTGCTTTATTCTCTCCAAGCTCTTACCTGGTGGTCGTCATGTTCCTGAGTCTTTGCTAAGCCATGTGGTCACCTCCACAGCCAGGGAAGATATTCAGAGTTACAAGGCAGCTGGAGTCTGGTTCTCTTTTGCATTAAAATCATTTTTCCCCCTTTTTGGGAAACTAGCCAGAATGGCGTTGACTGTGCTAATTCCCTCCTTTGCTGTGTTCTGCTGCAATTGGCCCTGGAAGAAATGTGCTTTGTTGTCATGAAGTAGAGCACAAGTGGGGCAGCTCCTGCTCTTAGCTTAAAGCACTTTTTGCAGCAGTTTGACACATCTAACCCCACCAGCCCTCGGGGAGGCAGGAAGTGCTATTCCAGGGAAGCAAAGGTCAAACGGCCCATCTGAGGAAGCATATGGCAGAGTGGGAATGTGACACCTCTTTTCAGAATACAATAGCTGTTCTGTTGAGGTGTGGTGCTGCAGCCTGGATACGCTTGTCACCTCCCTGGGGAGCAGGGCCTTCTGACTGCTCATGATCTGATGCTCGAGACAATGCAGAGACATCTTCAGATGTCTCCTACTGCATCTCACAACCAAATTACCTCTACATACCTTGATGTGTAATTAAATTCTTTTCCTCTCATCCATTCTTTACAACTCATCTATTTATTGATATTTTCTCCTTTTCTTATTAGCGCAGTTTAAGCAACATCAGGAGAACGTGTTCTCCTTTTAGGGCCTTAGATCTCATTCTTGGCATAACTTGTGAGTTTTGATGAAAAACTTCCCTGCATCAGGTTGCTGCAATGTCATCTGCTCAGATAAGACAGGCACTCTGACAGCCAACGAGATGACGGTGACTCGGCTCGTGACCTCGGACGGCTTCCAGGCAGAGGTACGGCAACAAGGATTTTCCTATTCAAGCTCCACGGGGCCATTTTGCTGTTAGTTCCATGAGGCTCAGATGAGGATCATTGAGTCAGTCCCCAAACATTCAAAGCACATTCTTGCACATTACTGGTTCTGTCAAAGAGCAGGGACTTTCACAGTGGTGGAGATAGGCAGAGGTGGGGCTGCGTGTACAAAAGTTGCTCAGATGCCATAAACAAACATCATCGATTTCATCTGCTGTTCTCTGCAATTGTAAACATTGAAGTCCTTTGACCTTTGAGGGTCCATCTATTATAGGAATATTTTTTTATGAGTGACTTAATAGTTGGCTCATTTATCTGCTTGCAAAGTTGATGAAAAATGCAGGCATGATCAGTGGGACACAGGCTTGAGCAGCACCAGTGAACCCCCTGCAACCAAAGGACTGGGCAAACTGAGCTGGGAGACACTTCTACAAAACTTGAGCTCAGAAGACAAGCTGATTCTTTTTGTTCTTATATTTTCTGAATATACATTCCCTAGCAGCAGTGTTTCCTATAAATGTTGCTTTGAGCTAGAAGAAAAATCCCAGCATGCCTTCAAAAGCAGAAATTTTCTCAGATGCACCCCAGCATATAGAGAGATGGTACAGTGCTGTCTGGCACTGAGAACGTTGTTCCTTCTTTCTCCTTTCCTCAGGTCAGTGGGGTGGGATACAATGGAGAAGGAAATGTTTATCTTCTGCCATCAAAGGAAATTCTTAAAGAATTTTCCAACGTCTCAGTTGGGAAACTCGTGGAGGTAAGTATAAATTACGAACCAGCTTGTCCTATTTGCACTCAATTTTAATTTGTACCGATCATTTAGGATAATGAGTGTGAAAACACCTCTTTTGTAACTCTGAAATGAACTGCCTTGTGAGTGCAGTCATGTAGAAACGCTCCAAGTAATTATGATATGAAATCTGAAGCTTATTGGTGAAAGGTAGCAATCAAGACGTGTAGGGAGAGACCAGAGTCATCAAGTTAAGTGTCATTGACGTTTTGGAACAAAATACAGCTCTGGCAGAGGAGAGAGCAATTCTTGTTACTGTGCTCAGGTTTTTAATGCAGACCCTAGACTTCAGCCAGCTGTGCAATCAATATATAAATGCACTGTGATTGTCTCTGGATTTCACGTTAACATTAAATAAAATCTTGGGCATTGGAGTGTAGCTTACAGTGGAGTGTTTGAATAGTGAAATGATCTGAGCTGGGACCTCAAATGGAGGTTAGGTCTCACTGCATCCATACTGCACATTAGAAGCAACAGTGGGGGGACTGAGTTTTCATGACTTGTGAAGTTGTTTTGATACGTATCGTGTTTTGCTTTATGTTAATTTATCCAAAATGTTATATTTTACCAAAGTATTGGTATGTTCTATGGATTAAGAAGGGTTTAGAAAGCATAAAAACTAATCTCAAGAGATGCTGCTGGTTGCTTTCATTCTCCAGTCTCTTTCTATTTCATTTAGAGATGAAAAAGCTATGAATTTAGTTGTGGAAAAAAATGAGCTATGTAAATGTATTCTTTTCTCTAGGCTGGCTGTGTGGTCAATAATGCTATTATCAGGAAAAACAGTGTGATAGGACAGCCCACAGAAGGAGCTCTCATTGCTCTTGCAATGAAGGTAAGATTGCTGAGATATAAAACATTCCAGAACTTAAATAAAATAAAATCATAATCATAATTAAAAAAAAAAAAAAAAGACTGGACCTATTAAGTCTGACAGCAGTGATCAGACTTCCTTCAAGGCCACAGGCTACTTCTATTCTTTCTTTTCTTTTCTCTTTTCCCCAGGGTTGTAGATGTACACCTCTCCCATGTAAGTCTCTTGACATGGGCAAACCCCTTCCCTGAGCTTCTGTGCTAATAGCAGTAATTGTTTTGCTTGGTTAACCTGTGCAGTTATGCTGCACAGTGGATTTATTCTGAGCTCAAACCAGAATGTTTGCTTATATTTCCTGTGGATTCCAATTATGAGTTCAGGAGGAAGATGAGAGCGTGAAAAATGAGCAAGAGCTGGCCATGTTAGAAAGCATGGCCTAGGGTCATCCTGGGTCTGGATCATTTGATAGCTGTTTACATTTTTCTGGTTATGATTATGTAAACCAAGATTTTTTTTTTTTATGAATATTGTGTTCATACTCAAAGACAGAGGGCCATAAGCACCTGGAGGAATCACCAAATCAGCCCTACACAGCCTGTGGCCCGCAGACCTCAGGTGGGCTGTAAGTCACAGAAGGTGGCTGATGAAATGAGGCATGGGGATATCTGGGTTTAGCTCCTAAGCCAAGCAGTAGCAGAATATGAGGGGGGCTGTCTCTTCTATTTTCTTGGTGGGAGCGGGAGGAGAGAAGGGCTGGAAGCTACCTCTGATGGCTACCATTGTGCACAGAGCACAGTTCGTGCTGCTAGGGCAGCACATTTGTTTAGATTGTCACATTCCAGAGCTGAAGGGTCTTCTTGTGGTGAATTGCTTGGGTTGCAAGAAATCTGCTGTACCCATCCCATCACTGTGCCACAGATTTAGGGCAAAGATTTGAGCCTTCATTGATCCAAAGCCCCACTGAGGGCCTGGACAGCAGTGCAGCTCCATAGTTAGAGCTCTTGCAGAACCCAACAGTTCTTGCAAAAGCTTCAAACTATGGTTTAGTTTATCCCACATCAGGCACCAAAAGGAAAAGATCTTTTTGAAGTAGAGGTTCCACTCTCCCCGTGCTTTCTCTTGAGCTCTATGAAATACAGCTGCCTAGAGGTACGTGGTCAGCGCTCGTTGTTGGATGTATACTGTGCCACAGGAAATAAAGACAGCTTTGGCATTGTTCAGCATCACAGTGTTCTTCTTGTTTATTGTACTTTAGATGGAATTAGCTGACATAAAAGATATTTATGCAAGAAGGAAGGAAATTCCATTTAGCTCTGAACAAAAGTGGATGGCTGTGAAATGCGCGCTGAAAAATCAGGTAAAGCAAACAGTGCTGCTGGCTGGTTTCATGTTTCTGATTGTGCACCTCAACAATGGGCATGACATGGTATCTCTTCAGCAAATAGTGCTTTCAGAAGTTAACTATATCAGGAGAAAAACTGAGCAAACCCCAGAATTCCTGACTTGGGTGTAATTTTAGTTTGTAATGCTGTGTTTGAATAGGAGAAGATAATTCTTTTCGCGTAGTGGTTTGATCAGGAAAACAAAAGCTGTTGGTGAAAGCTGATGGGAAGAAAGATACAATGTCTGGAGGAAAATGTTGGCTGTTTTTCCCTCACCTGGTTAAGGAGCTTGTCTTAGCCGGTACTGTTCTCTGGTTTAAAAACTCACCAACCATTTCATTGCCATTCTGTCTGTGTCTGTGATGGCTGAGCATGAAAAATGGCTAGAGCAAAGCCATCACATCCTACGAACAATACATGCATGTGGGCATGTTACGAAACAGCTAAAAGAGCAAAGAAAAGAGTTTGTTATCTAAGATGTAAAGCTTTATGCAGTATCAGTATTTTTAAAATGTCATCCTTTCTTTCTTTGATAAAGCATATTGTCTCCTTACTTTAAAGGATCAGGAAGAGATTTACTTCATGAAAGGAGCATTTGAAGAAGTCATTCGATACTGCACGATGTATAACAGCAGCGGCATCTCGTTAACGCTTACCCCTCAGCAGAAAGCCTTCTACCAGCAGGAAGAAAAAAGAATGGGCTCCTCGGGTCTACGGGGTCAGTCCTTACTGTCTGTGTCCCTTCTTATGCCCTGGCACTTTCCTGCTCTGTTTTGGTTAGGATGGGCAGAGGCTTAACCCTTAGCATCACTTGCATGATCTCTTCATAAAACATGTCAGAGTCCCGTCTTAGGTCTGCTGGATGCTTGCTTACCATTATTTATTTTTTTTCTTTTCTCCTGCTGGATTTAAATTGGTGAGATTGAAAGGAAATGAAAATAAGCACTGTAACCAGTGAAATGCTTCTCTTCCCTGACGTGTTGTGATCATCTGGGTTACAGTCTGAATGTTGCATTGAAAAGTTTCACCTGATCTAATCACTGCTCTGCCTAGTTTTGCTTTTAAAGAAGCTGTTTCAAGAGCAACAAAAAGCACCTTTGAAAGGGGATCAGAGCATGGAGTTGGGCATTGAGATTTTCATTTGAAGTTTAGTTCAGTTCTTTATTAGGACCAAATTTAACAAACTCCTTTTGATCCTGACTACATGTCAGTGCACAGCCTGCAGAAGTCTTTGTAAATGTGCCATTTCCTTCATTGCTAGAAACATCATTTCAGAAATGTCTTGGACTATCACAAAATAACAAAGACACATCACCTGCTGTGCATGTTCCCAGGATGTAAGTAGAGGAGAACATGTCTTGGCAGCGAGGTCTGGAAGACAGTGTAGTTAATGGACACGTTCTCCAGTCCTGTGTCTTGCGGTTAGTAACTCGTGCACGGAGCTTGCTTTGCAATATCTGTATCATCTGATTTGTGAATGGCAAATCACCTTTCAAAAGCAAAGCAATTAGCTGAGGCAGCTGCTGTGAGCTCGTGGTTCAATCATCAAAGCAATGCTGGCATGAACCCCTGGCAAAATGTCCTTGAGTTGTTCGAGACCAATTGAATGATACAGTTAGGCACCAAGAACAGAAACAAAATGTTCAGAGCCTTGCTGTTTACATGGTGGAAGTTTAGCTGGTTTAGCTGGATTTACTTCTCAAATTATAGATTAAAAAACAAAATAATAAAGAAACCCACACATTTTCAAAGGAGCACTGTTGTTTAACACAGCAGTTTAATCATGTCTGGTCTAACGTTGCACTGTCACAGTTTAATACATCTGCGTTTAGGCAAGACTTGGTAGGCATTTAAATTAGAAATAAATTGTAAGGCAAATTGAGGAAACAAATGCTCTGATTCTGATAAACTGGTATTTGAGTAGAACACATTTTTGCGTCTGTACAAGAATATCTGAATATCCGGTTTTAATGACTTTTTCAGGTGGAAAACTGAAAAGTTAAGTTCTCCTCTGGATGTTCATTTTAATGTATGGAAATAAATTATGAATAACTTAACCTTTTGTTTTTCTTCCCCCTCTGTTTCTAGTACTCGCTTTGGCTTCGGGTCCAGAACTTGGCAAACTAACGTTTTTGGGTCTGGTTGGAATAATTGATCCCCCCAGGGCTGGGGTGAAAGAAGCTGTTCAAGTCCTTTTTGAGTCTGGTGTATCAGTGAAGATGATAACTGGAGATGCCCTGGAAACTGCTGTGGCTATAGGTAGCAAATTTGGTTTCTTTCCTGTGGGCCTGTATTCTGTCTGTCAGATCAGTCCAATGTTGCATTATGTTACCTATCAACAATCATCTTTATCATTCCTTTTGTTTGTACAACATAGACTCTAAATGTCACTGAGTTCCTGCTTCTCTTTGCAGGACAGAATATTGGTCTCTGCAATGGGAAGTTGAAAGCCATGTCTGGGGAAGAGCTGGACCGACTGGCAGAGTCAGAACTCTCATCCACTGTCAAAAACGTAATGGTTTTGATCACGATAACAAGTCCTGTTTCCATCTCCAGTAGCATCCATCTCACACCATAATGTATTTCTTGTTTTTCAGGTTTCCATTTTCTTCAGAACAAGTCCAAAGCACAAACTAAAAATTATAAAGGTACTAAGAGCTTCTCAAAGCCGTTATAAGCCTTGGAGAAACACGGTGTAGGGAGACCTCAGGAGTTCTGTAAATCACCTGGTCTTCCAAACAGGATCAGTTCAAACTGAAGGACCACAAGATCTAAACTAGAGCATTGGAGCATTGGCACTATTTACAACAAAACCATTAGTTTCTCCTGCAGACCTGGCCTGGGTCATTTGAGAGATGCTAGTAATATTATGCTTGATATTAACAAGCACAATTTTGAGAGGACTTCAGTCCATTCTTTTATCTGGAGTTGTGAGTTACTGGATGCTCTTGAAAACACAGTCCCTTCATTTTCACTCTGAGTTTGGTTGTGTGCTCTGTGGCTCACATAGATGTGGGCTGCTGTGATCAACCCTCAAAACTGTGCAGCAGTTCTATGAAGTGCCCATCCTCTGCCAACAGGACTTATCTCTTGGCTTCAAAGTCCCTCCTCTCTCCTCCCCCACAGGCTTTGCAGAGGACTGGTGCCATTGTGTCAATGACAGGAGATGGTGTCAACGATGCTGTGGCTCTTAAATCTGCTGATATCGGGATCGCAATGGGGCAGGCGGGTACGGATGTCAGCAAAGAGGCTGCCAACATGATCCTTGTGGACGATGACTTCTCGACAGTCATGTAGGTTCAGAGACTTTCCTAGTATCTGACCCTTTCTTACTTCAGATGCTTTCTGGCTATCCATTGCAATGAGGCTGTTATGTGACTAGCCCTGGAAAAGTCACAAGACTCAGGATGTGTAAGTGGAGATGAATTCCTCAGTGTGGGCCTGGCTCACTCAGCTGCATGCACTGCAATGAGTTTTTTATTTCAGGTGGTGGTGACAAAGCTAGCTTTCACCTGAAAGCCCAGGTTTCTTGTTGCTGTAGCTACAGAGATTCCTGTTACTGTAGCTAGCTGGAGACCTCAAAGTCCCTACAAGTCTGGGTAATCATAACTTGTGCTCTCTGCCTCGTGCAGGAAGCTCAGAGGAAAGATGTATAATTTGCAATGCTCTGTTGGTTTGTAACAACAGGCCCAGGAGGCAGAGTAGAGTGGGGATATAATAAGTCATATGCCTGCTTGATGAACCAAGACCTGGCCACGTGAATCAATGTTGTCAGATTGATTAGTCCTGATAAAGTCACTCTGAGAAGATGCATTGCTCTCCTGTTCCTAAGCTGGGGTCTGAATTTCAACTGAGATAAGTGCTAGAGAAGGTAACTTGTCTTCAGAGTGTCACGGGGAGAGCTCAGCGTTAGTGCTAGTTATTAAATAAATGCTTCTCTCTATTCCAGGAATGCAATAGAAGAGGGAAAAGGAATATTTTACAACATAAAAAATTTTGTCCGGTTCCAGCTGAGCACGTAAGTTCTTATTTGCTTCAATTGCAGAGGAAGCAAGACCATGCAGACTAACATTCTTTTGTGCTTTGCAGGAGCATTTCAGCTTTGAGCCTAATTACTCTGTCAACAGTGCTCAACCTACCAAATCCACTCAATGCTATGCAGATCTTATGGATCAACATCATCATGGATGGGCCCCCAGCCCAAAGGTATGGAAGAGTCAAATGTGTTGGCTTAGGAACACAAGCTGTTACAATTTCTTATCAGCGTGCCAATCACTTGATGGTTAGATAAGACAAGTTGTACTTCTGTTTCCCTTCTGGTCCTTCCTAAAGCATTTATTTCAGCTGTACTTAAGATTTTACATCTTCCTGTTTTGAGGTGGAACCAAAATCACAAGACACAAGAACATCATCCAACTGTTAATTACAACTACTTCATCATGGAAGGGATGTTGGCCAAAATCTCACACCTAGCCCACCCTCTATGGTGACAGGCTGATATGATGCACTATGTTAGTTTAATAGTATGTCATTGTAGCAGCTCATTATGCAAAAAAAAAAAAAAAAAGGGCTTCTATCTTGCTCTCACAGACAAATATGGGGCCTTATGTAACCTTGCCAGAATACTGGCATCTCTCATGCTTTATCTCAGAGTTATCTCAGAGAATTTAATCCTCCAGATCCATCCTCTCTTATCAGCAGTACAGTTTCAGGACAATCTGCATTAACTAAATGTAGTGTTCCTCTTCTATTTGAGGCAGCCTGGGAGTTGAGCCCGTTGACAGGGATACTATCAAACAGCCGCCCCGATGTATTACGGACACCATCCTCAGCAAATCATTGATCCTGAAAATCTTCATGTCAGCTCTCATTATCATCAGTGGAACCCTCTTCGTCTTCTGGAAGGAGGTGAGGAAAATCTACAATCATATCTTATTTTCATCAGGGTGGAGAACAAAGTGAAGGACAACTTCAGAAGGAAGTAGATGTTAACTTTCTGAAATACGTCCAGTGGAGAAGAATTGGTAAGGGCAGCGTTAGGAAGCCAGGGTCCGAGCTCAGTTTCAGCCTTCCTGTCTTGCCTCTTATTTGGGCCTTCCTATCTGGAATGAGAAAACCATGACTGGATGTGACTGCAACACTTAAGGTACTTTTCACCTCTAGAGTCCTCTGTAAGTAGAGAACATCAAACACGTCAGTACTATGCATTACTGTTAAAGGTATTAGTACGGTAGCAGTTTAGGTAAATCAATGTAGAATGTTATTTATTCAAAATCCCCATTAGTTAAAAGCATGTTTGATAAGATCATAAACTCAACAGAGAGAAATTAATGCTACCTATAGTAGCTAGAAGTAGATTTATTCCTTTGCTGTACTACCTTTTGAATTGTCTGGGGTTGTTAATGGGAGTATTTAATTCATCTATCGCCTTGACGTATTTTTTGAGGCTTAAGTAACCCCTGAAACTTTGCATGTGCTTTCAGAATCCAACAGGCGGCATAACCCCCCGAACCACAACGATGACTTTCACATGTTTTGTGTTTTTTGACCTCTTCAATGCTCTGACGTGCCGCTCTCAGGTGAGGTTATTCTGTCAGCAATCATTTCTCATCTAAAAACAGCAACAAAAACACTGGAATGGAAACATTTTGCATAGGAAGGCTTTTTTTTAGTCATTTAAAGCAGAGTGATTTTTATCATCTTCATAATGTTATTGTTCAACCGTAACTATGCTTTCAGCTACCTCGCTTTGCCCAAGTTAGCATCCATACAACTTCAATATTCCAAAGAGTAACAGAGCTTACGTGCAAAGAAACAGCCTGACATTCAAGTATCAACAGGAGGTTGGGAAATGCTATGTTTGCTTTTATTTTTTTCCCCTTCTGTAGACAAAGCTGATACTTGAAATAGGCTTCTTTCGAAACCGCATGTTCTTGTACTCTGTGCTTGGGTCATTCTTGGGCCAGCTGGCTGTTATATACGTCCCTCCATTACAAAAGATCTTCCAGACAGAGAACTTAGGAGCACTAGGTAAGTTACAAAATATATATATAATTTCCTATAAGCTACTTTAAAAAGCAGATGAAATTGCCAAGTTGCTACATGATAGCTCCCGTGAGATTGCTGGTAAGAGAAATCAAGCAACAGTTCATACCTATATACATACACACAGTTATTAAAAAAAATGTTAAAATTTAATGAGATTCCAGGGTAGGTTTTGAATTTTGATTTACTGCACGTAAATGCAGGCAGACCAAGATTTTTCCACGAGCTCTGTCTGATGATCTTTCTTTAAATAAATCTGTCTAGGATCATTATGCAGTCGCTCCATTTTGAAAAAACCTCGGTAAGTGTTTCCCAGTTGAAATGCAATGCATATTTTAGCATCTGAATCAATCTAAGCAAACTCTACCCAACTAGGTTGTATCATATGCACATTAGGCATGTTGTTAGAAGCAGGGTTCAGTGGTTCCAAATGATTAATGCAGATTAATTTAGTCCAGCCATCAAGTGGACTGTACCAATGGAGTGTGTATTTCTTTTCTGTTGTAGTCATTTCTCTAACTCAACAGCTACCATGACACAGCTAGGCCATACCTCTACGTAGTTATACCAGAACAAGTATTTACTGCAGGAAGGCTCTTAGCTGGGATCCCTGCCCAGCATAAAATCCATCTGCCCCGTGTTCACCTCTGCTCTGCTTCCTCCCAACAGACCTGCTCTTTCTTACTGGACTGGCTTCCTCAGTTTTCATCGTGTCTGAGTTGGTCAAACTTTGTGAAAAACACTGCTGCCAACAAAAGCACACAAAGGAAGGCCACAACTGACGCAGACTTCCTCTAAAGATACGCTAGGAGTGGAGCTGTGATGCTGGGTAATTCAAATGCACCATCTCTAACATTGCACGTTTCTTCTGAAGATACCCAAGTGAATCCGTGCTGACAGTTCTTCCAACCCAGTCTGTCCCTTCTGCACACTGTACATAAGCTACTTGAGCTGTCTACAGAAACCTCTGGAGTGGCTCCTGTTTTAAACCAAGATCAGGTATATTTTTGTAACAGTGATCTATGTCGAGAATGCTTTGATAGCCCCCAAACAGAATAATGCAGCTTCACACCTGTACAGAAAAATCTGTGTATAAATTGAGGTTTTATTTATTTAAATCACAATGACTTTTATTAATAAAAATCTGTTTTAAAATGTTACACAAATATCTGAATAAGACTCATCCTTATACCTTAAATTAGATGAATGGAAAAGAACTGCCTTCATGAGCACTTCCTATAGTCAGTCTGTAGTGTTGCTAGATTCCATGATACCCAGAAAAATATTCTAAGGGAATCTGAGGTGAGATTTCAAAGAGTAGAGAGCTAAAGTGCAGCACTGCTGTCAGCTTCTGCTGAACACTGCAGTGGTTTTTTTTTTTTTCCCCTTTATATGACTAGAAGGAGCTAAGTGTTTTGGCTGATCTGATGCACAGTGTGATGGATGGGTTTAGTGGGGAAGGGACGCCACTCTCAGAAGCACGTGGGCATGAACCTGACTTGTATGCCTGGGCAGGGATGTTAAGCTTTGCAGTTGGATCAGCAGCTGTATAGAAGTGAGAGTTGTTTACATCAAGCCCGCTGCTGACAGCCGTTTTCTGGACACTTGTTGATGCACAGATTGCTCAATCATTAGGTTTAGCAAAGAAAAGGAGAAAGCTGACTCTCTTCCAAGCCAGTCTTGAATAATCCCATCTGCTGCTTTCCTAGTGGTTTCCTAGTAAATAGTGCTTCACTGACATCCGCTACAAGTGCCCTAGTGTCAGTTTTCTTCCTGCTCCAGCTTAACACCTTCGCTTTAAAGTGAAGATAAGAGTCTCAGATACAAACCCGTCATAAAGCACAATTTAAGGTCAAAATGCTCTGCCAATCTTCACAAGCTGATATTTACAAAGGAGCACGCTTTCAATGCACAGCCAGTCAGCCAGACTGACATGTAACCAAAGAAAACTCAGCTGCTGCAGTAACTTTTGGTGAAGAGCAGCTTTGTGCAATTCACGCTCCCCTGCTTGCTAGTTTGAACATATCCTTGCAAGTGGTTTTTGCCTTCAAGGAAAAGTTTCTGCCTCATTATGAGGAAAAAAGAAGTCTAGTAGTTTGCTTAATTTGTAACTGCAGAAATTCAACTATGTCTCATTTCTGTATGGCATCCATTTCACCAGAATTTAGTAAGCTTTGACAGTGCCTAAGTGAAGAATACTTCTGAGGCTTATGATGGGAGTTCGACAATAACATGTTAAAACAAGTCAGCACCACACTGACAGAAAGCATCGTGTGTTTAGCTGCTGTCTACACAGCATTTTCTACAGTATATCATTTAATCTACAGTATACCATGTAAAACTCTTATAAAAATATGCAGTGAAGAACATTACACAGATCAGTACAGTTGTTTTTAAGGCTTACTCTTTTCCCCTATCTGCTACAGACTTGGGAAATCTTTTATTTAAAGTAGACACAACACAAAAAGAGATTAGCTCAGGCCTTTCACAGCATTCTTTGTACTGGAACAGAGAGCATGCGTGCTCCAATCGTTAGTGCAAGTAGCACATCAAATGCTCGGGATGTGTGGCTGGAGTGATTTCCTCATGCTATTCTCCCAAGGACAAATCCATATTGTTTTTTTATTTAAAAAAAAAAAGTGGAATCTGCATTAAGGCACGAGTGCAGATTACTTAGAATTTCAAATCTGGTACCCTGTGAAAAGCATCAGAGCAGGAAAAAGACCACATATAAGGAAACATTAAGGGGAAACATTTGAAGGAACACCATGTGATCAGGAATTGCAACAACGATACAGATTGGTACGGCATAGCTCTGTACAGAGCACTGCTACAGCATGCTCTAAACTGCATGGAAAATCAAACCTTCCCTGTGGCAAACTCGTGTTCCTACAAGGAGAATTTGATCCAGTCCTCAGGAGTGGAAAGACTGACAGTCATACCTGCTAATAACCAAGCACAATTTGCTGAGCTAGAAATGACAATCCCTGCTGGAAATGAAGGTAATTTTTGATAAGTTATTTACACACAATTACCAAGGTCAAACTGAAAACTAATCACAGACGTGAATGGATTCAAGTAGAAAAAGCCCTGAGTGGAGGAGTGGAGACTTGACAGAACTGGGCTTCATTGGTGAACAGTCAACAAAACTGAGCAAAAAACCCCAACCTGCAAGTTATGTTTCACACTTCTGTGTTTTTTTTTCCATAATACAGTGATGACTAATTATGTGGAAATAAAATGTACGGTAGTCTTCTTTAAACAAGTTAAACTTGATTTTTATTCATTTATTTACAAGCTATGTGCAGATGTTATTCCCAATTACCTGTGGATGCTTCTTACTTAATCCTTTTTACAGTTTCATCTTTTACACCAGTCTCAAGCGAGGCTACTAAAGAAGGCACCTTCCCTAGAGGATTTCTGCTGGAGGTATGTTTGTTCCAGGAGCACAGGGTTTGCTCATTCTTAGGATAAATACGTCTGAATGATTCCAGTCACTCCATTTTACTATGTTTAAAAAACAATAGGCAAATTTCTGCAGAACCACATTAAGTGACATTCACTAAAGTGCAGTGTATTACCATAAAACTGGATGCTGCATCCTTAGTGTTCTGCTCTTCTTAGAGCTCACAGAGTCGCTTGGTTTAAATCTGGCTTAGAAAAACCTGAGATTTACTGCTTTAACTGGAGCAATACAAATTAATAGCATTCTTCATATGAAGTCATGAAACATGAGTCTATGTTTACTGATGTACGATATAGTTACAATTTGCACCGCCTAATTTCATTGCATACAAATAAATACGTGTAGTTGAGGTATAAGAACCTTAATCACTGTCTTGTTTAGGTTTTTTTAAATACACATCAATTCCCCAAGTCAATATGCAATACTGCCAATAATTTGTTCTGCTTTTAAATTCAGGATGCAGGCAGGATCTATCAGGAATGCTACTAAGTGGATACTCAGCTAGAACATAATTATTAGATATCTCTTAAGTACCCGGTTTATTTTCCTTGAGGGTGACAGAAACATTCTTCAGGCAGGATATTGTATTGAGCCTATGCATTACATAAGTATGAGGCTTAAGATTAGTTCCAGATAATTAGGTAATGTAGGGGAAAAAATGAGGAATATTAACATTGAGGAGCAAATTCTTTCAGTTATCATCATCGTCATCTTCAAGGGGTTCTCGCAGACCTTCGCTGTACCGACCTTTTCCAGTCATTTCTAATAAGGCCTGAGCCTCAGGATCTACATCCAGGATACTCTTCTTACCTTTGGTCTGTAAAGCAAATAAAGTCAATTTACAGTGTCATTAGGAATGAATCAATATCCGGCTACAAGACAGTGACATACTCAGAAGTCCACAAGAGATGTGGTTTGCAAGCTTGTCACAATGAAGCGAGCATATTTACCAAGTAGGCATTTAAAATTCACTGGGATACATTAAGTGACTTTGATTCCTTGGGTTATACAAAATAATAAAAAAAAAATAGAAATTCTAATAGGACAGTGGACTGTTTCCAGTTTATTCAGGTTACAAGCCTGACAGAACATAACAGAGAGCCTGACCTCAATTTCAAGTGCAGATGTGAACTTTTTTTTTAAAGAAGAGATTCAAGTACAATTCAACAGTTTTTGTAAACAATTTGTTCTGTTCCTATTTAGAGAAATGTGTCCAGTGATCAGACAGTGCACGTTAATTTAGTATGAAAAGAAATAAAAAACTAAAACACAAAAAACCCCAGGCAGTTTCATAAGAGAATAAATTGCAGGGTCAGAGGAGAGAGGTAAGAGGTCTCCTGCTCGTTCCCAGAAATAAGCCAGGTGCAGAAAGACGAACATAAATCTATTCACAAACTATTTAAGCAACAAAGGTCTCTCTCTGTGTCCTTGCTGAAACCAGGTTTCCTAGGCACTCCAAATATTACTGTTCTATATAGAGCATCAGCTGTTTAAATGCAGCTCCTGCAGCACTTTTATTGGTCTTCAGTCAGATAAGGAAGTGCTAGGATTGGAGCTGCAAGGATTATAAACAGCTAATCTGCTGTAGAACAACCATAAATTCCAATTTACTGATAAAGACGTATTTTGGCTCTTTCAGTTCTCTTCCTGAGCTACAGATTAGACTTTCCTGTTGCATTTCCAGTGCTTTGTTTCTGTTTTACAAATGCTGGGTTTTACTGAACCCCTCCAAGGAGGCTCCTCCCTGAGACCATTCCTCAGTATGAGAAAGGCCTTCTGAAATTCAGAATGAAGGATTGCTCTTCTATCACCTCCTGGCTCCTGCTGCTTTTTGTTATTGGAACTGTCAATAACTTCACTACTGTTTTGCAGTTTTGTTGGAACAAAATATACGGCACCACAAGCTGAGTTAAAGGAAACATTATTCATCACAGCAGAGAGCCAGTGTTTATGAGAAAACCCAAACTGCAAGCTTTTCATTCGCATCTCCCATTCCAATTAAGACACAGTTTCACGGGTTTCAGTTTTGTTCACCAACCTCTGTGCTTTCAGGCTTGTCTCCCACTGCCCAAACTTCCATGGCATCCAGTGTATAATTCTCTTTAGCTGACAGCTGAGGACTGTTGTAGGTGGTACACCGAGGTTTGGCTTTACTGTGTCCCTTCCCATAGTCACTGTCTATCCAGAGTCCGAAGTAATCATGCTGTCCACCCATACCCTGCAAAAACCAAAGCAGCACATTAAGCATGTGCTACACATGTACAATAGAGCAGACAAGTTATGAAACCAAGAACATGAACTGCCAATTGCAGTATTTACACCGCACTCTGTGGGTGGGTGAAAAAGGATATTCTGGGTGAACCTGATCTGTGCACAAATCCAGCATTCCTGAAGACAAACAGGAATTCACCTGCAGGACACTGCCCTCCCTGAACGCTTTACAGAATATCAGTGTCTGCAAGCACTTCAGCTCTGTCTTGTGCCACAGATTTAGCTCCCTGGCTTTTGCTTATTGACTGACAGTTCCATTTTAAACAGGTTGGAAGTGTTAACTGCCTCTTTTCCATTTAGAAAAGTATCCACAGAAATGGGTAATGTAAATGTTTGTTTTCTGTGTTGCAGATTTATCTCAGTCTGCTACAGTTCCCAAAGTTATGGGCAGATAACACAATGCATCTGGAAAACACTGGTCACAGTAGGAGGTGTGCTGTGGTTCTGCAGGAATTCCTCTGCTTCTGGAGAGCTCCTTCATGGGCTTAAGTAAAGGGAGTTTCTGCCACTGGAATCACACAGCAGCAGCCTACATAAAACTCTTGTACTCTAATTCCATAATTTAAATAGTAGTTGCTGTGGCAGTGAGAATAGCCACCAGAAGTCCCTTCTATTCCATAGATCAGCCAACCTCATGCTTTTTCAATAACGTGGATACATGCTGCCAATTCTTCTAGAAAACTTGGCCAAAAAAATCATTTGTTCCCATAATCTCCATAACCCTAACCTGCACAAAGGCCAGACATGAACAAAGTGCATCTGAGTTGATTTGGTACTTCAGTATATGTACCAGCTGTAAAGTAAAAACTCCATCAGTACTGTGGGCAGTTCTCCATCGTTATCTGTAGTTCACGCTCTACACTGATGACTCAAGGCAAATAATAACAATAATAACAATAATCCTCCCAGTAAGTGTGACACAAATAGCATAGAGAAAGGATGAAAACATCCTCAGACAAAAAACAAGTGAAACAAATCTGCTCAAAGCAACAGAAGCAAAAAGCACAAAACACTTCCAAACCTCAGCCATGAATCCAATTTCCAAGCTGTCATTGCTCAGTACTTACGAGTCCATTTGGCATTGTTTGTTGGCCATGGTTCAAATACATGTAGTGGTCATTATATCCTGTGTATGTGTATACAGCGAGAGAGGGGAAAACAGAAAACAGAAAGCATCTATTGTCACCTGCAAACAGAAAAACATCTGAGGTCAGACAACTGGCCAAACAGTAGCTTGCCCACAAATGGGATAGAGAAAAGATATGGAAGAAGTGCAGCTGAATAAATGAAAGAAAGCAGCTGCAATCTCAGAAAGCCAATACCTGTGTCTAATCAAGATCTAGACCTATTGTTTACTCTCAGTTAACTCTGTGCGGGGTCACAGAAATCAATGGGATTATATGGCTGTGACCAAGGGCAGTCAGAGGCATGACTAGTACATTATATTACTAAGCAACAGGACACCCATCAGAGGCTTACACTGTGTCATCTAAAAGGGGCCAAACACTGGATCTGCACAAACTGACATGAATGCAGACACCCTCAGTTCTGACTGTACAGATCTACAGATCAGTTTAGGGTCAATGACTTAGAGTACAGCTTCCATTATGCCCAGTTTCGTGCTCAGAGGGGCCTGTGGTGTACAGAATAACCATGCATGTGTTATTCTATCAATCAGGAAAAAATAGAAGGAAAATGTGTAACCAGCATAACAATATATTAATTGAGGGGATTGGTAATTATCATTAAGTACAGAAATTGAGTTTTTTAATGCATCGAAAGTGAGGACTCCCAGGAAGACAGATTATCCCAACATTTTTTCTTCTTTTTCAGAAAGCTGTCAGTAAAGTTCTTTCCAAAGAGTTACACAACAATCCCTCCTCTCTCTCCAGAGTTTCTAAAGGAACAAAATATTCAGCTTGTCCAATGGAACCTTTTGCTTCTGAATTTTTAAAGCATAACAAAGGCAACAGGAGGCTTAGCACAACGTTTTGCTCAGCTGTTTTGAGATGAAAGATTGCCATCTGCCGGACATTTTCCTTAAACTCTATTGCATCATTTATACTGTATTCCGATCATTTTTCACTTTCACCCATGGAGCTACAGGATTTGACAGACGTCACTGAAAAGGAAACCACGACCAATAAGTCCTGCAATTTGAAAGGTCTTTTCAAATGACAGACAAACTATGAACAGTCATCAGTAATATGCCTGGCCAGGTACAAGAGCAGAATGACTTGCTATGTATTTTACATGCTTCCAAAATGAATGTTATTTTTGCCACAGGAAAATACACTTGAAGTATTAGAAATGCTATCTGTTAAGAAAATAACATGACAGTATCCCTTAAGCAGACAGGATTTTTGCACCTGTACAGAATAAGCAATGTTTATCAGAACCATAAAATAATAACAGAAAAAGAAAAGTTGAGTTTTACCTTGAAACTGTGGTTTCACCTCCCAGGACTGAGATGCAAACCCACCAAAGATAAAGCCATCTAAATCCTTTACGATCACTATGCAGGGACCTTTGTTCACTATATGGGCACATAACTGGGAAAAGCTCTCTCCATGAAGTTTAGAAGAAAATAAAAGCTGCCACTTGTGCTGCAGCTCTGCAGGCAAATGGGAGTTGATGTATATGATGGATGGGATGTCAAGGAGACTGACCATTCTTCTTCCTTTGATGCCTTTGCAGCCTGGAACCATGTTGACTATGTCTTTGCTTTGGTCTGGGAGAGAATGCAAAACATGGAGGCCTTGCCTGATAACAACGCTGAGGAAAGTTGAGATCTGTGGAACTCGGTACACCCAATCCTCAATGACACTTTTATCAAAATCCATCTCCATCAGCTGAGGACCCACAGGCTTTGTCCCATCTAAATAATAAGATATAAAGGAACAGTAGTAAGCCTCCCAGTCTGTACCTTTTTTTCAGGAAAATAATCAGTTAATTTTTAGTGTAAAAAAGATATTACAATATTTAGACATGAAACCATGTACAAAAGGAGTCAAGGCCCAGTAAACAGTCTACTCCATTAAGCAGATGCGTGCACAGAACTGAGAAACATTGACCTGTCACACTGGTTGGGCTGTTACAATTACAAGACTTGTACTTACAACATATGAGACATTCCTTGAATACCTAAATCTATGATTACAACAGTGCAAAGGTAAATCTGGGCTTTGCAAAATGACAGACAATCATAAAGCATACGCAGATGCATCAAGATGTCTGTCACCTGTAAGTCAGGTATTTGTAAAACAGACCATGTTCCATGACAAATAGTTTTGCACGTCCACTTAAACTGTGACCTCAAACCAAAGCACTCCTGAATTTTTGGAGTAAGATAGTAAGCTAGAATAATCAAAATTCCCAAGTTATTCTCAAAGCACTAGGTCTTAGAAACTGGTCTCATCTTTTAAATTCAAAGAAGATATGGCCCAAAGAGCAAATTTCTTTTGAGATCAGTGATTATGCAAGCTCTGTGCCATTCTGGGATACACAATATAAGTGCTGCTTACCTGCAAGTTTCAGTTCTGATAGCAGCTGAGAAGCCAGAGCCTTTATTCCACTTGCAGAATCCCTAGTATTCTCCAAATTCCAGCCTTTCAGTTCCTTCCTGTAGCTCAGTACATGGACTACAGACCTGATCAGATCCTCTGTGAACTTAAAAGGTTAAAACATCACCATGGTGTCATTTCTTAAATAACACATCCAAGGGCTTCCAAAGGCTTTCTAAGAACAAAGGCAAGTAGTACTGATGACAGAAATAACAGAATTACTTCATCAGTGTCATAGGTCTTGAAAAACATCCTTTTCCCAGGCAGTTAGTAAACACTACTTCACAAATCACCCCTGTAAAATACAGGGCAAAAGATGGTGGGGGGGCTGACAATTTGCAGGAATCCCTGTTCTGAACCATCCTGTGCCTTATGGATTACCTTCAGATTACCTGCCCCCGTCTCCACTCCCCCCAAAACATGCATTTCATTTCTTGCTGTACCTCTTGGATTTGCTTGCCCTTCACAGGCCCTTCTGTCATGGAGATCATTCTCATTATTATGGCAATCTTCTCATCTGCATTCCCTTTTAAGAGGTTTGACATAAAAATTACAAACTGCTCCTTAGCAATCTGGTCGCTCGGCCCAGATGATTTCCCAGCCAGGCCAACGCTTTTCATTCCGTTGTACAACCGAACAGTCATTTGCTCTGGTAACGGTTCCTGCATATGGGCCTACAAGGAGAAAAATAGCAAAGAATGCATTTTTGAAATGAAGAATAACTAATATATTCCAGCTAATGTGTGCTGAGATACACTGCTATGAATAAAGGGTTTCTGTACCAGGTATCTACTAACAGAAACAAACATTTGTCAAAGTGCTCGTTTTCCAAGAGAAAAACAAATCTCCATTTTGATAGCATACCCTTTCCAATACAATTTAGTGATTTAAATTGATACAGTTACTCTACAAATGCCATGGATTTAAACAAACAAAGCACTAAGTTGTAAACAGGATATTAGCAAAGTATTTGTGTATGATGACTCTGTGATAAAGGTTTACAACTCTGCTAGCCTCACATTTAAAATTGTAACTCTGCTTTTGGTAGTGGAACTCACAGACTTAAAACCAAAGGGCATGTAAAGCTGGTTATGTATCTTCAGCTTTGGCCTCAAGAAAATGCAGGCAATGGGCAACGTGTTTAACCCTAAATGCATGTGCAGAAACAATTCTGAAATTTTTCAACATCCAGTTGAAGCATGGAACAGAATTGTAGTTGCCTGAGTTTTGTAAAGCCTCCTTGATGTTAAGACAGCTGAAATCAGGGATTGTTCACTTAAGCTGCAGGACTGGCCCTTTGAACTGAAGTCTAACTGCTGTACACCATCACACGTCACAGCACCACGGAAAGATCTGACTCTGTATTCCAGAAACGTTCCCAGTGTTCAAGTTAATTACGTGGTTTAAAAATAAATCATCTAAAATACATCCATACACAAGGATGTGATTACAGAGTGCCCTCACTGTGTGAAGCCCTGTGCACAACATGCTGAACACATGGCACACACAGCCCAGTGGGGCTACACTGAAATCAACAGAGCTCCACCTGCGTAAAAGCACTCCAGATCAATTCCGTGGAGCTGCCATTACTGATCTATTCTTGGCTCAATACCACTCCTACCAAAGCCACCAGGGATGTTCCTATTTGATGTTAATGGTTGTTGCTGTGCCTATAGGGTGAGATCCAATGTGCTGAACTCTGCCCTGCTTCTGCTGACGTCAGTGGTAAAGCTCCCATTGATTTCAGCAGAAACAGAATTAGTAGCCACTGTCACACACGTATCAGAATGCTTCACATTGAGGGAGGGACAGTCACAGGGGGTACAGCTGCCTTCAAGAGGCTTTTTAAAAGCACTACATGAGCCTGAAGGAAGACAAGCAGCAGGGAACAACATTTAAAACACTACACTCAAGGGCTTTTTAATTCACACTGCAGTATTACCTGCCTTTTCCACACCCCTTCCTTCTCACTACTTAGCTGCACAGTCTTGTGCTTACAGTTCATGAGCAGATTTGAGGGGTCATGACAGGGGAGGGAAAGAAGAGCTATAAAAAGGGAAGCTTTAGAAAACATCTAACAAACACACATCTCTGACAGCTTAGTAACTATCTAGAGGTACCTGCTCCTCCTGCTTTCCAACTATGCAGTGCAACCTGCTCCGGTCTAGAAGCCACATAGTTTCCTTTTAGTAAAGTTTATGCAGAATACATAAGTTTGTAATTGGGGCCCAGTCAACATTATCAGACTGTTACTAGATCAAATATGCCATGTATCAGTCTAGCTCAGGTGTAAGCACAGGAGCCTACAATGCATGCATGCCATTGCAATAGTCCCTGTGCTAAGGAATTAGGCACCTACAGGCAGTCTTTGGCAAACAAAAAGGAAAGGGAATGGAAAAGACAAAGGTTCATCAAACGTCATGCTGACATAAGGGCAAAGCTAGAGAGAGAATTTCTTCCAGGTTCAAACATGCAGGACCACGTTTATGGAGGTATTAGGACTAAAAGACTGGGCAGCAGCAACATTGCTTCCAAACTGGTGACAGCTGATAAACAGCCAGGCTGGAAGAAGGTTGAAGCTGCTCTGTGTGCAGATGCACTGCTGAACACCTCATAATATCCTGCCTTTTTCGTGTAGATCTAATTTGATTCCATTAACTGTGTACTGTATGTACCAATGCACTTTAATATTGCCTTCATTCGGCCACTTGATTCCTGTCTAACTGAAGTTATGAAGAATTACAACGAATCATTTTCCTCTTCTTTCTTGATTAGAGAATGAATGCAAAGCTAATCAGAGAGCGTAATATATGTTAATTAGATAAAATAGGGAGCCACAGCTTAATCAAGCAAAATTGAATTCTCTCCTTTTGACACAAGTGAAAACACTAGATGGTGATGCAATTGAGGGAGAAAGATATAACCAAATACAAACTGAGCTTGTGACAGCTTCTTGAGATAATCCATAAATAAATTGCACGTCTAGACTCCCGGGGGAAGAGCATTCTTCCCACTGTTCTGGATTCTGTAAAAGTATTTTCGTACCTCCCAACTTATTTCAGAATGAGGAAAGCTGCAAACTGATACAACAGTGCAATTTAAGAGAGAAATACAAACTCAATAGTCGTTACTCAGGTTAAATTGTACGACAGTATTAAATATCCATCCTACCCCCAAATATTAATTATTAAATTGAGACAAGCAGCCCTTAAAAAGTAATTATTGCCATGTCTTTAGTTCCTTTCTGCAATTACGATCAATACACCGCGTTCCAGGTACATCAAGAATAATTTATTTTCTTGCCTTCAGTGCTTCCAGAGTCACAGTTTTCTTCGTAGCTTTTCCATTTTTGGCAGCTGCTGAGCCACTCGATCCTGATAAGGTATCAAACACTCCATCAACATCAGACTGCTCCTCAGGAAGAAACCTGGAAAGGTGGTTCCGATAGGCATTGCTTTCTGCATTTCCCATCTTTTCAATCTGAAGGAAAGAAAAAAAAGCAAATGTAAAAGGGTATCACAATGATTGCAAAAGACACACCACACAGTCTGACATACCAGTGCAAGTGTTACAAGAGGAGAAAATTACTAGTTTGATAGGGAACTCCTAAAACTACTGTTAACTGTGTAGCAGTAAATGTGCTTTAAAAAGTGTCAGCTCTCTGCTAAGACCACTGTCCACCCATTCAAACGTCATTCAAATCTTATCATATGGAAAAACTAGTATGATTTAATGATTAAATTAGCTTGCACAAAGTGACCATGAGTCTGTCAGCTGGAAAACATCAGTAACACGAAGGTAATAGCCTGATTATGGATTGTTTATGACAGATTATGCTGTATCTTTCTCATCCATTAACAGACAGAAGCTAAGTCTGCCAATAATATGTGGCACTAAAACACCATCACTCCAAAGTCTCTGGAGATCACATATTTTTCTAGGGAGTTCATTCAGAAATTGTTCAAAAAGCTGCCAGGAAACACAGACTAACGCATAGAGGAGTAGGACTCAAGACGCACTGAAAGCACACAGCTTCACATGAATTTAATAAATTGCTGGGAGCCAGCACCCACAGAATTATGGTGTTGGTCTTGGGCTTTGTGTGTTTTGTTTAAATGTTTAATGGTACCCCTGTCATTCCTCTCACTGTCTCAGGAATCAGCTGCATCACAGAGACTGATGGGGGTTTTTAAGCCTGGGCCACACGCTCTGGAGCAGGGTGGCACAGAGGCAGCATTGCCACAGCACTGAAATCCCAAACTCCACAACAGCCACTGCTGCAAGCGGCCTTCCCATCCACTGGGGAACCCATCTGGGATCCATCTGGGATCGCAACCACAGACAGAAGGGAAACTGCATGATGCACCCGTTAGTGATTTTCTTTCCGTTTCCATATCATTTCTGGCACCTCCCTCTTGGATCAGGATTAATATTTCCACACAAATCTTGTTTCCAAGATCATAAAGGACTCCTTCAGAAGTTGTAAAGGTCTCTCTGTGTAGGCGAAGCCAACCTGTCACCTCCTGATACGCCGTTGTACTCCAGGTCTGGGCTGGGCTTATTGAGCCTAACTGAACAGTACAGGCCCAAAAGCCTGTAAGGGAGATGTTGATCACGGGGTAAATGGCAAAAAGTTAATGGAAATGATGGTAATCTGGAATAAAAAATCGTGAAAATAGTCAGTTTAAGCAGTTAACTGCTGAGGAACTGCCCTGCACAGGGACAGCACTGCCCCTGAGAAGTGACACGGCATGCTTTGCCGCTTTCTAGCTTTATTATTTCCTGGTATGCTGACTCCATCCATCCCCACCCGATCTACAAACCCCTGCCGTGTCCCCATCCTGTCCCGTCCCGTCCCCGTCCCATCGGAGGCCGAGGCAGAGCCGGAGGGGGCAGCCCCCAGCCCGGAGCCGGGCCCGGCACAGCGGGCCGCGGGCCCACCGCTCCGCTTACCGGCACGGCTCCCCGAGCCGCGGCCTCGCCGCGGGAGCCCCCGGCCCTGTCCGCCCCGCTAGGTGAGCCCCTGCACCTTCACCTGCACCTTCACTTTCACATTCACTTTCACGCCCACCCTTCGGACGCTGCAGGCCCCGCGCTGGGGCGGAGCGGGGCGGAGGAACGGCGCCGAGCGGTGCCGCCCCTCAGGCGGCGGCGGGGAGGGACCAGCGCCGCTTCCTCCATTACGCGGGGGAGGGAGGCGGGCAGAGCTGGAGCCCGGCCTGGAAAGGCTGTGGGTGAGCTCTGGAGCCTGGCAGCGGTGTGCGGCGAGGCTGCTGCGGGTCCCCTCGCTGAGGTGAGGGCCCCCGGGTGTGGTTCAAAAAGAAAGGCGAAAATTGAGAGGTTTTTGCGTTGTAACTGCGGCAGACCGAGCACCCGAGGCAGTGCCAGTCAGCCAGGGCGAAGGGGACATTTCATGTCCTTTCTCAAGGTGTGCAGTCAGCCTTGTATGAATTCCCATGGCCACAGGGAGTGGGGGGATACAAACATTTCTCAACGAATGGGTTCTGCTGTTCTGACACAGCTGCCGAAATACCGCCAGGCTGGGAAGTGGAGCCCATGGGAGGGCTGAGAGGCACAGGCACAGCACCAGAGACAGCGCTCAGGCGTTGGCCATGCTTCCCTCCAAACCCCGAATACCTGTGGGGAAACTGGAACCCCCGTGGCTGCAAAACTGGCCCCAGAAGCTGCTGTTTTTCACACCGATAACTGGCTCTTTCCATCCCGGTCCTATTGCTTCAGCAGCGTGCCCCTTGTGCTTCCTGCTGCTGGGTTTGGTTCCTGCAAGAAACATATTGAGGGCTTCATCTTCTTAGCAGCGATGTCCATGGTTTGACTGTAGCCCATTTTTCTGTCTGTAGCCTGTTTGTCTGTCTGTAGCCTGTTTGTCTGCAGCCAGGCCTCAGCATGAAGCCTCCTTCCAGGCGCAGGGAAGATGGATGTGTGCAGGTTCCCACAACACCAGCATTGTTTGCATTCCTGCAGCCAGATCCTATGGGACAGGTTAGCAGCTTTGGCACGTAGCTCTAAATAATAGTCTGATCCGTGTCCTTTCCATAGAATCTATTTCCTTTCTACTTACAAAGGAAAGAAAACAATCTATGGTTGCCATGGCAGAGCTCCCACTTGTTTTATTCTTTTGCACTGAGTAAAAATCCTGATAAAGCTAACTTCCAAATATACCAGGTTTTCAAAAATTTTTGTGGCATGCAAAACTTTATTAAAACTTGCATTATTTCTGCTGCCAGCTCAGAGTCAGAGACACATTGAGCTGAATTCCTAGAGGGTCGTGTTTGAATAAATGCATACTGATTCTGGCTTGCCTTATCGCCAGCACCACATACAGTAACGAGCTTGTGTCAGCAGGAGCAAGGCATAGGAAGTGAAACCCCAGGAAATGAATTGGAAGCTCGTGTCGTATGAGCACAAATTCAGCAGTTAATGGGAACTGCTTGAGGCTGCTTTGTCCACGCGGTGGCGATGCACGTTAAAGGTAACTGCTGCTTGCCCTGGGTGTGCAGCAGTGTTGGAAATGTTTGAATTCTCAGGTTTGTTGGCTGCATGGGTGTAGAAGTTCCTAAGATAAATTAATAATTATGGACAAAGCTCCATTTCTGGTAAATCTCTCTCCCTGGACTACGTAAGCACTTAATAGAAAGTCTGCTGTGATGGTTTGGTTTCTATCAGTGTCAATGAATTTCCACTTGATGCTGGAGGAGAAAGGTTAAGCATATAGAATAAATAAAAGCAAAGCTTTTGAATTCAAGTTAGTTTTTTCTTCTTTTCTTTGACTTACTTTAGGAGGCTGGTATTTCTGTGAACATAGTTTCAGATGAAATTGTGGTGTTTTTTTTTTTTTTTCTTAAGGTTGCATTTAATATTGTAGCTCTCTCTGTATGATATTTTACCAGTCTGGAAATACAGACCTAGAGATTCTAGTTTACTGACCTTGCACTTAGCCTGCTTGTCAGCACCAGCGCTGACTTCACGAACTTGGTAATTTCATGACCTCTCTTCTTTAACTATTGGGCTCTGAACCAGTCAGAGCTACTGACTGATATCTGAACTACCTTAGCTTCAAACAGCTGCTTTCACAAAGAAGATGTGCGATGTTTTGCCCTTTTTATTCAAGTCTTGCCCATGTGTAGTAGAGGTGACTTGGTTTATTTGCCCTTCCTGATAGACAGGAAACTGAGCTTCCTGCAGCTCCTGGATGGTGTTTGGTCTCTTGCCTGTAGCACTGGGCTGTAATCTACAGTGCAGATGTGTTCTTATGCCACAGGATGCTAACATTGCACAGATTATGCTCCTTCTGTGGGAGAGTTTGCAGGTCACAGATTAGCACCTTTTCATAAGCTTTTTACACCAAGAGTGTATAAAATCAAGCTAGAAACCTGGTTCATAAGTGTAATCATTTGCAACACTCTCTAAATGACTAGTCACTTCCTCAAATGTATTTTTGGATGCTCTAGTTGAGCACTTGCAAGTCATTTTTCTTCCACCAGTAAGAAAGAGAGAATACACTAAGAAACCTTTTAAGGACATTCAGGAATTTGATGGTATATTAAAAAGTGGAGGAAAGAAGACAAAATAGAGTTCTGGAAATGTTCATGACTAGTTTTATGAGCTAGCAATAAATGTGAACTTATTTACAGAGTGCAAAAACACCCTTAAAATCCCAAAACTTTATATTTAAAAAAAAAAAGTGTTTACTTTAGACTTGTATGAAATCGAGTTGTTTGGATTCTATTTGATTGCCAAGACTATGGCAAACCCAGATAGCCTTAATCCCCAGTAACTCTGATAATACCACTTTTCAGTTTAAGAAAGCTGCTACAAATTAAAGACCTGACATGTAAGCAATGTGATGAGCTGCCCATGTGTTTATATCAAGCACACGTATCTGTCTTACCTACGTTATCTTTTCTTTGATATTTTTTTTCCTATCTTGAGTTAGAACAGAAATTTTTCTGTTCATCAGTTTTATTAAGATTGTTACGCTCTGGTGGCAGTGATGCAGAGAATCATTCAGTCATTCTCATTTGTCTTTGATATGCTACATACCTTCTGCTGTGGTAACATTTTTTGTTTTATTATTAGAGGCCAGCTTAGAATGGGACCCCCGTGTGCCAAAGACTGTGCAGGCAGAGAGACATTGACTAATGTTCCAAAGAGCTTATTGTTAGCTGCTTTCACACATCCATTGAGCACAAAATCGGCCCTCCCAGGCCACAGGCATCAGAGAATTCTGTGAACAGCAAAGAATGGTGATGTCACATCAGTGGCACTTTACAAGAGGGTATTTTTGGAGTATATTCCCCTTTTGGGAAGGGGAGATTGGGACTACACTTCCAAACAAGATACTGGGTTTCAAAACTCTCTTCCAGTCCCTGTTCTAAATGAGCAGTATTTAAAATAACATGAAGGAGACGTGTTCAATTCATTTACCTTTCCAATTATCCCCAGCATTTTAGTTACCTTATATTGCAGAACCTTATATCACCTTTGACAATGAGTTAAAAAAACAATGAAGTTAGATTGGAAAAACCTTGTTCCTGTTTTAGGGTCTACTGAACACAAAAGTCGTTGTACTTGTTAATTCTGTTAGACTCTGTGTTTACTATTTCGATTGCAAACTTGATTATTTTTTTTTTCAAACCACCTACAGTAACAGCATGTGAAATCCTGCAAAAATGTTTATACTTGATGAAACTGGTTCTAGGCTTAGGTCATCTTGCAGCACAAAACTGACTTTAAAAGGTGCAGTCTTAAAGCTACACACCGATGTCCTTTTATATATGTATTGTTCAGCTCTGCATTTAACTGGCTCCTGTGACAGCCCCAGCCTGACAGTTAGTTACCTGGTTTGTCTTCTGTTTTTTATGAAGTTGCCATATATGGCTAAAAGAAGGAGTCTGGCTAGTCAGAACCGCATCCTTAGGTAGTCACAAAGGAAGTGGTGCGTTTTGCAACTCTCTGTACTTCCCTTTACAAAAACCTCTGCCTGCTAGTCACCAACTCCCTTCTATAAAAGGCAAAAAAAATGGTGCAGTGAAGAGGTTGATCTGATTATGAGTAAAGATGGTAATATCCAGTATCCTAGAAAATGTACCTACAGATGGGATAAAAGCTTCCTGCCACAGCTTGTTACCTGTTGTCACCAAGAAGCAGCCTCTGTGTCTATGGGAAAATGCAATGCCTAACTTTACTAAATTAAATTATAGCGTGTGTTGCGTATTACATACATCAGAAAGGTTACTGTGTCAGGCTGTAAGCTTCAAGTTGGGTTTTTTTTTTTTTTTCTCATTTTTATGTGGGGTTGGGAGTTCGTATCACAAAGTTCTCTCCATCATATGAGGTAGACTACTTTTTCTTTTCATTATCCTGGGGAAAATCTAACTGATATCAATTGGCAACACGTACTGTGTTTTATAGTGGTTAGATAGAATGTAAAGTCAGTCAAATGGCAGTAGAGGAGATTGTAGCCTACTTTGCCTTGAGTATTTTAAAGGCAAATGCCTTCCTGTTTCCTGGGTCCATCTCCAGTTATAAGACTAGCTGACAAGCTGTTCTGAACTCTGGCATTTTCTGGTTTTGGAATGCTACTATTGGCCATTTGAACATAGTTTAATATGTGGCACTTATAACTTATTTCATAACAAGGGTTATGGCTTGGGTAGAGGATGAGATCTCTTACTTTAAGAAGCCATCTGCTGTGATCTTCATATAAACTAGGCAAATTTAACAGGGCAAATCATCCGTAACAAGGGAACCTTCTCCGAGAAATATGCAATCTGTGCATTTGTTCAGGGTGTTTGTTCTAATAAGGAAGTTTTTCCACAACTTTAGCTGTTTCCATATACAGTATTTCAGGATGGAAAGCAGCAGATCTGCTTGCTCCCGATGAAAACAGAAGGTCTCACCTCCTCAGAGCACAGCCTGCCATCTCTTTCATTTGTAACGTGGGCAGCCCTCTGTGTAGTAGCACTGTGGCCCAGATTTTTGGAACTGTGTGTGACCATAGATAGTTTCACAGTGTGCTGTCACATCTGTGTTCTTGGAGTCAGACTGTTTGGTCTGCTGGACCAAAAGCCTGGAAGTGTTAACACCAGCAGAGACAATGAACTGGAAATACAGTGAAGAAATCAAACAAATTTAGAGCATTGTATGCGGGAAACAAGTGTCTGAGTAGGAGCTGGGAAAATGTTTGTAACATTCCTGAACCCGTTTGCACCCTTGTTCACCTCTGTAATACATACAGGCTCATTTTCTGTGAACAGTGGGAGAAAAATGCTTACCAACATCTTAGATTTGTAGTTACTAGTGAGGGAAGTCTTTTTCAGCAGGACAGCTGTGTTTCCTGGCACTGTGCAGTATTTACACCCACCATGTAACAAGAAACCAGTGTTTTGTCATCTGCTGCATGGTGAACTCTTGGGTTCTGAAAAGAAGTGATGGAAACACGATCAAGGCTTGTGTGATTTTGAAAACTATTAAGTAAACCAATACGTTTCCTGCAATGTTAGGGTGTTTGTGGAACTAGTATTGCTCTGCTTTAGTTGTTACTTGTCACTTCTTCTACTATGTCACTAGCTTCTTCCCTACGCCATGGGCTGGATTTCATCTACTGATTTTCTTTTTGTGCACTGTAATTTCTTTTCTGAGATAGGTGATCTTTTTGGTTGTGTTCCACATTTCTGTCCAGGTTATGTGCAGTGTGGCTATCTGAGATCCAAGTCCTTGGCTTACTTTGTGCTGAGTAAAGAAGTGCCCGTGATGGGATGGTGGCTGCCCAAAGCAATGCTTGCCAAACCAGCCCAGGCTGAGGCAGCACCCAGTTGTTGCTGACTGCTCAGTGCTGCAATCTCTGCTCCAACTGGTAAAAGGTGAGACATCAGATTACAGTGTGAGAGACAAAGCAGTTTCTGCCTCGTGCCATTCCCAGAGGTTTCCATGGCTGGAGCAATTGCATGCAGCCATGTCCCTGCACATTTCAGCAGAGCCAGGTTACTCCAATCAGTTACAGGTTTTTGCCAAAATTTGGACTCTAAAAGCCTGGTTCTGGAGCAGTTTCCCATGTGGTCCAGCTATTCTGGCTACTGGAGCTGTAGGTTGTGAGAGGCAAGTAGAGTAGTAAATTGCTTCCCTCTTCTGGGCTTAGTCCCTGTGTGGTTAGTCCAGTACCTGCACAGAACAAGTTTGGCAGATCTGTCTCTCACAGATGCTTTCCAGAAAATACCAGCTGCCTCTGTGTTCTGTTTTCAAGTTGTACAGCCCTGCTCTATTAGATTGGAACTGTCATTAACAACAAATGGACTTGAACCATAAATCCTGCCATTCTCCACAGTACAATGAGCAGTCTTGAAGATCAGATTGGCTTTTTACAGCTTGGGCCGTATTGTTCATTACACACGCAGGAGGATAGCATGCTTTTCTACTGAATAAAGTACCATAGTGAGAGATCAAGATCATACCAGGGAGCTGTGATAGTTTTCAAGGGCTGCTGTGTAAGTCACCTGCCTGCTAGAACTGGCTCACAGCATGTGTGTCCCCTGGCAGGGCTCAAGTTGCAGTTTAAAGCGGTGATTTCCAACACGAAACAAGAGGTTTGTCACAGATCAGAGCACAAACCAACAATCTCTGCCAGGCCTTCGTGCTGGGCTCTGCTGGCATCTGGTGTGGGCAAGAGGAGATTCAGGGGGAGGATGGGGAAAGAAGGTGAAGCAGTGAAACACTGCATGTGGTTGGGAGCCACTGGGGAAGAAGATGGTCCAGAGCGAGTGGTGGGAAAACTTTTTTTTTTTTTTTCAGGGTCTGTCCTCATCTTGCTGTATTGCTTCAGGCATGCTAGTTCTTCTTTTATATGTCTTTCTAGCTGGTGGAGTCATGCTGCAAGCATGCTGTGACAGAGGTTGTCCAGGCAAGTGCTGGAAGAGTGCAGGGCATGCTGGCCCCGATTATACTCGAGTGCTTTAGTAATATCCTTTGTAACAACACCCACACAAAAAAACCACTGTTGTTGCTACAAGTACCCCTGGAGCCAGCCCTTATTCTCATCCTGCAGAAGGAACCCAGCTCCCTTAAGCGTCTCCATTCAGGGCCAGCTCAGAGCTGAGCAGCAGTTGCACGAAACACAGCGTGCTGATCCCAGCAGCTCGAGGTGCACCGTAGGCTGCCTCACACACCCAGCAGCCACCCAGTTGGCAAGTGTGAGGCCACCACCAAAACCAAGTTACACGATGCCTTATGCCATAGGGAGAGCAGGCTGTTTCTATGGCTACTGCTGTCTCTCTGCCTGTCAAACACGAGTGCCATTGGTTCTGATGCAATCGTGTTGATTTACAGAAAATAATTGCTCACGTACTTCTTTACACTGCAGCTTTTGTTGAGCTAGCAGACACCTGACTTCCTGTAACTAAAGGCATTTTCCACTGAAGCTATTGTTATAAATGGGTAGGATTTTCCTTGTCTCTGATTTATAAATGCATCCACTTTGGCCTCCCAAATCCTTGTTCTGGTTTCCATGACAACAAGTCTGATTTTTGAGGCTATTTCTTCTCCTTACTTCATCTTGGGTGGGAAAGAGTTGCTGTCCCCTTCCAGTAACAATGTGATGGGCAAGCAAAATGAGTGTCTTGAAGGCAGATCTACGGAGCAGAATCACACAGGTACCTCCAGCTCTGGGTAGTGGGTAGTAGGTACCTCCAAGTGTGCAGTCTGCTAAGGTAGCAGATGAAATGTTCATCTTTTGCTTACAACAGAGTTCTTCCTAATGCATGCTACTGCTGGAGAATGAAAGACTTTATGGATCCATATAGAAAGGTGTCTTTGTATTATGGCATAATAATCTCAGTGTGAGCCAGGAGCTGCATGATAGACAGCCTAGCTGTTCCTTAAACTGGGGCAGGGTTGCTCCAAGTGCTTAACCTGCAGGCTGGAGTTTCCAGCCCATCTTTTCAAGTGGAAAATCCAAGTGTAGGTTAAATATTCTCTGTTAAGACAGAATGCAGGAATATCTCATTTAGGTATGCTTCATCCATACTATCATAAAGAGATCGTATCTGTTAGAGGCTAATCTTTGAATCCTAAACAAAGCACACAGTCCTGAACAAAGACCACTAACTGTGGAACACTCAGTGTGTCTCATGGCAGGGTGAGGTTGCCCTAAGCGTTACTGAAAGCCGAGCACTGTTAATAGTGAATCAATATCATGACACAATATGAAAAGTGGTTCAGTGATTGCCTTAAGTAGCCACGCACAGGTTTTCCCATTTGTCATGACTAAAACATGATGATCAGCCTGCTGTAACAGCAAGTCCCTGGGTGGGAATGAAGTCACAGCAGTACAATTTCTAGCTGCACAGCCAACTAGAAACAATAAAAATGCACATGTTTTCTGTGCCCTACCATTGCATGCAGGGGATTAAAAAAGTGAGTCACTTGCTGGAAAATGTACGGATCCTGTGGTGGTGGGATGACTCGTAAGAAAGCTCTTGCGTTCTATAAAGGCTGACTTTGAGTGTGGGGAGTGATAAACTTTTGCTTTGACTAAAGCAAGGACACAGAAAGTAGACACACTTGAAAAAAGCAAAACATACACCATTGCATATTGCGTTTTTATCTTTCCAAACACCAACTTTTCCTTCTCTGATTTGCTGTCACATGCTGAACACTTCCGTGGTTTTCACATCCCAGGGCACTAGAAAAAAACATGATTTTTACATGTTTGGGTTTGTCTTCTTGTAGTCTTGTCATTTCTTGTAGTATAACTGCACGTGACGTGGCATAGCCCCACAGAAATATTTTGTGAAATGTCTAGATTTTGTTTGTGGCACTGTGTGAAATAGTTAACTGATTCCTGCTTTACATGTAGCCCAGGGCAAGTTTAGAGGAAATAAATGTAGCATGAGTTAGTCATCCCTAAATAATCTTAAAACACAGAGTCCTTCATTAACAGGAGGCTGATAATAAGCTCTGCAGCACTGTCTCCGGGAAAGCCTTTCTCATGACTTGGAATAAATTTATGAGCTGTGATTTATTTGTTTATTTGCTTTCTCTCAGTGGAAGAATTTACCTTCTGATTGCTGAAGTATGAATTATCCTTGTAAATTTGTATAGTGTTTTCTTAGAATCACACATACAGAAGCTAACGTAATTTGAAACATGATAAAAATTAATGAGATACAGCTCTGGTATGGCATCTGTGATAGGTGTTTTTGTGTGCGTACTATAGAAGAATCCTTTTGCTAGAAGAACAGGAATGGAAGGGAAGAATGGGGTTAAAAAGGAGCAGTAGATTTACTCTAGCCCTGTAATTTTTTTTGTTTCTGCAGGCGTCTGCTGTCAGACCATCTGCAGCTGTTGTTGGTCAGGGAGTGATCTGACCTCTGAGAGGCAGAAAGCCATTCTATTCCCCAGCTGATCATTCAAGTCTTTTTATTCTAGCATTTAAATTGGATTTTATTCAATTTTGTTTAAATCCATTGTATCAACACTTAACGAACACCAGCCCTCCCACTCTGCTCCGTGGCTCTGTGGTTTCCCATTGTATCCAGCATCTCATTCTTTTTTATGTCCTATACATATTCATTCCCTTTAATCTTTCATTCTGTTTCTCTTTTGCATTCTTTTTCTCTTCCTGATTATTATTAAATGCCTGGATGGTACTTAAATGTCAAGAAAGTCCTGAGAAATGTCACATGCTGAAGGAAAGCCTGATATTTTCTGTGTAAGAAGCCCTGAGCATGGCAATATCTGCTTTTCAGGCTGTGGGGCTGTTCTGGGCACCTCTCAGGAGAAACAGATCTCTTGAGAGAAATAGATTTATGTTGCTGATGGTGTTTTGATTTTGAACTTTGATGCTGAAATTGGCGGTTCAGAAATTCAGAAATGAATTCTATCTTCTCTCTGGTTCATCTCTGCCCTCCCATGATAATAGGTCACTTGGAACAATCAGCTGGTTTCATTAATTATTAATGCTAACACATGGCAAAAGCAATTTGGAGATCACCGAGTACATGTGGGTCTGTTGATGGCAGAGTAAGAAGGGGTTGGGATGTGATTATCCATCCGAAAATAAATGAGAGTGGTAAGCCCCAAAGAGGAGGGAATCAGCAGGAGACTTAGGTATGGCTGTAAGAGCAAAAAGATATTTTACTTTTCAGTCACATGTGTATCTTAAGTTACATTAAACTGAAAATTCTTGAAGCAGGGTATGCAGTTCACATGAGTATTATATTACAGAGCTAAACTGTGGTCTATCCAAATATGCCTTTATAAACCTTTACGAGAATTCTGATACTTGCTGAGTGTGTGGAAAAAGCAGAAAGCTATTTGCTCTTAGGGAACTGTATCCTAGGCAAGCAAGAAGAATATAATTCTTGTCCTTAAATTCTAGTTGTCGGCTTGTGCATTATAACGAGAGGAGAAAACAGAAGTCTTGAGACTATAGCATAAGGGCAGGTACCTGATGTGCTGTTTAGAAGTGATCTTTTAGCTCCACTGACCCAGCTAGCCTGAGGAACAACAATGCCTACTGCTACCATAGAAAGGCAACTGAGTGAATTTGTCCAAAAGTGTGATGTGATAGGAGGGGTTATTCCTATGGTCTCCCCCTCTGTTTTCTGCACTGACACTGTGTGATAACAGGAGCTGATGTGCTGGTAGATTCAAAGTGGCTGAAAATATCAAAAGCAGAAGGAGCTCTCTCTACATTTTTTGTTTCCCTAAAGAAGCCTGCTTGTTGTTCATACACAACAACAACATTGTTTTTGAATGTCTTACAGAACAGTTCCTGAGAGAGTGGAGTGTTGAAAAGCCCTTCTCCAGTCAGTGACGTGCTGCCAAGGTCTGCTGGCCTCCTCTAGGTGTTGTCTGGGTTCAGCATTCCCTCCCAACAGCCCCAGGAAGAGCAGAGCCCTCTGTGACACAGCTCCAGGTATGTCAGCCCAGTTTTATTCTGTTAACTAACCACAGCAGTGCTGGAGGGGAAGGCTGCAGAGGTTAGCAGCATCCCCAGCTCCCAGATTGCTGAAGATGGTTGGCACAGGGAGAATGAAAAACAAGCAGCTTTCCTGTGCCTAGGCTGCAGTAGCTCGTGCAATGCCACAAGTTAATGAAACTCCTGATTGTCTGATGGAGTTTTTCCCACAGAGCAAAATATTAGCTAAGTCAATTGATTGCATTTTCATTTCTTGAGGGAGCGTTCAGCCCACGCATCCTATTGTGTCTGATCACAAAGCAATGTCTGCTGTAGCGATATTGTGTTATCTCACAGGTGCTTTGTGATACATCTTTGTGACACAGAGCTGTTGCCTCTGATGTTAAAAGGAAATGGAAATTCTTGCTCAGACAATGTACCTGAGAAAGAAACGTGTTCTTGTAAATGCAGTGTCCCAAATGTAGGAAATTGTATTAGCTGCTGCTGAAAAATACTGTGATAAATCCCCATCCATCTGGAATGTTTCCATAATCCACTGCAGATTGCCAATTAATTCCACACTTAGTTCTATGTAATAAGGCCAGATAATAGGCTGTATTAGCATTAAGTCCCCCAGAGGCAGTAGAAGTACATCACAATATTCTGAAATAGCATATTTTTATTAAAGGAATGCCTAGAAGCTCCTGTCTGGTGCTAGAAAGCTAGGAACTGTACAGGCAATGAAAGGGCAGATTTATAGCCCTCACTCCTATTTAGTGAAGCACTTAATTGCTTACTTCAAGTATCATTTTAAATAAACTGATCTCATCTATTTTCTAATTAAACATGGGAAATAATTTTTATAGTGTGGCTGGCTGGGGCACATAGTTTTTAAATCCTCTTCTAATGCACGAGAAACTCTGAATAGTTGGTCTTAAGCTGTTAAGATGAAAATGAGAAAAGTGCCTTGGAACAGTGGTGTGTGAAATATTTAGGATTTTGTGTGCATATATGAATCATAGGTTTTTTGCTAATTTATGGAGAACCTTTTGTGGCCAGTTTGGATTTAACCTATAATTACTGTTCATTGAGCCAGTTATGTACTGGGAAGATGTCATTTTAAAAAACACGTTTGGGTTTTCTTGAGTTAATCAAGTTTTTCCTTGCTGCACAGAACTTAATGTAATTGATAACCTTTTCCTGCCTACAGTATTTTTAATATTTGATTGCAGTGTTTCTGGGAAGCAACTCAGTAAACTGTATTTGTTGGATGGAGGATAAAGAAGGAAAAAATCTTTGCTTTAAAATGAAGGCAATATCACAGGATTGTTAGGATCTAAGGAAAAAAAATGTATCCTCATTCTAATGTACTGCTACAGGTAGTTGTCACATGTGTCACAAACATGAGAGAGGTGTGTGATTTTTTTTTTTTTAAGTACTTTTCTGATTATCTTACGTTTGTGTTATATGACTGGGGATGTTTCAATGTACAATACATATTTGATATACAATCCATAACACTAGGTATGGCTCTGTACATCCATGGGAAAACCAGTGGTGTAGCACCAAAGAGAGCTGCACTAGTGCAGGGAGTTGCCTTTAATGTCAGAGGGCCACCACTGGCATGCCTCTGCCTGGAAGATGATGTGTCCAGAAAACAAGCTGATTTCTAACTTTCCAAGGGTGTTGCTCCTGTGTTTAAGTGAGGAGGCTGACTGCTTAGGAAAGTCTGGTGCTTCCCAGCAGAACCGATTCTCTGTTGTTTCCTTCCTTCACTAGAGGTTGCCACGTGACTGGTGAGGTCAGAATTCTGTCAGAAACCTCTCACTGTAAGAAAAAACAGATTGAGACCAGACCTTCCTGCCCCACATGTATTATACATCTGAAACTCATGATAATTTCATAGAATTTTGTTCTCTAAAAATAGGCTCTTCATGACCCAGGGCCTCCGGCTCTTCCCAGTAGCAGGCACCACATAAATTAAGCCTTCAGCTCCACCCTCACTTTTGTGCTATAGACTCAGCTTAGCTTAATTCCCAGGAGTGCCAAGCCTGCATTTGCTGGTTACAGCACAGGACACTTTATTTATTACCCCTGGAAGCATGAAACAGTTGTGTCTATTGGGAGTGTCTTCTTCTGCAGCCTACCGCAAGGCCATATGCAAGAGAGATTTTTATTTTAGCGGAATTTAGCTTTTCTGTGTTTATAGGGAGAAGTCACTGCAACAAATTACAACCACATGGGTGGGTTTTCCCTCACTGAAATATGCTTCTTGGTGTTCTCAATGGTTTTTTGTACTATAGTAGTAGGGAATCTTATTCCTAGAATACAAAGATGTTAACAACAAGTCCACTGCTTACTTACCACACAGAGAACTCCACCATCTCTTTTTGGTCTTGATGAGACTCCTTTTAGCTGTCCATGAAATCCACTGATCTGGGAAGCATCTGCACTGCTTTGAGGCACATGCCTGCCCTGATAGCAAGCTGTGGAAATGCTGGTGAGGGCTGTTTGATCTGGAGTGGTATTAAAGTGCCTGGAGGAACTCACTCCTACAGTGCAAGATATAAATGCCAGTTCCTCACGTGACAGATGAGAGGAGGTTTCTTTGACCTTTGACAACCTTTGAAGGTTTCCTGAATTCCAGCAAAGTTCCTCTGTGATACAAATAACTCCTGCCTGGTCTTTTTCTTTTTCTTTTTTTTTTTTCTTCTTAACAAAAACACGCTTCTGAATGTAAGAATGGATTTTCCTCTGACCAGAAGACATCATCTCACTAAGCATGGTCATTGATACCACCCATGGTCATGGGCCTCTGTTTTTCCAGCTGTGTAACCACCTGTTTGTATTTCTCATGTAAGTTTCCTGAAATGTGTTGTTGTGAAGCAACTTTTCTGATGCTGCAAGAGAACTGACAATTTTTTTTTTTTTGTGTGTGTAGCTCTGCTGTAGGTTTAACAATCAGCATTTTCCCCTCCACACACTCCTGTAAACCTAAATCACAGCCCATTCAGGGCATTTCATTTCAAGTGGTTTCATCTTACTGTAATTACCAAGTGATGTGAGGAATGGCTAAACAATTGTCTGCACAACAATGGGGATGAAATAAAGATAGCCTCTAATTAATTCCATCTAGGTTATAATTAATTTTGGCTGGGTTGCTCAGGACAATATCCCTAAGCCACACAGGCTGAGAGAGAGGACTGATCACCAGCTGCTGCTCTTTGAATTTTAAAGCAGATGGGGCTATTTCCAGCTATTGCTTAAGAGGAAATGATGAAGATGAGGGTACAGAGTGATTGATTGGCTTTGATTGGGCTCTAGGGTGAGGCTGCTAGGAGTGCTCTGAAGACAAACCAGTCCCTGACAATCTCTTTTGAAGACTTTAGAGATGTTTTGTTGTAATTTACCTTGACGTTTGTTAGGGCTCCTTTTTTTCACTAGAAAAAGTAAAAATATGTGATGCAATATTATTTTAGTAAATATTTTATCATATGTTTTATGTCAAATCTGCTGTAGGACCTATTGGTGTTACAAACAGTGAAGGAGGGTACATGTATGGATGCTTCTAGTCCTTTCATTTTATAGAAATAAATGATGGAAAAATATCTGTTTGGTCATTATCCTACTTCTGTCTGTCAAGGTAGAATTGTTCTTTACTTGCCTGTACAGCAAACTTCTGTGAATAATTCATTAAAATTAATTTATCTGAGTAATTCTGCCGCTTCCTTTGTTTGCCAACAAATTGCAAAACTCTCTGATTTATTCTTAGAAATTATTCATAAATTTTTGGAATAAATGAATCCTACATTGCTGGTAAGCTGTGCACATTGAAAGTAACTAATATCTAAAATGGCAGTTTGTCAGTTTCTCAAGTAACATGGTGTTCAGGTTTCTTAATTGGGTAGCTTCTTGAACTGGTTAATAGCTGGGCGCGTTCTTAGTCGCGCATTTAAATGCAAAAAGTGAAAATCAAGGTTGGAAATTAGCTTTCTCTGTCTTTCTCCTGTAGAATGTGTAAAAAGAGAGCAAAAATGTGACAAATTTGGGGATAGAAGTTTAAAAGCTGACAACCACCCCCAGCAGGTACTAGTGGAAGGGGAAGAAAATGTCAAATGCTATGATACGCATTAGGAATCAACAGGAAAGCTGATGATGTGAATGTTACATGGTGGTCTATCAGATACTTTTTCTATGAACTTCTTGTTGTTCAGTCTGTGTTTTCCTGTTCCGAATTTCCTGCTTAGGGTCTTTTTGGCCACCTTTTCATTGCTGTCCTACATGCAGCATCCTAATAGCTCCTCAACACCCAGTCCAGTGTGCTTGGGAGGGCAAAATTCCCATGGAAAGCAATGTTTCTAAGTTTCTCTGAAAGATCTGTTAATATGTGTGAAAAGAAACTGCCAAAGAAATTAGATGAGCAATCTAAGCCTTAAGCAGGGGAGTTGAAAGTGGTATAAAGTGCATTCACCAGCTTAATCTTTGTGCTGTGGCAACAGGCAGCTCAAGTTCAAATCTGTTCTTGTGCAGTGTTTAGGCTGAGGCAGAGGACTTACAGTTCTGTCTTTAGGAAACTATCAGCACAGCATGTGGCAGCACAGCCTGCATCATCTGTTTGCTTTACCTTGAACATCGTTGTTCTGATAAATCTGTTTACTGCTGGTCCTTATTCAGAAGTCTACTTCCTCATGTGCCTTACTGCACGTTAATTTTTGAAGTGAGTGGGATGATTATAATGCTCTAGCTTGCCTTGTGCTGAATGGAGGCTGCAAACTTTCCCCTGGTTGTTTTTGCATTGAGACCCCAAACCATGCCATTTGTAAATTCCCTCTTTTCTCCCTTAACGCCGATGTCTTCAAACTTTTTGGTCTTCCCAAGTAGCTGGTGTATGTTCATAACTGCAGTCATGCCTGTGTTGTGCAGTGTTCACACAGCATTGCTCGTTTGTTCAGATATTCTTAATGTCATGTTGAGAAAGGATGGCTGCTCAGTAGCTCTCTCAAGTGAGGATTTCTCAAGCTGAAGTCTTCTGAGGCCAAGGGTGCAAGCAGCTTTCCACAGCTCTATCATCAGCATTAACATCTAATTCTGCCTAGGGCACAGTAATGTGATTTCTGTAATGATTTTGTGACCAGAATGACTTTACTCAATGGTAGTGCCAGCTTACTGTGCACCTGCCCCCTTTTTTCCTCTTCCGTTTTCACTTGCTCCTGCTTTCATCCTCCCCTTTTAGTTTTGTCAAAGGAATTTGTTGTAGTACAAAGTGGATCAGGGAACTGATCCAGCTTAGAAATCACCTGATTGTAAAGCCAGATCAGTCCCCTGACAGGTTCACACTGTGGGAACCCGCAGGGAAGAGATGAGCGGATATTGCCACGAGCTGGTGACATGAAGTCTTTAACCACACAACTCTGGTCTGAGGAGTGTGTTCCTGATGTTGGCTGGGCTCTGTGTAATCAACAGGGGAAAAACTACTGCAGTTTTTCCAAAAGCTGTGTTAAACTCTGACCAAGCAGCCAGTCACTCACAGAAGGAAGCAGAACCCCGAGACCAAAGAAGGGCTGTTTGGTGGGAAGGTGCAGTCCAACCTGGAGAAGCAATTTCTGTTTTGTGAAGAGAGTGTGTGGGAACTCAGTACATGTAAAATCCATCCACCCACGTTATTTTCTTCCAGCTTCCTGCTCTTTTTGTCTATGACCCTATCTGTAACCATGCTGAGCACACGTGATGCTGGAAGTGGGGTCTAGGAGAATCTCTTCTCAGAAGCAGATTGTCTGGATTTATTGTGGGTTGGCTTCTGTTTTGAGTTTGGCAAGGGATTCTCACTTTGAACTGTTGTAGTAGGGTACTCCTTGAGTCCTGGACTCTCCAGGTTATGGATCCAGCCTGGGAGTTCTTTGGTGCCACTGGCTAGTGCAGACCTGTTCCCTCAAAGGAGCAGGGTTCTTAGGGGAGGGTTCTTAGGGGAATAGTAATAATTAATAAGAATGCTTTTGTTTCTAATTCTGCAAAGAACAACTTTCAGGTCTCAGGCCCTAGTCCTCCAAGGTGATTTAAATGTGGATAATTGCAGGAGATGATTAGCCCACTGAGGTTTTTTCTTTTGGAGGGTTGTTGTTGTTTGTGTTTGTTTGAGGGGGAATGAGGCATACTGAAGCAAACATGCTTGCCTGAAATGTTGTCGCCAGCTAGGAACACCCTAACAGAAATAGGTTGGTGAATCAGGTCTTTAAATATTTTCCTTAACTCTGTCAACTCTTCTTTGTGCACTCTTGATTAATAAGTTTAGCAAGACAATGGTCTTGCTTCCCTGATTCCCCTTTGAGACTCTAAGTGATATACAGAACTGTAATTCTTCATGCACAGCAGTTTGAAAATGCACCAAGCAATCTCATTTTCTGTTCTCTTTCCTCAACTTTCAATTGAACTATAGCTCAGAAGTGATTACAACTGAAGCAACTGAAGTGGGTGTCTACAGAAATACTTCACCATTTTGAAACTCTCTAATACTGAGCTGTGGAAATAGCCTGGTCACAGGCAACTCTTCTGTAGCCAAGATCTTGGCCAACTTGTATGTTTACTACCCTTTGTTGTATCACTGAGATAGGGAAAAGATGAAAATCTATTCTGCATGTGAATAATTTTTTTGCAAAGTTTCCAGTTAGTCTTGAAAAGGAACTCAGGCTGATCTTGAGAGAGAAATACAGAAAGGAGAACTCGGCAGCCGCACCCTGTTCGCAAACATCTCCACGTTCATGCTTACTCTGCTCTTCGCAGTCAGTGTTTCAGTGTTAGTAAGTTCCCTCTTGGGCACGCACATTCCAGGATGACATTTCCATTTGCAGTCACTGAAACCTAAGGCCTTTTTCTGGTGTCTTGGTTGTGCCTCTGTCGCTCGCTTGAAACGGGTTTCTTGAATATAAGAAGCTTACTTAACCCGGGGTTTAAAGCTATTTTTATCCAGCATGAAATGTGCAGAGAGAAGGCATCCAGAGATAGGACAGCATTGTTTTTCTTCAAGGTCTCCTTTGTGTTTCAGAGAAGTGCAGTGATATTTTCCAAAAGAACCTAAAGAAGATTCAGATATCCTGCACATTCGCACTGAGTCAGCTCTGATGGACGGAGGCTGATTCATTTGCAAAAGCCCACTGATGCAGTCTGAGATCTCACTGAATTCTATCAAGCCCATGGGAACTTTTCCTTCCCAGACCACTGCTCCTGCACTGTTTGAAACATTAAATGAGAGCCCTCCCATGGTCACATTAGTGATGAGGTACCAAAATTGCCTCTATTCTACTAAAATATTGATGCATAGGTTCTCTTTAAAACACAGGGGGTTTATAAGATCCCTTTATTCTTCAGTTCCCCAACAGTTCCCCTACACAGGAGGTGTTTATGTAGGTGCCAAGCTGCTAGATTTAGCTCTGCAGAATTAAAAACATAAAGATGACTGAGATAATGTGGCAGGCTGTACAAGCAGCCGTGACACTATTAAAAGACAGTTTCACTCCACCTTAAATGGAGAAGCGTGTCTGTAGCCATTGTGAGCTTTTAATCACTCCAATTACAGTGCTTCTCCCATCCTGACAGCTGGCGTGCAGTGGAGTCCCTTGTTAAGGCTTGCATGAATGGTAGAATTTTGTTTTTAAAGTCAAGTGAATGACCACAGGGCCAAACACAGTCCCAACACCACCTAGCAATTTGCTCAGCTGGAGAGTTTGCTGATTTCACACAGCAGATGTTTAATGCAATATCCACTGTAACGTGCATAATAACTGCCCTTCCCGACTATGCAGCAACACAAAGCACGCGGAGCCCAGGGGGTTGTTAGAAAGCCACTGTGCCAGGGTTAACGGGAGCTTGGTTAAAAGAGCTGTGCTCCTTGTAGCTGGAGGTGTAACAGCACAGCCTGTTTGGCTTTGGAGTCAAAATTGGAAAAAATCAATGGTAACGGAATAAAAATGCACATGTATTTGTAGAAGAAATGTTCTGCAACCAGATAGAGGGATGATGTCTCAAGTGAGTGTTACAAAGAGCACTCAGCCTCACTCCCTTTCAGCATCTCCTGAAAAGGCACACTGTGCTGATTTCTCAAGTGAGGTAAATACAGAGTTTTTGGCTAATGGGGATGAACTCCTTGCCCTTCCTAGGTCTGATATTTTCACTGAGAATGTTACTCCCCAGGTAACTTTATGAACAAAAAGGCAACATCCAGTTCTGCTTACAATGAGAGTTCTTACAGGAATTGTAATTTGCCTCTTTAACACATGTTCCAGGAGTAGATCCTGCTGCTTTCATGCATATTCAGTACTACAGCCTGAATAAGGGCTGTGGATTTCACCCTCCACAAGGCCTGTCATCACTTGTGGTGGCTCATAGATTCAGTAACCAGCCACAGGCCAGGGAGGAAGTCCAGCATGTGTTTTTGTCTTAGCAGCAATGCCAGCTTATGCAATTTTCTGGTTGACCATTCAAAGACCTGAACTGGGAACTGGTTAGGCTGAAAACTTTCTTTTTAAATTTTAGTATCTCTCTCTCTCTTATTCTTTGAGCTTTTTCTTCTGCTTGAGCTAACCAAATGGCCAGATAGATGCTTCTTCTGGCATGGCAAGAGGTTGGCCTAGATCACACTTAGTTCCTACAGCCATGCTACCCAGTATTTTTCTATTACTCCAGTGTCACTAAACTCCCAGGAGTTCCTCAGAATGTCTTCAGAAGTATATTCTCTGGAAAACCTCTCCAAGTAACACTGAGTTGAGAACCTCCATTTCAAACACACTAAATCAGATGCAAAAAGCTTATTTGAGAAGAAGGAAGTCAGTGGGTTTACTACTGTCACCCATTAACACAACCCGACTTAGGCACCAAAATCAGCTGTTGCGAAGTTCCCCAAAGGCCGGGGAACCTGCTTGAGAATAATAAGTCTATAGCAGCTATCTTGAGTCTTTCCTCTTAATCCCAGTGGGCCTCACAGCTCTGTGGAGCTCACTGCTTTGACCTTTCACATGTTTCATTTAACATACAACTTCTTCTCTTTGGTGCTGTAGCTGCTAGTGCCTTCTCCAGTGATCAGAGACATTTGCAGAAGTGTTGGCTTCAGCTCCCCTACAGTGGAGCCAGGAGCCAAGAAACGTGAGCAAAACAGAAATACCCTGAAGAGAGATGTGTCATGGCTGTGGTTTAACACCCACCTCCCATGCTCTCCTTCTCCCCACTGTAAAAGTTCCTATTTGAAAGTTGCAGAGTAAAAACTACTGTGGGTTCTTTTTTCTTTCTGTAACAGTGCAGAGCTACAGCCTTCCTTTGGTAGATGACCCCAGAGAAACTGCCTGCAAGATTATGTGATCACCCTCCATATATCCTGGGAGCTAGGTGTGCTCCAGCAAGCCAACAGATGCTGCTTGTTCTGAGCACCTTGCAGAAATAACCTTGGCATTTTTGGGGGTGAGGCATTTTAATTTCTTTTTCTCCCTCCATCCAGGGAATTCAGTCCTGCTGCCTGAAGATGGTTTAAATTTCCACTGACTTCACAGCATGTGGGACTGGATCCCAGGTTTGCTGTGCTCTGGAGCTCCCCAGCAAGACCCCAGAGAGACCCTGAAAACCTTCTCAAAAGGGCCCACTGTGCTGAGCAACTGCTGTTTGTATTCTGTGAACTCCCCACCCCCTCTCCAAAGCAAGGAGGTGGCTTAGCACACCTTGGGAGAAGAGGCTTCAAAAAAAGAATTTGTCTTTTCAAGGCATTTGTTAGTTGTACTAATCCTTACCCAAAAACCAGCCGTGTGGTGATGGACCATCCGCTTGGTGATGCTGTGGGAGGGCTGCCCCGAGCGTGTGCTGACACAGAGCAGGATGCGCGTTGCCTGCTGCTGTGGTGCTTCAGGTCTACCTTTATTCAAAAAGGCTCAGGATTGCTATGGCAACCCCAATCACATGCTGAAAAGGGTTCATACTAAATCCCGAAAAGGTTTATGCTTTGAGGGCTTTTCTCTCTTCCTCTCCTTTCCCCTTTTCTCCATCACAGAAATCACGTCTGAGCAGATGGGCCTATGTCACAGCCCCTTTGTGCACGAGGGGCCCTTTGTTCCTCGGCTTCGCAAGGCTGAGCAAACACAGCTGCTCCTGGAGTCAGTGGGAAGATCGGGTGTTTGTGCTCCAGTTACCCAAATCAGCAGGATCCTTGCAATGAAGTCACCCAGCCTGGAGGCTCTGCTTGCTTCCAGGATGCCTTAGTGGGCTCAGGTCTATGGCTGCTAGTCTCATCTTTTGCTCTACCTGAAAAGGCACTCACACTACAGCAAGAAAAGCTTTGGTGCATCTTCTCTGTGGTAAAATCTTAGGAGACAAGCTCTGTTAGATCTTGCAGGAGTGATTTAATATTGCCTGCCCTGTTCCTTACAGCCTGCTCCCAAAGGTTACTAACCTGATTGCAGAAACTTGTTAGTTCCACGCACACATCCAGACCCAGGAGTACTATGAGCTTCCATGGGTGGGAATTTATTTGGCTCCTTCTTGGACTGGGATGGTTTTGCCTGTCTAGCTGCTTGCTAGGTCCCATTGTGGGTATCTTTTCATGGCGACATAATTGGGTTTTTAATTTTTCTATCCTTATCTTCCTTATGCAAATGGCATGTTTACACAAAGCTCTGTCCAGCAGATGAGCTTTGTGGCAATCAGCAGGTTTGGGGAATTCCTCTGCTTACCCACGGTGTGGGGGAATAGCTCCAGGGGATCTTTCATCATGTTTTATTTTCCATATGCTGAATGTACCTCACAACCATCTTCCTCATCCAAACTAGAATGTTGAAAGCAATTCTGTTCAACACGCTCGCCTTTGTGTCCTTGTCCCTGTTGGGCAAGATGAGTTCCTACATGGCTAATATTTTCTCTGCTTCTCAGGAAAAACTTCTGTATTTGCACTAAGTCACATTTGATGTTATCAGTGGCTCTGGAGTTGCTCAATTCACCGTTCTGCTGCCGGCCTAGAATTTACCACAGGATTATCAACTGACAGAAAGTGGAGGTTTCTTTATTGGTATGATCCTGATTTTTTCCTGATTTATCTCAGTTGATTTTGTCCATTTGTTGAAACAAATTCCTCTAAGTCTGTCCGATATTTTACACAAATGGGTGTGGTGTGCCCGACTTATGGAACAACACATTTACACTTGCATCCTTTGGCTGAAAGGGGAACCAGCTGCATGGGTGGGGGGATTTCCTGGATCATAGCAGCTCAGACAGGAAACAGGGACAATTCAGCCAAAAAGTCTTTTTGAATTCTCTAGAAAACACGCTTTGGTGAGCTTCCAGGCATATCTGGCTTTGATTATCTTGTACTTGTTTGATAGGATGGAAAGAGAGATTTCAACTCTTTTTTTTTGAGCAGAAGGAGCAGATCAGCCAGGCCAAGAGCAAATAGGAACGACCTGAGGAATTGACAATACTAAAAGAAAATTAAGACGGCATGAGGGATTATATTGTTACTGCCTGGTTGAGCCTTAGAGAACAGAATGTACGGTGTTTAATCGTGCTCTTAGAAGCTTGTCATTTGTAAATATATTTGTTAAATGAGGTTGGGTTGTTAGTGCCAGCTGTGGGAAGATCTTTCTTTTTGTTGTGATGTTGAGTTTGAGCAGCTCTCAGGTTGTATTTCTGACAATGAGCATTGCAATGGGTACAAAATGAGTGCAGAACACAGCACGTGTTAGCAGGACATAACAGTCTGGCAAGAATTCTAGCATCAATCCTGTTACTTCTGAATTAAAATGCACAAGGAACAGTGTTCAAAAATATATATTTTCTGGGCATAAAGCCAAAGTAGAATAATTTAACCGCATCAAAGTGTTTCATGTTCTGAGGGCTCTTTCACATGCTAACACATGAAAACCAACATGTTCCCGAGGAAAGCGCAGGTTTTGCAGCAACTGCCCTTTGCAGTGGCAGCACAAAATGTCATCAGCTTTTGCCACATTTTCTCAAAAGGATCTGTGAAGGCTTAATGTTCAAGACCCAGGAGCACATGCAAATTAGAGGGCAAAAGTCTAATTTTCACGGATGTTTGCCGTGACTATGAGGGCTGAATTAAACTGAATAGGTGTTAGGGGATTAATAATACTCTGGGGCTGAGCAGAAGTGAAGTGTGAGGGGGTGGGAGGTGGTTCTAATTTTGTGATTCCTGCCACTGTGAACCCTGGCTTACATATAATTAGCTTTCTTGATTAGCATCACAGAATAGAAGTATGAATGGGGGAGGTTTTGTGCTCTGGCAGCCTTTAGGCTGCAGGGTGGGCAGTGAAGCCTTGCATATATAACAGTTGGTAATGAACTTTTGCTAGCCAGAGGCTTAGCATGACTTCCTTTTCCCCTGTTTATGCTTAAGCTCCAGTCACAGCCTCCTTCCTGAGCTGAAGCCGTGGTCTCTCACCAGGATGCGAGGCAGCTGTACAGTCCTGCTCACATTGCTTGTGTTGGAAGGCACTGGGAGGTGACTGCTTCTGACACTGCTTACAGCAGGGTCCTTGTGTTAAGTACAGTGGCCCTCCAGGATAAATAACTGTGACAGTTCTTCCTGAGTAACACAATTCACCCAGACAAAACAGGGACCATGACCTGCCTTCTTTCTGTCCACAAGCAAAATAACCAAGGCAATCCATCCCTTACCCAGAAAGCAGGAATGAGTTGCTGTAGAGCCCTACAGGGCAGGTGTCTGATACAAAATCCATTTGGTTTAGCTCTCCCTCCTGGAAAATAAAGGAATACAAGAACTTATTACCAGAGCCCCACGCAGTAGCTTAGCAGCTAGCAGTAGCAACAGCTCAGATTATTGGTGTATTTATAATAAAGTCTTTTAAGTCTGCTACGTGGAAAGATTTGTGAGTCAGCAGACATAGCAAACAGGTCTGCAAGGGACAGGGCAGCACAGAGAAGAAAATTGCCAGGGATTATTAGATGCTGGACATGCCCATGTCTGTTTCTGCTTCCTTTAGCAATAAATGTTGTTCTGGGAATGAGAAGTCCACTACTTCTAATTTCTTTGAAAGCTGAATATGTAGAAGATGAAGAGAAGTGTTGCTTTGTGGCATGTTATGATAAAGCAGGTCAGGCTGACCGAGTTGGCTTGAGCATAGGGAACTGTGCACTACCAAATCACCCACTTACCCTCCTAATCTGCATTTAGATATATATCATACTTTACACATGCATATTGCAGTAAGTTTGAGGGAACTGACTGACTTTCAGTTTAGAGCAGATTTAGAGCTGGAGATACCAATTTAGTTCTCAGGGGAAGGAGAGCCCTTAATCGTGTTCAGTGTGAAGGTTCCTTGCGGGACTGAGACCACAGAGGGCCCAAAAACAAAAGGCAAAAAGAGATGTCTATCTGACAGCTGTTTAGCACTTAAAAGCATTTTACTTCAGTATGAAAGACCTCTATGACATCTGATTTTTTGCGTTTAAACCTTAGGAAAAAATGAATTGCATTTACTGCTGTAGCCAGAAAGCAGTAGCTGAATGCTACAGCGTAAAATGGAGATTTTAATGAAACAGACGCCCAGCTCATACCAAAAGTTGCTTGGAATGGGATGCTTAATTCACATTAGAATCTTTAAAAGCTTTTGCTAAACACAGATCCTAATCATTGTGCTCACGGATGGTCCCATGCTGCTTTCTTTAGCAGCAGTAATCCAGGTAACCTGGACAAACTCCAGCACGGGTAATTATGTTCTCCTGACCTAATTTCTTCTTGTTGTTTCTAATGGATGCTATTCTTGGTCTGATATCCTAAAGGACCAATCGCTGTCGTGTGCTCCCTTCAAGGCTTTCTGTATTTCATCTGAGCTAGCTGTCACTGGAGATGCAGCATGTCCTGGGTGCATTGTGGTATGTTTAGAAACTTAAAGATCCCTTTGTAGGGATAAAGTGAGGTGGGAATTAGCAAATCTAGTTTACGTTTTACAGTATCTACTTAAAAATAATTTTTTGGATGTGTGTCAGGTATGTATTAGATTAAATCTGTTATTTAGCATGCATGAATACTCTGTGATGTGGTCACAGCACTTCAGCATTTCTTAGCCTTCACCACTGACTTGGGAGAGTGCTCATAGTTCTGCCAAATACTCAGTAGTGAAAATTTCAGCCAAATGTTTGCAGCTCGTTCCTGGTTGCAGCTGGTCAGCCAGTACCTGCAGCACAGCAGTGGGCTCTGGAACTGTGTGTCCTCCAGGAGGGCTCAGCACAGACCAGTACACTCAGCATGGAGCAAAATGCAAGATTAACCCTGCTTGATTTTTTTTTTTTTATGAAGATCCCCAGATGAGGCAGCAGCCTGAGGAGATTGTGAGGGGATGAAGCAGAGCTGGTGGATCAGCCTGGGGACATTAGCTGAATCAAACATTAGCTAAATTAACTAGGCTTTTCTCCATGCCTTGATTTCTGTCTGCTCTGAGTGCCAAGTATGTACTTGCACTGCTGTGTTATCCATTTATTTTATTAAATCTCATCCTTCAGATGGTGTTGCACCTCACTAACCTTTTTTCCACTTACTGCTGGCTCATTCTATGACCTGTGTTCCAGGCAGGCAAGCACAGGAAAGGAGCAAGGAGGGACCAACATTTCAGGGTTAAGTACAGGAAACAAAGAAATGGGTGTAGGAAAGGGTCGGAGGGGAAATCAGTGTCAAAACCCCCAATTTGAAGAAGGATGAGATGGGAAGTGGAGACAAGGTGGAGGGGAAGAGAAAAGCTGCTGCAGCTGCAGGACATAACTGTAGAGTATGAAAAAGCTCTGTGGATGGAGAGTGCAAATGTGGAGTGTGAGTGAGTGAAAGAGAAAATCTGGTCCCATCAGTGTTCCAGCCATGCTGACATTTCCACTTTTTCCTTTTATTATAATGCCTAAAGTGAGCTGCAATCATTCACAGTAAAACCTTCTTATTTTGTGTCAGGTCACAGTCACAAAGCCCTTGCATTCTCATTAGTGTAGGAAAAGCCATGAATGATCTGTGTTTGGCTGGATAGGTCTTGTTCTTTGCTCGGATACAGGTGCTGTTTTAAACAGCCAAACACAGTGAAATGCACAAAATGGGACAGATCATTCTCTGATGCATTGGCCGTGGATGAATTTAACCCAAAATGTTTTAAAAGCACATTTCCTATTCTCTGTCATTAGCAAAAGTACAAGCTGTGGATGCTGGAGCCAACTGATTCCTTGAAATAAGGACATTATATATGTAAAACCACTTGCAATCAGCACAAGGATCGTTGTATTCTACAATTTAATATCCTGAATAAAGCACTCCTGTGATTCTGGGAAGGACTCAGGCTCACAGTGACTGTGCTGTGCTGCAACCCCTGTGAGTGACCCAGCATCTGTCCCACCCCGAGCAGAGCCCGCTGCGGTGTTTTCCAGAGACAGACATGATGAATTAGAATGGAGGAGAGGTTATCCGGTCACTTTCAGTTGGCTTCCAAAATTGTTGTTACTGGTTGCAGGTCGTGAGTAAACTAAGTAGGTTAATTGGTTTTTATTTCCTCTGTACTTCAGTGGAAAGAGAAGTAGAAACCCCCTTTTTAAATTAATCTGCCTTGAACTCTGTCTGCTCTTGGCATTTTCATTTCTGCTCAGTTTTGGTTTTGTTCCTGTGCTAGGTTCGTGCTTCAGGCTTGAGAAACTGAAGGACTGTGGAAGACCTTTGGCCTCCCAGGTCCAAATGTTTTATAAAATCCCTTTCTTTGTGTAAGCACTGAGTTGAAATGTCACAAGCAATAGTTGCTGAAAGGAACTGAGAAAGAAGAAATCACTGGCAAGAAGAGAGACAGTCTTTAATAGGAAGCACATATTGAAGCCTACAGCCTCACTGCCACTGCTGAGTGCTGTGGAGGAGGAAACTTTCATGGTGCCATTTTCAGAACTGCATTGTCATTAAATAGTTAATGATGGAACTCACAGTGACATTGTCTTTCTCCAGCCTTTTATCTTTGAGCTGAAAGCATGTCACACACATGTTCACTGTTAAACTTCCTAGCACTGCCCTGGACTAAATAGCAGTGTAGGGAGCACGGTTAATGGAATTGGAGTCATTCAGTGCTCACCTCGATTCACCTCAAGGTATCATCTGGGGAAAATAAAAGATAAAAATACCATCTGGATATGGTGAGACTTTACTTATACTGTAATGACCTCAACCAATTTTCTCACATTTACAGAACAAGAAAAAACAGGGTTTCAGACTGAAGAGGCCATTCTGGAGCTATCCCAGATCATATGCTTTTGTCCCCAAAGGTTAGATGCAGCCGAAGAGGCTCTCATCCTGAGCCATTTCCTTCCTTTCATCCTTACAGGCGTGTCCATCTGTACCACTGCTTTGATTCCCTTCCATCTCTGTCACTGAAATGATGTGAAATACCACATTTGTGTTAGGAAGAAGACCTGAAATGCCGAAGAGCTGATAGGTCTGCAGGTTAAAGCTTTTCCCTTAGGGCCAGATCTACAGACTATAGAAGTTAAGATGAGCCCCATGAATTTCAAAAAGATCCAGTGAGAACTCCAATATGAATGCTGAAAGGCCTTCCCATCCACAGCCTCAAAGCTCTGCCTCGTGGTGAGACCATACCATGCGTGATAAATCCAGCAAAAGGCACTCTGCCCTCCTACGCTGTCAGGATGAAGTCATTGCTTAGAGAAACAAAATCTACACTTTCTTCTTGTAGCCATGCTTGAAACACAGCCAGTACAGGTAATAGAATGCGAATAGTACAGATCAAAAAAATTCTTGTGTTGCCCACCAAGGCCAGGAGAATCCTCTTTCACTGGGGGGGATATTTTCCTCCTTCTTGTTGCTTTCCCACTGGTAAGAAACCCATTAATGGAAACAGATTGGTTTGGTCTGCTTACCTCCAAAACTGACATCCGAAATTAGAAAATTTATTTCCCTTCCTTCCACGTTTTCTTGCCTTTTGTGAGATTATGCAGTGAACTCAACGTGTGTTGGAGTTCATGCAGAGGATATGTGTATGTCTCCTGCAATGCTTAAAGCAGTGAGCAAATACAGTGAGTGCCCTGTTGTGCAGTTACTGTAGAGACAGGAAAATTAAAAGAACTGTTCCTTATTACTGTTCTAGAACTAAAACCAACACCTTTTCTGCTCTTGTTGACTTCCTTTCTGTGTTGCACAAAGAAGGTGCTGACTTTCTGTCCATATCATTGCATTTTAGAGCTATGAATAACCCATTTCCTGCATATTCCTCCAGCCTGCTGAAAAACAAGAACGCAGACTCAGCCCCTCCATATCTGGGGTAGAGCAGAGTTCAGATCTCAGAGCTCTGTGATTTGTTCTTTGAATCATGCTCACACAATTTCCTGTTTAGATGCAAAAAGGGGACTGAAGAGATTTTGGTATTTCTTGTTCTAGGCTCAGCACTGTTACTCCTTGCACAGCAGCTGACTGTCTGCAAGTTTCTCTGATAGGCACTTGAGCTAATTTTTCACATTCTTATCAATTCAGATGGCTCATTCATAAGAGCAGTTTCAAAACCTAATTTCAAGTGGCCAAAAAATAATCCCATCAAAAAGATTCTTTGGATTGTGAAAGCATTAGCTGAGCAGACCTGGTTTTGTGGCAGAGAAGCACAAAGCACTCCAATGACAGTTAACAGCCTGGAAAAGCTCATTATAAAGAAGGTGGAAGACACCTGAATCAAAGTTCTGCACACGTTGTTCCTTTGCCACACTTTCTGAGCTTGTCTGAGGTCTAGAAGAGGATCCTGGTGATTGTTAGTTCCTACAGCTTAAAATCACGTTGTTAAACTGAGTTCAGAGCTGAAGTGGTTCCCCGTGGATGCTGTTGCAGTGTGGTTTGGGGACATAACGTGCTCCCAGTAACTCACATAAACAGCCCAGCTGCACCCTGACTGCACGGTGCTGGAGAGCTGCAGCTGGGGCCCTTTGGTTGCTAATTTCTTGCTGCTTGGGGAAATTAAAGTGTCGCAGTGACCAGTGTTAATAGATTCACTGAAAGGTCAGCGAGACATATGAGCAATGAAAAACAATTCTAATTGAGTCTAACTGGTTGGTTTAACTGAAATCTTTCCAGGAGGACAAGTGTCAAAAAAGTGACTTGAGATGTTCTGCGGCCAGGCAGGAAACAGGACCCAGGGGTACAGTTACAAGATTTTTACTAAATTTAGTCATGATCATGAGACCTCGTTGTCTGCAGCTCTGGGCAGAGCAAGGCAACCAGTTCCTGGCTTCCAGGCGTAGCAGTCAGCTTGTTCCTTGCAGAGCAGGTAGCAGAGCAGTTAGTGCTTTCCTCCTGCAGGTCTGGGGAAATGCTCTGGAAAGGCCAACAGTCAGACCTCTAAGCAGTAAAAAAACAAGTTTTTAAAATGTACAGGCAGGTCAGTGTAGTTCAGATTCAGTTGCAGGGGCCCTCCAAGGCTGCACAAATTGCTGAGTGAGGGTAAGACTCTGTCCCACAGCGTATTCCTTCCCCAAACTGAATTATGTCCAGGAGATAAAAGGACATCAACAAGTGCTGTCGTGGCATGCCGTTTCCCCACCTTCAATATACCCTCCCCAGCTGTGATCTAACCTTGATTTCTTTTCAGCTCTGCATCTTTTTGTCACTAATTGCATAATAGTTCTTCAATTACTGTAGACTGGAGGACAGGGAAATCCATCTGTTGGACGTTCTGTGTCTTTATGACTCTTCCTGACCCAGATTTGGAAGAGCTCCACCTTGCAGCTCCTTTCCACTCCCTCAGGAAGCTCTCTCAGGTACTGATGGATTAAATTGAAGCATCAAGGGCCAGCAGCTCTAGCTACTGTCTGTCTAGCTCACAGCAATTAGTACTCTTGCTGAAGAGACAGCTGAACTGCACATGAACCAGCATCATAAATCGTGCTGTAATTTGTAGGCCCTGATACTCAGATTGTGAAATCATAGCAATTTACTTGCATATGCAAAGCCAGAAGCTGGTCATTCAGGAGCTTGCTAGGATGAAAAGTGTGAAGCTGATGGCTGGGGAAAGTAATGGAAACAACTGTCTGCAAAAAACATGTAGTACTGCGTTAGACTTCTTGCCCAGTTTGGGGGTGTGTGGTGTTACCAGTTAGATGCCATTTGCCATGAAGCAGTGTGATCAGGTACCTCTCACACTAATGTGTATAAGACAGTTCCTGCTGTCAAAGCTTTTAGATCAGGGGCATTCCTTTACTTTTCCAAAAGCTTGCATCAAATCAGGGGATATAGAATTGTAAAGGTTGGAAAAAACCTCTAAAATCATCTAGTCCAACTGCCAATCCGTCACCACCTTGCCCACTAAACCATGTCCCTATGTGCCACATCTCCACGTTTCTTGAGCTCCTCCAGGGACAGTGACTCCACCACTACCCCAGACAGCCTGCTCCAATGCTTGAACACTCTTTCAAATTTTTCCTAATATCCAACCTGAACCTCTCCTGGAGCAACTTAAGGCCACTACCTGTCATTCTGTTGCTAGTTAACCCCCTCTCCTACAGCCTCCTTTCAGGTAGTTGGATGTCTCTGAGTGCCTCATAGAAAGAGGCTTCTTCAGTCACCTTTTCTGCTTTGGGTAAAACAGCTTTTTTCCCCAGAGGGTGACTTCAGCTAGGAATGAACTGAGATCTCAACAGAGGCTGCCCTCCTGTCCTTGTCTGGGCAGTCAGTGCTGTTTGTGCATGTGCTGAGCAGCAGCATGAGGTTCAGGCTCAGCAGGGCCCAGCTTCCAGCAGTGGGGCAAGAGGTGATGTCTGGGTTTCCTTTGCTATTTGTACACTGTATCTTGATGAGTTTGTTGATTTTCAGATTATAGTAATACGCGCTTTTACATCTTCAAAGTTTTTTACAGATACTATCTCACTTAATCTCCTAGGAAGGGAAAAGAAGAAAATGATCTGTAACAGATAACTAAATGATTTAATTTTGTGAAAGAGCTCAAAGCTTAGGGGGAATTAAAGGCTTGATGACAAGCTAAATCAAAATGATGGAAATGAGCTGGATCTTGAATCTACCCAAGATTTCTAGCAGGCAAAATAAGTTTTGCCACTCTGCATGTATGGACCAGGTGGAAACTCTCGCTGGGTAAAAGAGAGGGCAGAAGTGCATGAAGAGCTGAGCTGAGATCCCAGGGAACAGAACTCACCTTTCATTGCCAGCAGGGTGGTGGGGCTGCGAGTGCTGGTGCAGGGAAACCACCCTCCTGTCAGCCTCTGGCAGACACCATGCAAGGCCTTCCCTGGGACAGGGAGCTCCTGGATGTTGTGCCTTAATCTCCATTTGCCAGGATCCTGCTCTCCCTGGTAACTGTCCAGCCTTGCCCTGGTGCAGCCCTTTGTGACTGCCAGTGTCACTGTGCTGGGAATAAACGTCACATGAGGGAATAAATCAGAGCTGGGAGATCCCGAAGCTCAGAGAAATGCCCAGTTAACACAGTACCTCTCACAAAGATCTTGGCTTGTTTTGTTACATGAGATGCCAGTTGGATGAAAATATTTCTTTTTGGATGGTAGTTATAGAAGAGTAGGAGGACATGAGGTCATAGAAAGCTACAGTCTTTGCGAGAGCCAAGAGCTGGTGTGAATGCGCTCCTTTCTTTCAAGACCTTCAGCTATTCTCTGCATGCTTAGAAACACTTTCTCAAGAACTGATTTTGAAGTGGCTCAGCACAAGAAAACCATTCCTCCTTCAGTGCACTGAATGCTGATTTACTGCTGGTAGGTTGGGGATTAAAGTGCTCATCGTGGTCCCCATTCACTAGGATGTTTTTTCTTGTCCTTTTTGGATTTAATAATGTGTCAAATTAGGGTTAAAGTACTGTTTCCTCAGCTCTGCTCTGGCTTTGATACTATACAAGACTTACTCTTTCTATGGTGCTGCTCAGACAGAAGAATGTCCTGAAAGCTGTTAATTAGGCAGTGTTAAAGCAGTGACGAGTGGAGGGGTGTGTAAACACGCTCAGCATTATATCTACCGCAATATCCCACACAGTGATGTCAACACTGGCACCAGTCAAGGCATGGATGGTTTTATATCTGGCTGGCCTGGATGCCCCAGCCAGACACCAGATTGGCTTTGAAACCCCAATTACTGAACTGGGATAAAGCTCTTGGACAAAGTTTTCCATCCCTTGGTAAGGTTTTAGTAGGTCAGCTCTCAGATGTCAGAGCGCTGTTTGGGTGAGGAACCTGCTTTGAGCCCATATATGCTGGGTATTTTGCTCTTGCCCAAAATTTCTTTAGAATTAACTGGATCTTGAAAAGAAAAATGATTTTTCTCCCACAACTCCAAGTTTACCTGTCTAAAAGCTTCCTCTCTCCTTGTGGGACGTATCAGGGATCTTTTAGAAGGAGCCCGTGGTTTGCAGAGAGTAGGCCTATCCTTCTCCACCAGAGAAATCTCAGCACGTTGCCTGAAGCCTGTACCAATTTATTACCTTGCCAATGTAGACACAAGGAAAGCCTAGACTCAGGTGCAAACTGGCAATAATTTCTGAGCCAAGCTATTTTATGTTGTAATGATGGTTCGTTAGGCTAAATTGCACCTTTAATGACATCTTTCAATCTTTTTATTGTCTTCAGAGAATTAATTATGGAGATATTCCTGGCTTGTGAAGCTTAAATAGGCAAATGCATCAACAGATCTTGTCCATTGCTTGAATTATAGGATTACAGATCGATCTTCTACCTCCATAAAGAAATTAATGTTCAGTGGCCCTCTTAGAGGTGGGCATTACAAAACACAGGACTACCCAAAGGTGTGAACTGCATGCAGCTTGGGAAGGTTCTGAAAGGTTTGGTTGTGTCTGTGTAGTGATTAGGCCATAAACCATTTAGTGGTTCACTATTCAAAAAAAAAACAACCTTTGCTTCACTCCTAGACCCCCATAAATCTCCAGATGTGTACATGAAGAGTTCGCTTATTAATTATCATCAGAGCAGTGATTCAGAGCCAGGCTGGGCTGATAGGCAGAGAATTTGAGAATGCCCAGACCAGCCATACAGACAATAAATGTGATGTACTGCAAGAGGCAGGGACTTAAATCCATTTTTATGTGAGATGCTGAAATGATTCTAAAAAGCTGTCATTACCACAATTTGTCTGACCTAGAGCTAAAGGCATATTCAAAAATGAATCAAACCATACTGAGCTATGGAGGAATAGCAGATGTGAAGTGTTGCATGGTTTGTATGCCATTCACTTCCCTGATATTGGATAAATGAAAAGTTGAATGAGGAAAGAATGATAAGAGCAGAGGGAAGGCACCCAGCTAGCATATAATATCCAATGCTTTTGATAGCATAATTATAACCATGATGTTATAGTTTTCTATCCTGTATTAGTGTCAGGCAACACAGGTGACAACCCAGTGTTCATTACATTGATATGAATTCATGCATGAGTTTCTCAGATCCTACAGCTTTTTTATAGGCAGATTGGACACTGAAATTAAACAGAATGACCCTGACAGTGATTGCCCTCTTTGTAAGCATACACCACACACGTCTATGGGAAAAGTGTCTCATAATTTTTATCTTTTCTTTCTCCGAGTGAATTCCTTTAGTGATGATACCAAGTTTTTGGACCCAAGAAGTTAAGTCTGGGAGCACTTTCCAGCTCTGAATGCTTTCATGCTGGAATAAGTGGCTGCAATCTGCAGCAAGGCCCTCCAGAGCTCTTGTTGAAGAGGCTGTTGCCCTCCTAGAGCAGGACCAGGAGATCATGTTGAGGATTTCTCCTCGCCCCGGCCTTTGGCATGACACACGTTTATACCCATAAGCATGTGTAATTGATGTAATTAATTGTATCCATGATAAATTTACTTCCATAATTAATATCCACATGTGTAATCTGGAAGGAATCAACACGAAGGCAGAATTATATCAGCTCAGTGTTTAAAGCTATTTTTGGAAATTATATGTTCTGCGTGTAGATATTCTAAGTTGAAAGCAAGACTCAGCCTGGTCTGTTTGGGCTGTGGCTTTGATTTTTCCTTGCTCCCAAGCACAATTACAGGGCATCTGTGGTAGCTGCACAGAAATTGTTTTGATTCAGAACTTCCTCTTCTTGGCATAAGTTAGAGCCCTGCTCTGACTTAATTACTGCAACCATAGCAGAAGTTCCCTTAAACCAGCCGAATATTGGACAGAGCACAATTCAGTTCTGTCCTCCCTTCTTGCATCTGTCACTGTTACCACAGCCTCCCCTGGACTCTGAAATAACGCAGAGAAAAATACCCTTTCTCCTTTAGAGTTCTAATTTTGTTTAATATATTTTTTCTTCAGTTTCTCCCAGTTTCTTCTCTGTCTTATTTTCTCTTTTCCTTCCTCATTTCATTTCAAGTCTGTTTTATGTGGAATAAAGTAACAACCTCTGTAACAGGCAATTTTGTTTAAAAAGAGATAACATCTATTATTTTTCTTTTTTTTTTTTTGTAGCAGTCTCTTTCATGTAGGCAAAGATTTTCTGAATTGTGTTCATTAATTAACTTGACTCTGAGTCAACCAGTGCACTCTGCTAATGCAAATCATTTTCTAGCTAAGATCATTTCTTTGAAGGAAAATTCATGTTGTAATCAAAGTAACATTAAAAAGTAACTCAGCTGGTTTAGTAGTTTTGAAAATTTGACAATGGAGAATTTGCTAAGAATGTCAATACTCATTTTGTTATAATCTGAACTTGCTTGAAATTTGAAATGAAAATCGTACCGGCTTGAATCTGCAGCACTACGAAGGAAAGAAGTCCTTTAGAGTAAATCTGGGTGGGGTGTGTGGAAGGCTCCTCGTTCTGCAGAGTGGCCCAAGCCACAAAGCACCATGCAGGGCTTCAGGTCCAGGGTGTTACCCATGGTTATTAAGAGAGAGGGAGCAAGCAGAAATTGGTACGTCAACCAAATGAAAGGTTTGGCTGCATCGTAGAGGGTGCTTTTCACTTCCTGGAGTTATTTAGTAGTTATATGTATTAGTTATGTATGTTAGTAGTTATAAGCCACTATGTATTTTCTCTTCCAAAATATTTTCATTGTGCAATGGAGTGGATCTTAGGACTTTCAATCTATTTAGAAAAAATCTGAGGGAGAGACAGGGGAGGAATGGCTTTTACCCAGCTCAGACTGCTTGTCTGCTGGCCAGAATGACAGCTGTGGTAGGTCATGTTAGTGTTCCTCATCTGAACACTGCGAATGTGGGAGCCATAAATCACAACAGTGGGGCAGAAATACTGCAGCAGCTCCCTCAGCGAAGAGGGTGGGTGGGAATCTGGTTAGGATGCCCAGGATCCCCATGAGTCTGCTTCAGCCCCCTTCGTGGAAGAAGGGTGTGATGGGCTCTTCATCACTCTGAGGATGAGTAGTGTTCGCCTTGGTGACTCAGACCAGAAATTTAAGCCACACTGGACCTGGTCCACATGTTCCTACGTGTTCACGTTTCAGCGATCGAGTGTTTTCTTCCCAAAAAGAATATTGAATTCAGTAGGGCCAAGATAGCAACCACTTCCAAGTTGCCTTTAAATCTTTGGCACTTGGCTGTAGCTCATTTCTCTTACAAATCCCTGAGGTCAGGATTCAACAGTACAATAAATCCAGCTTAAGGGCTCCTTGCGTCGGATCAGAAAAGTCATGACACACAACGCTGAGCCAAAGTAAGCAAACCCGCCTGTTCAAATGTATTAAAAAATAATGACAAGTTCACGTTGGACCAGAAGTCTCACTCCTGGTGATGCATCTTCTGCCACTACTGCTCTAACTCTTTTACTCCCTCAGAAACTGTCTGTCCTCTCCTAGATGGCAGGAAATTAGCACAAACGCTGTGTTCTGCACGCCAGCTAATTCAACAGAAATACAATCGCGTGCCAATGTCTGATCCACATCAAACGTGTAATCCCGGCAGATCAGCAGTGCAGAGCTCTGGTATTAATGAGCGCAGAACCAGGACGTCAGGCCAGAAGCATGGGAAGATGCCTGAGAAAAGAAACAGTGCTTCTTGAGAGGCTCTCCAGGTAGTCGTTTCTCCCGATCCTTACAGCAGGGAACTGAGCAAAGCTGCACAGGCAAATCCTTGTAAAGAATTCTTCCTTAAGTTCTGGAAAATTGAAGACTCCGAGGAGATATTGCCAAACAAGAAAGCAGCTGTGAAACATCAGCTTAGTGGCTGTAATGGAGAACTATTCATCTTCGCTCCATCACGTGAAGGTTCCCTAAGATGGCCCCATCCCAACCTTTGTTGGTAGCATAAAAATCTTCACAAATGACCAAAGCAGTCAGGCATGGAATAGTTTAAACACTTTCTCACAGGAAGGAGAAGCCTAGCAAATTGAGGTGTTTGATTTAATAAATTCCTTCCTTTGAATAATAGCATCTGATTTTAAGGAAATAAATTATACTTTCATGTAAAGCATATAGCAGTTCCAAACTGAGTTCTTAATGAGAAAAAGAATTGGCCTGATTGCAAATTTTCTTTAGCTTTTCTGGATTATCTTTTTTTTTGTGGCCCAAAGCCATCCATGCATTTTCTTCCAATATTTGAACAAGAAAGCTTTCATCTGAGACGTGGTACTGAAGTTTTGTTGTCTGTTGTCATATGGGCAGTTTGTCTCAAGGTGTGACTTCACTGTGTGACACAGGTACCAGGTAAGCATCACACTAACTGGGGACGTTTCTTTGTGGCCCCCAGACCATGCTGCTAAATCCTCACGATGATAGAAATAAGAAACAATAACCAAGACCTCTCAGGTCACATTGACAATAGCCAGGACAATTCTGCAGCTCCTTCCAGAAGGTAACGAATCACTGTAAACAAGGGAGAGGCTTCCCTGAAAAAGTAATTTCACAGTGAGCTCAGTACCTCATGGGCACGTTGTAGTGCTCTTGCAGGTCCTCCCCAATGGAGAGTTAATGTGTTTGTGGGGTTTTGCAAAACTTAGGGCTTTGATTGACTTATTTAATCACAGAGTCCTATTTCCAAATGATTCTGTTTTGCTGTTTTGCAGTGCAGGTTGTTTTATTTTCCTTTTTTTTTTTTTTTTTGTAGCTGCTAATATAATCTGTGCTGGAAGGGAAAAACAGCAATTCATTAGTGATAGTATTTTCTTGTATCATTGAGCACAGCCCCAGACTTCACCCACTGCAACAACCCCGTGGACATCTCTAAGAGACACAACCATGCCATAGCTCCGATGCTCTGAACTTCTCAGAGTGGTTTGTTCTGCTGCAAGGCAAAGTCTGTAGTCAGACACTTACTATTCCTAACTTTTATTTTAATAAGAGAAAAAAAAAAAACGTATCTCCAAAGCAAACAGAATGAAAGTGCGTAAGGAAAGTCACTACTGAATTTCTTGGAGTCCCTCAAAATCAGAGAACTCCTGGAATGAATGTGTTCCTGGTGGTAAAGTGGAATCAGAGAGACAGAAGAAAAGGGATTGATGCCTGGGTGTGTAAAATGATCGCAATCAAGATTTCTTTCTTTTTTAAGGAAATGATCACTATGTATAAGCAATACAAATGGAATTATTAGGACAGAAATGTTCTGCTGGTTAAGATTCTAATTAGGAGCGAGGCTCTGTTGTGCTCTGTCTTATATAAATGCATGATATGATGCAGCCTCTATTCTGTAGGAATTACATTGTGAAAAACAAGACTCAAAGAGGCTGGGGAGCCACCGAGGGAGAGGGAAAGCAGCATGCCCCAAGTCAGACAATAGCTAAGCAGCAGAAGCAAAAATAGAATTGGAGCCTGCTTCTTCCCACATTGCTGTGATGGGATCTCACTCCCTCCTTGACTGATAGTTGTGAAATAAATCATTGCTTGCAAAAATGAGACGAGCTACTCACATACTTAGCTGCAAATCTATCCCATGGCAGAGGTTTTCAGTCATTTTTGAGCTGTAGGTTTTCTATTTAGAAGCACGGTCCCTGAGTAGTGAATTTAAGCCCAGTAACATCGTGATTGTTTTTCTTATTCATGCATCACAGATCTCTTAGAATTAGTCCATGGAATCCCAGTTGTTTGCAAATTACAGTGTGAAAGCCTGTGTCTTATAAGACTTATTGTGTATACTTAGTCTTCAGTAATTTTTGGATGTTTACACTAAATACTAACAGCTGCAGAAATTCTGAGCCACCCCATTTCTTGTTAGCATATTTTAACAACATTAAATGGAATAATTGAAATTTTAATGGTGAGTGAAAACTGTGAAAATGAATTAAAATAGACTTTGCAGGGTTCCTACAACAGCTCAGGAATGTAGAATAAAAACTGCATCCAAACTGGTTCTAATTCCTTTGAAACCCAGAGCCACTAAGACACACATTGCCACCAGACTTGGGGATCTCCAGACAAGTCTCTATTCAATAGCAAAAACATTTACAATTGTACCCAGGAATCAATATTTTAAAAATCTCCATGGAGATAATTGCCATGGCAATTCAACAATGCCTAGTATGTGAAACACATTCATATTAATACCACTAATATGTCCAAAATGCCGTTTCCATTTGTGCAACGTACTAGAAAAAGAAAAACCATTGCATGTTGGATTAGATTTCCAATTACTAGCAGAGTACTTGGCTGTTGACAGATGTTTTTTCACATTGGAAAGAAACATAAACCAGAATAGGAAAACTGAACCGATCAAAATTGAGGTGTTTACAAAGTGAGAAATAGAACAATGACCAGATGCAAGCAGATAAATTTTCCTATGGGATAAAAATTCCCTGGAATGTGCTGATTCTACAAAACCAAGCCCCCCACCGCCCTGCAATGTGTCAGTTCAGTTTAGTGTGGAAGAAAACAAAACAAAAGATAAGTCGAATTGGTTGCATTTATTTTATTTCTAATTTATTTCTTGAAGAAAAAACAATAGAAATGTCACTGAAAAGGCACAATTTCTCCATCTCTTTATACACATAATTTTTCAGGATCCAGCACTAAACTGAACTCTTGAGTCAGATGGGCAGGTTATATTACATCAGACCCAGTCAAGGGGTGTGTGTGTTTGGACACGGGAGGATGCACCAACAGAGAGGATTTTCTGTTCAACTGAAGCACACAAAGCAGGTTCCTCTGTTCCTCACCCTCGCTGCTACCTTTAGGGAAAGCAGGAGGCAAGTGCAAGGACGTGACGGGGTCAGTGGCAAGGATGTGGAACAAAATAATGAAATTCAGGCTCCCCAGATGGGTCTCAGTGATTGCCATCATCGTATATCACACGCCACAGCTGCACCTCTGTCATGTGTGTTGTGAGCAGACAGTGGAGCCCTGTATCCTGCAGTAATGAGAAAGGGACTGGGATGATCAAAAAGGAGTTTTCCACACCGGATTTCTCTGATGCTGTTTCTTTTAAAAATGACCATAGAGTATTGCTTTATTTTCATGTCTGTAGAATATTTTCATGTCTGTAGAAAAATTTTATCTTAAAGAGATTCTTATTAATGGCCTCCTGCTGGGATTGAGTCACAGAGTTGTGTTATCAGAGCACTCCAGAGTGCTGAAAATGGAGAGAAATGGCTTCAATGAGGGAGAGAATGCATGCCTGTTAATAAGTGTTAATGTGAATTTTCCTAGTGTTGGACACACTGAGAATTGTGGCTAGTGAATTAATTTTGTCACTAGCAATCTTCTAGACAGCTCCAAGTAGTCTCCCCTCTAGTCTGTTTCTCGAGACCTTCTCTTCCATACCAACCTTCCTGCCATCGTCTACTTGCTCACCTATGGCGATGCCTTTTGGGGTCAGCTATTTTTTCTGAACACATTTCATTCCTATGTCAGGCTGGATCACGTTGCCGTGTCTTCTGCTGGAAATTCCTACCGTGAATGGGGACTTGGTGCTTTAAAGCATCGTACATCCGTAGAAATCAGTCTCTCCACTGAGGAATCTGTGATCTACCCTTAGCTCTGCTCCCATCTGTGGTCCCCTGTGATGTCTGGGTGGGAGGGAGGTATAGGAGTTCTACATGTCCTCTCCTTTATCATCAGGTAGCAGAGAAGTATAGAGAATACTGCTCTCCTTTAAAGCTTTTCTCAAGGGCATTACAAATGTCTGTAAGGGAAGAAAAAAATCATTTCATCACGTGTAGATTCTTAAGTTAGCCTAAAAAGCTGCTTCTGCATGTGGGATGCTTTTCAAAGAACTGCATCATGAAGCCATGGCACTGCGAGGAAGTGCAAATGTGCAGGCACGCGGCAGCAATGGAGCTGTCAAAGTCAGAGCATGGCAACACATCCCTGTTAGTGACTGTTTCTTCCTGAGCTCATCAAGGAGAGCATCTTGCCTCTCCGATCTTGCTGAGTAACACCATTTACATTTAATAGGCACCCAGCATGATGCCCAACCTCCAGCCATCTTTTTGTAGCACTCTCTGCTTGAAAACTGGTTGAGGACACTTGGCCCCGTGCTCTGGACTCATCTGCTCTTGTTTTCAGCCAGCATAGAGGGGAAGCTCTGAGCATCACAAATGTCTGCCTGATGCACCGAGCACTTGATTTATTGTGGCGAAACCAAATGTGCCTCCTGATGTGAGCAGAGGTAGAGGAGAGAGAACGTTACTTCTGAATCAAATTATCCTTCCTTTTCATACTTAATTAAGAACACAGTCGTGCTGGAGGCTGAAAAGCTTTGGCTTCAGTTTACACATTGTATCTGTCTGCCTGCCCTTCCAGATTTTTTACCCTTACAGGTTACAGAGAGATCTCTGTGTCTGGTCGTATAAAAATTGATGGTAAAAAGCCTATGGGTTGCAGCTGAGCTGGAGCCAGTAGGTGCTGATCTTACCTGGACAGTGTTCTTTAACAGATGTAGCTCAGTAATAATTCACATTGCTGAATCAAACTAGGAATGCACAGTAAAAAATCACAGCTCTGAGTCTGTTTTGTTCTTTTCCACTTAATCCAAAGAAACAGGAACTAGGAGCAGATGACCTGTAATAAAAGGTCTGTATCGTTTCTTCTGTACTTCATTGCTAAACTGAAGAGCATCATCTTTACCTCTGAAAGAGCAAGAGGTAACACAGTACCCTATTGCTATTTATAAGACACCTTGGTGATGCTCTTACCATGCCACGTTTGTAACTGCTGGAACATAAACTGGGTTGGAAACCCTGGTGAAGTGAGAAAGCTTCTTGTTCTGTCAAGGAGGACAGCAGGGCACAATCTCAGTGCCGGGCTAACAAGCAGAGCTTGTGTTGGGCAAGAGGATAGGAGATGTTGTGTGAAGGAATTGTGGAAGTGCATTAGTTACTGCTTCGGCTGGGGTTAGTTGGGGCTGGACATCCCATAGGTTGCTGCAGGTGTGTGACAAGACTGCTGAGAGCTCACCAGTTCCAGTTCTTGAAAATTCTGGAGGTCACCGGATGGGTCTGAGTGCTGGAGGTGTTTCCTGAATCTATCTCGTACGGCAATTGATGGAACAGGAGCTCTCAGGTCCTTTCTGGATTGTGATTTCTGAACTGGGCCTGAATGTAAACTTACCTGTGAGGATGAGTCCTTACCCTTGTCTTGAGATAGAGGGGAAGGAAAATCTGTCTGTGGATTAAAATATTGAATTTCAGACTTGTGATTTATGGTGTCTGTCATGCTTGCAACATGAAAAGTACTCAGTTTAATGAGAAAGTGGACTCTGTTCCTATTCCAGCTCTCATATCCCTGGCTCAATCTAAACCGCATTTTCCTCACAAAGAACCTTTCAAAAGCAAAGAATTTCAAAAATTACTGCTATGAACGGTCCAAGAACCTACATTGTAAAGAAGTGCCCACATGGTCTGTCATCATCGCACATTTGTTTGTTAGCTTGGGTTTCTTGGTCCAGCAATGGGTCAACTTTCACACACACACAAAAAGATCTTTTGTTGTCCTAAGTATGTGTGAGTCTTCTGGAATCCTTTTAGAAAAGAAATGTCTTTAGTTTCAAAGTGTAGTGTGCCAGAAGCAGTTGCTTTGAAAACATCCTTGCCTCTAACGTGTTTTTTATTAGGAAAATGTATTCCCAACCTAATATTAGTGCCAGTTTTCAGGGAGGACTCAAGTGTATTCTTGACTCGACATCTGTTGGTATAAATAATGTAGTAAAATGTGGATGCAGAAGAATATTTGTTCAGAAGAGTATCTGAGAAGATAATTCGTAACTAGGTAGTAATTTTGTCAACCTTCTTGTAAATGGAGCTGTACTCAGTTAAAATACTAAAATCCTTCATAAAGGAACAATGTAATTATTGCTGGATCACAGCTGCAGATCAGTTTCACAAGTTGCAAGCAAATAGAAGAGAGAAATTGCAGACTGGCATGGAAGTGTCACCAGGGAGTAGCACTGGGACCAGTTAGGTTTGGAAAAGAAGTTCACAGTGAGAGCTGTTTTCTTGTTGTGATTGACAATTGCCAAGAAAGCAAAACACTGGGAGAAGTTTGGTCTGTGTGGGGTGTTTGCAAGCTGGTGAACGCAGAAAGTGGACTTTCTCCATTAGCCAGATATTAAAACTCACCAAAAATATCCCTGCAGAATGAAAGGCTGTGAGCTGAGCATCAATAGGATATTAGGGACAGTTGCATTAATAGAATGTTAGTTGCCCTAACTGGACTCTTCAAACTTTAGTTTAAGTTCTAATCATTATCATTTTGCACAAGATTCGCTGTGCAAAGTAACTGATGAGCATCCTGTGCCCTTCTGCTTTGCATGGAGGGTCCTACAGGTGGTGTTTGTAGCAAGGGCATAACCTGAACCTCTCTCCCTGGCTCCAAAAGCGCTGCTTGGAGAGGCTCAGAATCACAGAATCATCCAGGTTGGAGAAGACCACCAAGATCACCTAGTCCAACCGTCCACTTCTCTGGTTTGTGTTAAGTGGCTCTGAGTGCTCTTGCTGTTTATTCTGCATAGAGACTTTCAATTTCTTTTAATCTACTGGGAAGAAGACCCAGTGCTCTGCAAGCTGATTCGGGGGCAGGTTGGCAGTGTGTCCTGCCCCTTGCTTTAATCTGCCCTTACACTTCTCTTGGAGCTCTTTCCCAGCACGTCGTTACTTTGGCCCAACATAAACTAAAACCAAACTTCCTTGGTTTCTTGCCTGGTTCAGATTTAAGAGGATGAACTTGTGCTGGTTTAATTTAATTCCACATCAATTCTTATATTCTTTTCCCGCTGTGACACTTCAGCTTTTCTGGCTGTACTGAAAGTAGTGTTTGGCATAAGTCATAAACCCTTCTTCTGACAACTTCATCCATCAAAACAGTGCTGAGAGGAAAACAGAGCACTACTGCAAACAAAGGCTTGTGTATCTTTATCTGAGGCTGAGAACCTTGCGGCTATGAGAGACAAGTCCTGACTTTGGGCCCTGCTGTAACACTTTAAGACATTGCTATTTCCAGTCTTTGCTCTGTCCTTGCACTTGGTCTAGAATGAAGTTGTCTCGTTTATGCCCTGTGGCTGCAAATACAGGAGAGTTCAGTGAAGATGCACTTTGAATCTGGTTTTGTGTCCTTGTACCTGAGACAGTGAAGGTGCTTGGTTTTTAAGCTCAGAAGAAAACATTAGATCACATCTAATCATCTGTGCACCACCGACGATTGGATTTGCCCTGTTTGTTGAGCCCAGTAATTCGTGTTTCATTCAAGTATCTATTCCAGAAAATGAGTGTTCTTACTTTGTGTAGTAGAAGAAATGGTGAATCCATGCATTGCCCTGACTGTTCCATCCAGAATTGCATCACTTCTAAATATGTGCCTACTTCGTTGTTTTCATTTGTCTGTCTTCATCCCTTAGCCACTGATGCCTGTTATGTCCTGCTGTGCTCAGCTACAAGATGCCAGTTCAGTCCCAGGAAAGTATTATCTTCTCTCTTCACCCCCCAGCACCAGGTAGCATGGGTCACACTTACACAGTTTGCTGCCCTGTCACAGTGGATTTTGTTAATTGAATAAAACTGTTAGCTGAATCTCCTCCGTGTCCCAGTTTTGTGGTTCTTCTTGAACTGTGCTGTTTCACTGGGTGCACAGAAATCACCAGCTGGGGCAAAACTGTGCTCAGTTTGTGACTCACTCCGCTGTGCACTCGTGTAATAATCCTCAGATAAACTGATCAAGAGATTGTGCTGCTTAAAGACGGTGTTTATCTTTCCAAGCACTTAAGGCATTAAGTATCAGTATGAGAGGAAAATGAAATGTTGGCAGAGAGTGTTCAGAAACAAACATGAAGTGGAACATTAAGAGGTTTGGTGCAAGAAGGGCCAGATTTAGTGTTTCATCTAAGAGGTTCTAGCTTTTAAATAGATGAAGGTAAGGTAGATGAAGATAATTTTCTTGTATTTTTGATGAAAGATATACTACTCTGTACAGGTCGTGATTGGGATTCTATATCAGATCCATCCATGTTTGCGTCCATGTTATCCCAGTAGCAATGTGATTCTGCGTAAGGATTCTCCATGAAGTTTCCCTAAGTGTGTTAGAAGGACAACGCAGCTGGATGCAAGATGCTTCCTGGAAGACAGAGAGCTTAAAGGAAAAAGGAAGTGCTTATTTCTGACTTTAAGCATTTTTTGTGAATATCTGAAATGTTTTTCATTAACTACGTGATTCCATCTAAACTGAAGGTGCTTTTAAAAAATGTCAAAGCATTTTCAAATGGAATATGGTATCTGATGACACCCAACACAAGGGCATTGAAAACAGCTGCTTCTAGAGGTAGTACAGTGAATATTGGTACATTGTTAAAAAAAAATCTTAAACCATTTCAGGATAAAATCACTTTTTATGTGCAAAAGGGTGTAGTGCTTCTCTCTGTTCCTACTACTTATTGTCAAATGCTTTTAATGATGTACAAATGATGGAACAGTTGGTCACTTCATAATATAAATATCATTTTATGATAAAGACTTCTGGTATTTTTTTTCAAAAAAATCATCTTTTTAGTAAATTTTTAGGGTTTTTGCAGGATTTCTGCTCTCAGGAATGAGAACAGCTTTTGTTTTCAGTTTGGCTTGGAACACAGCAAAGCTGAAAAGTTGAAATTTTCAGTTCAGTATGCTTTTCATGTTCTCTGGTATGATGGCACACCCATCTTTGTTACGTTCTAGATAGACATGAGCTGAGAATTCAGCATGTTTTAAGCCTTTTCTCAGCCCTCTGCTCTGTGGTCCGACTTGGTATTACAGTTTCCTGATGTGAAACTTTTCTTGGTGTGTAGTAGGCTGGGCACCAATGGGAGGAAGCCCAGCACAGCTCCTTTGCTCTCAGCCTCTGCCTTCACTGAGGGAACCTCTCAGATGTGCTTGATTTCTGACCTTGGCCAAACATTCCTTCCCATGAAAACCAACATTGGAATTAACTTCAGTGGGACAAGATCCAACCCTTATTATTTTTAAAACATGTCACTAATATGCTGATTGGAGTCCTGCCCTGGCTGCAATAAAACCTCGCTTAAATTGCTGAAGGCTTCAGCTGCTGCCGTGAACAGCTGCATTGCTGTAATTTGCCAATAGGATGTATTACATCCTGATTACAGTTTCTGCTGAGTGATAAGCCAAAATTACAAGGCAGAAATGTGGCTAATCATGATAAAGGAGATAAGTCTATTCATCCACTGCCCGTGTTTAATATTTGCAGAACAGATGCTGTTTGTTCCCCTTCAGCTGTATTTACATGGAAACGCGGTTTCATTCTGGAGATGTCTTAAGGTTAATGAAAAACCTTATTGGACATTTTGATGGCGGGGGGGGGGAAGGTGAAATATTGGAAGGTTCCTCTTTGTTTCCCAGCACAACTCACAGAAATCAGTCGGTCCCTGTGAGCAAAGTGAGCTACTCCAGGCCAGAAACAGATGACTGGGTAAGCTGGAGAGGTGATGGTTTAGCATATGGATTGCCAGCAGAGGTGCAAATCCCACTGGAAAGACTGTACCCTACAGGGATGAAGACTTCATTGGGTTATGAATGGTCTTTTGTAGCATTTATTCCTACTGGGTTCATCATGCTGCAGTGAAAGCATCCCTTTTGGTGTTTTGCCTCACTTGGCCATACAGCCTTGCCTTAGTTTAGGGCTGCATTAGCACCTTGCCCCCATCGTATACCAGCAAGGTCCCCAAAGTGGGAGATTTCAGAGTGGAGGGGGTCTCACTTCATCTCTCAATAGAAGGATATTGTATCTCAGTTCTGCAAGCTGATGGGCCCAGCCTGGGGAAATTGGGGCGATCCCCCAGCTCCCTGCTCCCAGCAGTGTGCTCGGGGTGCCAGCAGTGAGCAGAATCCTGGCACCGCGATGCGAGCTGCTGTCGTCACGATGGGAACACAGCTCACAGCTCTGCACTGATGGCCATTAAACAACGTGGCCTTCTGTGCTGTAACACACAAAATAGCTCACAGCTCCCCTTTGCCCCTCTCTGCAGCTCCTCCAGGGATGCTCAATAACCACAAGGGCTCAAACTGGGGAGATTAGCTCACGCCAGGGGGCCGCAGAGCAGAGCCTGCTTAGCACCAGCCAGTAATCTGGCATTACGCGCTCCTTGGGACAGCACTATAAAAACACAGGCAGAGCATGCTGTCCATTTCCAGGGGTCCATTTCCACGGGACTGCCTGGTTCTGCTGTTTTTTGTCCTGGCCCCACTACTCCTCAGGGGGAGAATTTGCCCTCCCATGTGCTGCAGGCAGCCCCGACTCACAGCAGCCTTGTTACCACCCATGCTCAAAGCACCGTTTTGTCCCTTTTCTGCCTGATGGCCACCACGGCCTCCTGAACCCCTCTGGGGGCCACCTATTGACCCCCATCCCTTACCACCATCTGCCCAGAGCACATAAAAGCCCCCCACCGTGGCTCTGCTGAAATGGAGTCATCTGCTGTGTCTGACCGTGATAATCACGGAGACGCCGGAGGATATTTTGCTGAGCTCCCTGCTAAAAGTGGAAGCTGCCTTGTGTCCATAATGGAGGGGGAAGAGAGAATCCTGGGTGATGCCAAATCTAAAGCAGTCGGAGCTGTTTCAGTCGGCTCCCTGGCAGCCCCAGCCCCAGTCACACTGTGCTGGAGGCACACCCAGCCCCAAGCCCTGCCATATGGCACAGCCCTGGGCGAGGCACTGGGCTGTGAGGGGCTCCTGGAACTCAGCCCCGAAGGCTTTGTGTGGCAGCGGGTCTGTGAGGATGGAAGGGCTGGTATGGCAAAAATGGGCTTTGAAGGCTAACTGGAGGCACTTTACCTTAAAAATAAGGCAAACCCACGTCTCATAGGGTCGTTAACAGAACTTGCAGGATGCAGTGTTATCAGCACGGCTCTGATAAGGGGAGGAATGTACATAGGAACAAGCAGAGGCCCTGGGTGTGCTGCGGGGCCCTGCTGATGATGTGGTGGTACAGAAAAAATAGGTGCTGTCAACTCCCACTTTGTCTGCACCACTCTGGGTGCAAAATGCACTCCACAGTTTGGCCCCTGGGAGGTCTGAGTGCAGCATCAGCTGCTTGCAGACAGTCAGAGGGTGACACTGAAGAGACCTGCCATCAAAATAGAGACAATTTCCAGCTTGTGTTGTTGTGGTATGCCAGGCCTGAATCCCAAATGCCCCACAAATCGTTGGTGTTATACATGTCCTCTTTGAGTCTCGTTCTTTCTTCTGCTCAATTTTTGTGAATCGTTTCTTGCATTCTTAATTATTCATGAGGAAGGATAACGCGTGCAAGCACTGTGGGGTGGGCATTTCTCCATCCAAGCAAGAGCAGAGCCCAGAGGTGGGCTCCAGCCCGCAGAGGCTGAGTTACACCCAGCACCCATCGCCCTGGGCCTGGCTGAGCTGCGCCCATGGAGATGTGGGGAGGGTTTGACTGCTACCCACAGTCACTCTCTTGAGGAAAGAAAAAACCACTTGGTAGCAATGAAGTATAATCAGCAGTTTATAAACAAAGCCTTTTAATTTCTAGCTCAGATTACTCTTACAGGAGTCACTAGCAGAGAGGGATGGAAATATCAGATTCTTGAATGTCATTTTGCCCCAAATACTGCAAAGCAGCTGCCTGGGACAGATGCTCATCAGCTCCGGGCAGGGCTGGGGCTGGGTGTGACCAAGGCATTCTTTGTGACACAGCTAATCTTGCCTTTGACTGTGGGTTTGATGAGCGTGGCTGTGATTAGCTCGGCTGTGGCTGTGCTGCTGGGGGGGTGGGGCTGCAAACTGGAGCTCCCCAGGGGGGTTTCAGTGCTGACCCAACCACACTCCACCTTGGTTTACCCCAAGAAGTTCTTCAGAGCATTTACAGGATGGCATGGTTAGATACTTACCTGGGAAGATGAAATGGAGGCTGAAAAGAAAACAGCAAATCAGTAATTCTCTGTTAGGAGTATCACCCGTTAGGCTTGGTTTTCCATAAGGATTTGTCCCGATGTCCTGTGACAAATGAGTAATTCCTTATCTTCCTCATTTTTCTCCTGGGTATCTAACGTTACTTTTGCAATTGCTGAGCTAGCGACTGTGGTCAAAATGGGACCGTGTGTGCCAGAACATCCCAGAGGCAATCCCAAGAGGGAATGTGGGATTAGTACATCTGAACTGCATTTGAACTGGACTGACTAAGGGCAAATGGGATGGTTGTTGTGTAGGAGTGCTGTGAACACTGCAAACCACTGCAGAGTGAGGAGGACAGCCAAGGCAGGAGCTGTCTGTGTGCTTCCCCTCTGGGCTCAGCCAGCAGTGGGGTCACCCATGGGGTTGGATGGCCCCGACAGAGAAAACAAATCTTTAGAAAATATTTAGAAAGTCTCAGCTGTACCCTGCAATCTGTCAGAGTGTCTCAGGCTCTGTGAAAAGCTCTTTCCCTTTCGTTCTGCCTTTCCTTGCTGTCAGCCCTGCTGAAATCACCATGACTCCTCCTTTCAGGGCACACTGCAGTGAGGTTGGTCCCAGGATGGTGATGCCCCATGTAAACCTGTGCAGGAAACTTCCCAGCTTCACTCCAGAAGGGTTCTTGCTCCCCAATCTGCTCCTGACCTCTCTGCATTTATTTTACGTGGGTGTGAAATTCTCTTTGACCTAATTACAATTCCCTCTCGGCATTTTGGTGCTGGAAACTTAGCCAGAGAGCTGCTCAACAAAAAGTGTGTCACATGCACTGAGCCCACCTCTGCCCTCAGAGCAGGCGAGGGCTGCGGGCACCAAGATCGTTTTACATTTAAGCCAGTGTTTAATTCTCCTAATAGCACCGAGATTGCAAGAGCTCAGAGCCTTACACCGAGGATTAAGAGACCTCCTAAATATAGTCTTGTTGCAGGGAAGGTGGAAGAACAACAGAGCCTCTGAGAACGGTTCTTGAAAAACATTTATTTCCGTAATGGGTTTATAGCGCTGACTTCCAAGCCTCAGTACAACAGTTCTCCCCTGCCCGTAATTCTGGGGACAATCACCTTTGATGGAAAAAGAAAAAAGAAAAAGCCGTACAAAGAAGCCCCCAAACCAACAGTTTGGTACCAAACAAACTGTGCCCACGTTCTCTCTGAGCCTACGCTGTTGGGTGTTTCAGCCTGGCCGGGACAGGGCTCCATCCCTAGGTCACAGCTGGAGGGGGGGTCACTGCCGGACGGCCCCACATCTCGGGGATGTTGGGTTTAGCTGCAAAGATGGGGTCATGGGCAGAGAAGGCTGTGAGGATTCAGCGGCTGCGATTTTTGCAGACATTTTAAAAGGAAATCTATGCATTTCAGTTTCACCTCCTGAGCCCCAGCATTAGGAAAGTCAAATACAAACCCAGAGAGCAATGTACACAAAATAGTGAACAAATGTCCAGACGTTTCTAAGCCCCCCCCCCCAGTTTTCTATGCCATGATACCTCCAAAAAACAACAAAAACCTCACATTCGGATCATGTTGGATCTTATTTCTAAGAGGGAGGGGTAGAGATGGAGCACATAGCATAGCAATACTTAAGGCAAATTTACTCCCATTTATTAAAAGATGAAGTTCTTTTGTTGGTTTGCTTTTTTTAAGCTGCTAGATAACATCTGAGCTGGACATTTAAGCTTTGACAATTTAATCGAAGTTGGAGTGCACTCAAGTTGATCTGAGCCTAGATCAGCAAAAATATTCCCAAAAATATCAGTGAGAACAAATTTAAAAAAAAAAAAAAAAAAGAAAAAAAATGATTTCACAAGT